>BSQZ01000067.1:967500-1060000 GCA_033239005.1 Lamellibrachia satsuma
CCTTGAATGCCTTATGATTGCCAATGTGCATGCATGCCACTCATTTTAATACAGTGTAGATAACTTGCTTGCAACTTGTCAGCATTTCTCCAGTGTTGTTAGGCATATACCTGGTTGTGTGTTCAATCACTACACTATCCATTTAATTTTGGCCATCATTGTTTGGGTTTGTTCAAATTCAACTGCTTGGTAGTAACACCACAGAGTGCCTTAATGCCAGGCTTAGACAATCACCTGAAGCGAATGGTGTAGTGCCGTGTTGTTGCAGGTCGTATGGCATAGTGCTGTGTTGTTTCTGGTTGTATGATGTGCTGTGTTGTGTTCAGGTCATATGGTGTAGTGCTCTGGGAGATGGTGACACTGGCAGAGCAGCCCTATCAAGGCCTGTCAAATGAGGACGTCCTTCGCTTTGTCATCGATGGCAGTGTCATGGAAGAGCCAGTGAGATGTCCAGAGAAAATGTATGTAGCAACAACATCCGTAATCTCAGTACAAATGTACCAACAACATCCGTAATCTTAGTGCCAAGGTACCATTTACAGCCATAATCTTGGTGCCAATGTAGCAGCAACAGCTGTAATCTTGGTACCAATGTAACAACAGCTGTAATCTTGGTACCAGTGTAACAACAACAACCGTAATATCAGCACCAATGTAGCAACAACAGCTGTAATCCCAGTACCAAAATGTCTTGTAATTTAACACAGTTGTGCTCTTCTGTGAACAGATTTGGGCACTAAATTTGTTTAGTTTTAATTATTTAATATATTCTACTTAAGTTTAGAACCAAGACAGTGTCTGATGAATATAGGTAAGTTGAAGAAATCTTAGTTGATTGTGCTATTTCTGCCTGCATGTGGATTGACACATGTTCAATGTTTGTTACAGCGCCAAGTTGATGGCCATGTGTTGGCAGTTCCGATCAACGAGTCGTCCTAGCTTTGGACAGGTCCTCGAGATATTGAACCCTGACCTGAGTGAGAGTTTCCGCGAAGAGTCGTACTACTTCAATGAGGTGAACCAGAAGCCTCCGACCAGTGACGCTGACGATGACACATTGACAGATGATGCAAAGACACCACTGACAGGAACACCACACTATGTCAGCACACCAATGGCTTCGTCACTACAACACCATAGTGACAGTACCAGTTCCCGCCTGCTGCCAGATGAGCTGGACTACCAGGACACAAACAACATGAGTAGCGGTAGTGAGGGCAGTTCTGGGCGCTCCATGCTTGATCACAGTCACAGTCCAGTTACATATTTAGACAACAATCCACATGAGTGCGTGCCACTAAGAAGTTTTGGCCCACCAAGGACTATGACACATGGTGGTAGTTACTGGAACACGCCGGTCAAACTGCCGCACCAGGTCATTCGTAGACCCAATTCTAACAGTGCAATACATTCAAATGGTGATTCAACAGAGCATCATAAAAGCAGGTCAAACACACTAGGGAATGCCGGTAGTCACCCACGAAATGGCCTCGCAAACGGACATATTCCGATGTCCTATAATCCTTCAGGCGCCAACAGAGTCTGACATCTATGATGATGCACATTGTTGCCAGTAGGGGGGCGCCATATGAAAGAACAGTCACACTTCCATATCAGCTGGCCGAACTGGTTGTGCTGCCACCCAGCATGTAGGTGTGACTGAAGTTGAGCGTCACCGCATGCATGTTTGTATGTATGCCAAATCAGTGGACCACTGAAAGAAATTGCCATTCCAGGTGTGTGGGCCACACAAAGTGAAACGATGCTACCTAAAGTGAAAGTGAAACGAGGCCGCTATGACAGTCAGCGAGATAAGGTGAAAGTGAGACAAGGCAGCTCCAGATGAAAGTGAAAGCAAAACTGTGTCCTTAGGTGAAAGTGTAGATAAACGATGGGTGGGAGAAGTCACAGTGCCAGGTGTGGCATTCTGTGTCGACCCCCAGTACAAAATACACTGCTTCAGTGTAGTCTACCCTCAGCCAGCCCTCAACTGTCAGACGTGAGAAATGCCTGCACAAGTTGATGGTGTCTCATGGCAACTGTCTGTAGCTGTAACAGGGCTTCTCTACACCCCATTCCAGACACTAGGTTGCTATCCTGCCAAAATATCATTGTGTATATATGTAAATATATTGATATGTACTCGTCTCTAATTGGACATTAGTCAAGCTGGACCTCCAAGCCCCTGACTTAGTCAATTCTCTCGGCCACTGGTGGATGTCGGGAAACAAGCAAGAAAATTGCCAAAGTGGACCAAGCGATGCAACCACGAGTTGCTGCAAACCGTGTGAATAGATGTAAAAATTTGTATCAGGAAACCAGAGTATTTATTGATGCAGCTGTCTGTCTCACTGGCAGACGGCTTGCATGTATTTATGTTGTCATTGTAACTGTTATGTCGTTGGTGCCATTGTTGTAGTTCCACAACACTGTTATGTAAGTGAACAACACTTCCATATAAATGAACATCACTTTCATGTAAGTGACTGTAAATGGTGAAATGCATTTTGCATCTGTGAACATTTAAGACATATTTGTATAATCATGGATGTCACTATCACTGGCCTGGAAGTGACTCACTTCAGTAAGTGACCATGAAGTGGCTGTCACTTTTGTTGTTTTTTATTGTTGGTCAGAAAGTGAATGTCACATTAATTAATCATTTTAATAATTCCCATTGTAAAGGGTGTTCAAGAAAGTATCTTCAGAGATTAGGGTTGTTTTTGACAGTTTTTGAGAAGTGATTATTCGACATATGGGGTTGAACGGTCACCACTTTATAAAGTTATGTCAGTCATGTTTTGTGTTAGGTGGTTTGATATCTGGATTTATGGCCATCTGGACATGTCGATGCACATCATACAAACAGCCCGGTAATAGTAGCTAGACTCACTGATTATTAGCAAATCACACCAGCTCAAAGTAGGCCGTAGATAGTTTAATGGTTACACTGGCCATAAATGATGGATGTATTATAAAAATTTAATAACAGAACATGTAATAACTCTAAAACTAAAGATATATTGTCATCATTATCACCAGCCTACACGCATATCAGCTGAACATTAGTATCTTGAGAAATTATTTTGAAAACAGCATGATTTATCTTGGTTAGTCTTAGTTTATGTATTATTAAATCTCAAAATTATTCAGAGACATGGTAGAATCTGGAAATGGTGACTACTGTTCCGTCTACTCATAACACCAGGGCTGAACACCAGGAGTGCATTTAACTTAGTCTGTTGAGTTCCCATACTTTCCAGTGACCATATCACAGCAGTACATTGTAAAATAGTAATGTGGGGGCTTAAGTATTTCAGCTTTGTTGTCAGTTAATCTTTAATATTTCTTAAACAGTTACAAAAAGTTGATGGCACCAGTTTATAAGGTGAAGCAAGATTTTAGTAGATAATCATATCATGATGTTTAACTACATATTAAATTTGTTAATAATTAATTTGCATTTTGTTAATACAAGACAAGCAGGAGATAAACAGAAGTTCATGAGATAACCTTATCAGAATTTATTATGGTAGTTTTCTTTGTGTTTTGGTTCAACTTTTTAGTCATTTGAGTTTGCAGTGACATACTTCATACACCACCCAATTGCCAAGTTACGGTGTGGTATGATGTAAATTTGTGTCTACCACACCCACTTCTAAAGGGTAATTTAACAATTTTATTCTGCACTAGATCATACTTTTCACCCAGATACGTTTTTATCTCGCCTTCTCTGCAGGTTGTGATTCAAGATTCTTCATTTTGCATGACAGTAATTTTTAAAGGCAATTTTATTCTATAACGTGGCCTTCGAGATTAGGTTGGAAAATATTAGTCAGTGCTAGACATCTATTGCCTACATGGGTTGCGTTCCCTATACGCCTGTCTGGCTATTCCCCTGTCCAACCCATGTCATTGGCAAGCTGGTGAGGGGTTTGCACGCATAAATCATTCCTGGACACTTGGCAGATTTAGCTGTGACAGCTCTTCTTCATTTGTTGTGCCAGCCCACCTCTGGCCGTGTCATCTCTGTGACATCACTGCGCTATTTTACTTGTACACTTGATGATGGCATGGTGGTGACAGTAGCATACTAAGTTGTTTTTGTGAAGACGTGAAACCGGTGTCTTGTTAAGTTGTTGTACACTTAACAAATTATGAGAAAGGAGCACATCTTTTAGTGAACGCTTTTATTGTAAATTTTGTGGTATTTGGTCCCTATTGTTGGTATGGGTTTTTACATAACAGAATTTGCTGTAGCAAACCAAACTGTAGATCATGTGTCTACATGATAGCCCAGGTTGGGGTATCACCGTTTTGCCGGGACAACTTGCCCTGCGATCTAGTAGGCGTGTCCCCATCAAGTGGGGGTCATTATTTGTGATAACGTCATGTTTAGTAGAGTTGGTATCACTGATTATCGACCAGTGTTAAAACCGCAGACCTTTGGGTTTTTATAGAGAGGAGAATTCATGATGAAATGTCAGTTAACATTATAAAGTAATTTCCCTTCATTATCAGTGACTATTCCATGTAATTGAACAACATCGTTGGTTTAACAAAATCGTTCAAATGATGCCCTTATCAATTCTCCTGAACTAATTAACGTTTTTGCTTAAATTGGAAACCAGTCTATACTTCAAAGTGATCATCATATAAAAAATCAATGTGTAGAAACTGTTGTGTTACTACGACAATGTGCAAGCACATGACAGGCAATTGTGAGACCTGCGGTAGCTCTGTTGATTAGGTCCAACAAATATGTGATTTAGGCGCGTGCCGTTGTACATAACAGAAGCAGTTGGTCAAAATTCGTCCATGTCTGCGGTGAAATGCGGTTAGTTGCGTCCGTGCTACTTCCAGTGTTCATTGTGTCAATCGTGGTTTCGTATGTTAATGCTAAGTTATGCTAAGAATCATGGAATGTAAATAATTACTATTGTGTATAAAGTCGACGGAGACGTTTTATATTAGGAAGAGTGAACGGTTGTATGAATGCAGATGGCATCTAAAAGCATATTTTGAGAGAGTGGTCAGGTGTTACCACGTAAGTCTGCTGAACCTATTGACAAGTAGCTGACACTGAATACAGTCATTTCTGACACAATACATAGATCTCTTCCACCCACACATATTGCTGTTATTGGTAAGAACTTGGTACCTGATTAAAAAAAAAAATCTCATTAAAAGAAGTAAACTTTGAAATTAATATATTTAATAATAAATTGTCTGACAAAAAGCTCTATTATAAATTGCACATTCATTATAGTATACTTCCTAGTTTAATTATGGCTATGGTTGTTGAAATAACACATGCTTCTAATTCGTATACGTTCAGTTGCGACAGACACTTCTGCGTGGTGTGCCAGAAGTGAACGTATCCTTGTTTAGTTTCTTGACTGAAGTAGTTGCTCCCATGGTATTGTGAAGAGACAAAGTGTCGGCATATTGTTTTGTCTGTGTAGTGTTCGTGTAGTCTTGTGGGGTTGTATATATGATGTGGAGCGTTACACGACATTGTCGCAGCAGCAACAGCTAACAAGTGTAATGTGTTTTGCTTCGTGTTTGTTAAAGGTGGAACTTGTACATAGAGTATACCATTAAAAATATTAAAATGTATCATTCACAATGTGATTCTGTTGTGTTCTAATTATGACAGCCGATTCAACCAATCTGGTGTAAGATCACAATCACATGCCATTGATGGCCAATATAGTTCCCTTGGAACTTTTTCTTAATGAACTTTTATAGCACATTAATCATCAGTTAACTGACCTCTCGTGTGAAATTTGCGAACATTACTGTTTTTTAAACCACACCCAAACATGAGTCTCCCTCAATTTCAACTCGACCTGGTGAGTCATTCTGAAATGCTTGGCCTAATAATCTCTGTTGAAACGCGAGCGGTCAGTGATTATCCATTGTCATCATTTGAAAGCTGTAACGCAGTAGTATGGAAAACTCTTAAGCTGTCAGTGTCTCTTGACAATCTCTGCATTACGAGTCCACCATCTGAGCATTATCCTGAGCATTCTGCGCCATACCCACATTTCGTGTGCAGGTACATTTCTCATCCTCTTTCTTGAGTGTCCAAGACTCTCTGCCATACTGAGCAATGCTCCAAGTCTATTGGCCACTCTCCTGTTCTGTAGTCAATGATTTCCTTCAGAGTCTACTACGGTGTCTCCTGCTTTGAGAGCTTCTGGTGGAAGTTTACCGAGACCCACTGCTTTATTACTTTTGCTTGTTCTTATTACTTACTCTATTTTATATTTTAGCACTCCTTGTTCTACATCGCTATCTGTTTTTCCCATTCTGTTTCATCTATGAGTGTTTGACCCCCCCCCCCATTCTTGCAGTACTTTTACCAAACTTCTATAATGTTTTCCTCTTCTCCTACACACAAATGTATATACAATATTTGAAGGGGGTAAATACGAATTCACATTATTCACAGTTATTATATACACAGTTATTCCTTTGTGCTGAATAGCCTGATATCCTTCTATAACGATACCGTCTTATACGTCACAAGTGGGAGAATAAACCTGAATTATGTCGATAGGCTTACGGTAAGCATCCACTGTCATCATGATTACACGATCACTTATTGGTGTTACAGTTGACATTTTCTATAATAATAATAGTAAGTAAATTTGTAAAGCACCGTAAATCTACACAAAAGTCCATCCAGAGATAAAAGTTGCCATCCAAGCCACAGGCCCAGATGGCAAGTGGACAAGGAAGTCATTGGCTCATCGAGGGTCCAACAATGTTCATCTACGTGTAACCCGCCCTCCTGAGATATGTGTCAACCTTGTTTTTAAACATATTCACGCTGCTAGCGGTTACACAGTCTGTAGACAGTTTATTCCATTCATTTATTGTTCTCAGTGATAACGAGTACTTCCTGATATCCAGTTTACACTGATCCTTTACCCATATCCATTCAATATCTTAAAAACTTCAATCTGATCTCCTCCTAACCTTCTTGTCTCAAGGGTTGTTAAACCACATTCTTTCAGGCGTTCTTCATAATTAAGGTCTCTCAGTTCTAGAATAAGTTTAGTTGCTCTCCTCTGTATTCGTTCTAGCGTATCTATATCCTTCTTACGATATGGTCTCCATGCTTGTATACAGTATTCTAAGTGAGGTCTAACTATTGCTTTACACGGAGGTATAATTTCTTATTGTATGTTATGTTACTCGTAATCAACCCAATAATTGTATTATCCTTTGAAGCTGCAATACCACACTGTTCTGAAACTTTCATGCCAACACTTATTTTTATTCCTAAGTCTTTTTCTTTTACAGTTGTACCTAGAACAGTATCTCCCATATTATAGTTTATATCCAAGTTCCCGTGTCCTGTGTGTAGGCATTTACATTTCCAAAAATTTAATAACATCTGCCATTTTTCAGACCATTTAACTAATTTGTCAACATCGTTTAGTAAATACTGTTTATCACAATCAGTGTTAACCTTTCTAAACACTTTTGTGTCATTCCCAAATTTCAGTACGTTGCTGGTTATATTGTCGTCCAAGATCCTTATGGTACCCCATTCAAAACTGATTTCCAGTTTCAAACTTCTCCATCTACAACACACTGTCTTCTGTCTGTCAGCCATTGCTCTATCCAGTAAACTATGCCATTCCTGATACCATGGGCTTTTAATTTAAGTAGTAATATTTGATGTGGCACTTTGTCTAAAGCTTTCTGAAAATCTAAGTAGATAATATCTACAGGCGATCCCTCATCTATCCACTTAGTAATTTCTTCAAAAAAACATAACATATTTGTTGAGCAAGACCTCGCTTTTAGGAATCCACGTTGAGATGATTTTAATAATTGATGCCTAATAATTAAGGAAGTCCACCATAATATTATGGTATATAATTAACCTTTCTAATAATTTACAAATCATTGACTCACTGGTTTGTAAGAGGCGCTGTGATATCTAATATAAAATACATAAATGCTAAGACTGATTAGTTAAACAGATGATAATAAAATTAAATAAAACGTGTTAAAAGCGTGGCACATATAGGGTAACCTGGGGCAGCACGACCCCTCCAAGGAAAACTTTCAAATTGTACATCATTAAACTATTTAGCATGTATTTAATGTGTTCACATTATGGACACGTATGTGTGTTACCCATTGGAACATTATTTTCAGTAAATAAACAACCTAGCTAAGTTGCATTTGAAAAATAGTAGAGTACCCAAAAAGGCATCTTGCCCCATCCCTGGGACAAGACGGGCCTCTGCCTGGGGCAACACGGTCCTACAGGCCACCAGGACGTAAATCATGCAATGTTCATATTATATTAAATATATTAAACATACTTGTTCATGTGTAATACATTTGATACATTGTGACCATGTGCGTGTGAGCTAAGACATAGGGACCGTCTTGCCCCACAGACACAACATGTGTCTTAACACGATGTATACAAAACACAACATACTATTGCCCATTTTGTATTGTTTGACCTGTCAACTGATTAATGATATTATTATGCCACCAATTAAGTCAACGATTTTCACCGTTATATAGTGAGTTTCAGCCTTTTATTGTTGGCAAACTATTAGATCAGTGCATATAATAGTACATATAAAAGTAAAAAAAAAAACACTGATTTAATTACAGCTGTCTCTTATTGCTGAGCTTTCGAGGTGGGTATCAGATAGAAGTTAGCTTCATGTTGCACCAGTTTTGGTGACGTTCAGTTTCGTATTTTGCGTACGTGGTGGGGTCCGTCTTACCTCGAGGGGCCGTTTTGCCCCAGGTTACCCTATAACCAGAGTAGTTATATTGTAATGTACACATATTAAAACATGACATAATATGTGCGTCATAAGAAATGTATGAGTTATTTCATTAGATAAAGAAAAACTGCGTGATGCATAATGTTCGAGTTGAAGCTCGTGGCTGTCTTTAACTCGAACGGAAGATTGTTCAACATCCGTGGGGTCGAAACTGAGAATGTTCGGTCGCCGTATCTGCTGGTAGATGGCGGCACAAGCAGGTTGTTGTTGGCGGAACGTAAACGCACGCGCAGGTCGGTAAGCAACGGGCATGTCGGTGATGTACGAAGGTGCGATGCCATGTTGTGCTGCGGACGATAGCATCGGTATCTTATACTTGATTCGTTGCTTCACAGGGAGTTAGTGAAGCCTCATTAGCACCGGGGTGATGTACTCTCTATGCAGTTTGGTGATAAGGAAGTCAGGAATGCCGAACGGGAGAGCTTTTGCGTAGTCGAGTCTTGCAATCACCAAGGAATGTATTATTTGAACCACAGCTTTCTCCGTCACACACGACTGGGTGGAAGCGATATTCCGCAGGTGATAGTAAGCAGTGCGGCATATGTGTTGCACGTGACAAACCATCGCCATTTCGGCATCAAACGCAACGCCGATGTTGTATGCACTGGGACTGGGGACGATTTTACAGTTGCTGATTTTAATCTTCTCTAAACACCGTAGACGTATTAATATTTTGCAAAATCTGGTAATGCTGAGGGAAAATGCGTTTGCATCATGATTAAAAGTGCTTGAGCTAAGTGGTTTTCGCCAAAGTGTTCAGCACATTCGTAGCATATTGCCATTGGATGTCATGATATTTTTGATATCACGTGCTCTTGCAATCATGCAACACATTTACATGGCAATCGTTTGGGGAAAATAACTGTGGTCTGGGCCTTCGTCGCCTTTATCAAGTTTTAACACGCTTTGTACATACACAGTGCTACTGCTGATTGAACGCAGGTGCGGGGACCTGATATGTAAACCAGGCGTCGTCGTCCTCTTCATCATATAGTTTATATGCATTATAAAATTACGTATTATTCCTGCCAGCATCAATTGCCACCGATACCATATTTCTATATGTTTTTCTTAAATAGCATCATTTTTTCTTTGCACCAACACGCTAACAATAGTAGACGCCGCCAGTAGGTAAAGATCTTTTATCTAAGTTAATGTTGAGCTATTAGTGATGGCTGATGTTTGGTTGCTTAAACGCAAGCATTAAACCGACCAATAACGAATAACCCTGCAAAGGTAAAACAATTTCAAGGAAAAGACACATTTTCTGAGATAAAAACGTTTATGACTGAAAAAATCGTAAGTGGTAAAAGCATTTCAGGACGATGAATCGTTCATCGTTGGATATTGGATTGCAGCAACATGTTTTCATGTTGTGCATTTTAAAGTTTCATTACTTTTAAAGCGACATGCTAGTTTAGCTTCGATAAGTTCACCACAAGGTTAAAAGCGGGACTATTTTAAAGAAAAACCGATAGTACATTGGCTAAATCAGCACCTGATAATCGTTGGTTAACTTTTTCGTCTTCCATAGCCTCATCATACTGAGGATAGTGGCGATGGAATGTTCTAAATAATACAAACAAAACGTTTGATACAAATACATAGAAAAATGTTTGACTCTTGTTTGGTCCATATCTTCGATGAGTGGTGATATGTCGCTGTTTGTATTTATGTTAGACGGTTTACATGTGTTATAACATTGGCTGAATAAGAATATAAACGATTTATAAATAAATGACGACTGGCTATGGGTACTGACAGGATTGACAATGCCCCACATAGCTTGGTCTTACCTAAAAACATCCATGTAAACTTTCACAGTTTTTGTAAACTGTGAAACGAAAAACCCACACCGCTTTAATTAATTTCTTTGTTAAAAATTATTACCATTATCATACGTTTTAGATTCGAATGAATAACTGAATTGAGTTAATTCGACGTTTGTGATAACGGCTATGGGGAAAAAATTGGTCAGATCATGTCAGATATGCTACAACCCGAAGATACCACAAGGGAAGTTTGCAGGTAACCACTGCGTTGTCGAATGGGTGTGAAATATTACTGATCTGCGGAGAGAACTTGACTGATACACTACTTTGATTACCACTAGTGTTTGGTAAAGCCATTGTGAACACTCGGTGATGCACGACGACAGGATAAGGACGTCTGAAGCAGTGAGTGCAGTTGCCTGCTGTAGCGTACCGCCTGTAGCATATCTTGCATTGTATGAAGAGCGATAGTATACAGGTGTACCGGTCTGGTTCTATTTCTAGTACGATTACATAATACACATATTTACGGTTGTTGTAAATTAGGTGCGCGCCATTGCAAAGGTGGTGTTTTATCTTCATTTTTAAAGTCACGAGGGTGTGAATGTTCTGTTTTATAATCATGAAATATTATAATACACCCATTCATATCCGGTGGGTGCTAAGGTGTCTTGGTGCGTATTTAGGGTCGTGTTTGTTAAATTCTACTTTAGTGTCGAATTAGCACGGTTTAGTTAATTGTATTTTACAAAGTTTCAGCAGCAAGCAGTTTCATGCCAAATTGAAAGCGAAAATGAACGGACAAATAACACCCGCTTCCGTGTATACCAATTTGATGAATACGTGTGTGCGATAAACTTTCAAATTAACTCTTTTCTGGTGACCTGCAGGAAAACAATTCGGCGAGGATGGCATTCGCCGCAGATATTCGTTGATGTACACATTATTACCAACAGTAAAGTATACGTGTTTTTCTTTGTAGAAATAAAGAACATTACCATCACGTGTTGTATTTGGTGAGTGGGAATGCAGACATGATCAATGGAGTAATAGTGGTGGTTGACAGTCGCTTAAAACGCAGCAATAAAGAAAAGGATGCATTATATTCCTTGTAGTGTTATTGAGTGACAATAAATGTATGCTTAGCAGAGTAACATTCAAAATGGCTGCTAGTTTATCTGTCACCTTATGGTCATTTTAGTTGTCTGCTCGACGCCGGTTGTATCGACCTACCACATGCTCTCACGATATTGAACTAAGCCGACTCACATGACAAGACACCAAATCCGTGGCAACACAGACGATGTTTGGTGTTATATTGGCCTTAAAACGGACAGCCTTGTGTCTCACTCCCACTCACTCATCCCTCTCCGTGCCTTGGGAGGCACAAAAGGCTTCCACAAGAGGGCGCCACTGCTGTGAATCTCCGTAGGTCAAAATCCACCTTCAGCGATATGCACATGATTATAAAATATAAACATATGTTCTTATTGCGCTATGCAGTGGTATTTCGTAATTTAATGTTTGTAGCATCAACAATTGATAATTGGCATGCATTTTGCAAAATAAAATCTCGCTAGAATCCATTTGATTGACTATTGATGTTTTTGCTTGCACATTGCATGTTTGTAGCCCAGTCCTTACCATGCTACTTTTAGAGCAATGAGTTCACGCAAATACTACTCTTGTAATCCATTCCACAATGGTAAAGGCAACGACATTGTCATACAGTGGATACACTTTTCACGAACTAGTTACTGCTATTCACAAAGCGCGAGATTTACGGTGAAATGACAGTAACTGCCGGTAATATATTTACTTCGTGCTCAACGGCTATTTTAACTCAACGGCTTAAACAACCTTGTCTACTTTCGGACTAATGTTTTCCATTAATGCCCTCAATGATGCGACTCCGCGCACGAATCAGTATTAAGAATGACATAGTTTGTCTAAAAACATGTTGATTCCGGTGAAAGGGTAGATAAACGGGAGGCTGCATTCTGTTCAGCACCAGTCTGTTTGCTACAATGTTCGTCAAGCTGATTCCTCGATAACTGGTGGGTTTGGTTCAGTCACACAATATGAATAATCCATTTGTGGCCAACTTGCTGCACTTTATTTTATTGAGTAATGTGAAATCCAGTACGCGTGTTTTGAATTCATCCGATTTCCAACACTCGTTGTTGATTTCCGACATGGTAAATGGCGTGGTTTTGATTGATAGGACACCTTAAAAAAATTACAAATTGGTCTAATGGGGAAGTCTTTGCCAGATATTGAGGGTGGAGTCCCCAGGAAATTTCTGTAGTGCTGGCACAATTTGTCTCTTCTGGTGGCCATGGAGTCTAATTAGAGGCCTGTGCTGTCTCTTGACCAGTGGCCCCGTCACTTACAAGCCATACTGTGTATGTCGTCAAACGATGCTTGTTGGATCTTTTAGTCCAACGGGTTTAGAAAGAATAATGACATGTAGCGTGCTGACATGCCGAGTTCTTGAAGTGTGAGAGCTTACGTGGACTGGCCACGTTGTACGACTGGACGAGGACTGGCTGCCGAAAGCTGTGTTCTATGACGAGCTCCGGCAGTCTAGGTGAAATTTTGGGCGACCGCATGTGCACTATACAGACTGCACGAAGCGACACATTGGAACTGCCGGTATCGACGTGAAACGGATGGAAGAGATGGCACACTACAGGAGCATGCAATGTGCGATCGTCAGACAAGGAACCACAATAGAAAGTGACTCCCCGGAAGCTGTACCGTCGAGAGAAACTCCCTGTAGGATGTACCGTAAAGAGTGACTCCCAGAAGGATGTACGTAAAGAGTGACTCCCGGATCATGTCCCATAGAGAGTGACTCCCCGGAGGATGTACCGTAGAGAGTGACTCCCCGGAGGATGCACCATAGAGAGTGACTCCCCGGAGGATGTACCGTCGAGAGTGACTCCCCGGAGGATGCACCATAGAGAGTGACTCCCCAGAGAATGTACCGTAGAGAGTGACTCCCCGGAGGATGCACCACAGAGACTGACTCCGCGGAGGATGTACCGTCGAGAGTGACTCCCCGGAGGATGCACCATAGAGAGTGACTCCCCGGAGGATGTACCGTAGAGAGTGACTCCCCGGAGGAAGCACCACAGAGAGTGACTCCCCGGAGGACGTACCGTCGAGAGTGACTCCCCGGAGGATGTACCGTCGAGAGTGACTCCCAGAGGATGTACCGTTGAGAGTGACTACCCGGAGGATGTACCGTCGAGAGTGACTCCCCGGAGGATTTACCATCGAGAGTGACTCCCCGGATAATGTACCGTAAAGATTGACTCCCCGGAGGATGCACCATAGAGAGTGACTCCCCGGAGGATGCACCATAGAGAGTGACTCCCCGGAGGCTGCACTATAGAGGGAGTGACGTACGATAGAGAGTAACTTCCCAGAGGCTGCACCGTAAAGAGTGACTCACCAGAGGATGTACCGTCGAGAGTGACTCCCCAGAGGATGTACCGTCGAGAGTGACTCCCTTGAGGATGTACTGTCGAGAATGACTCCCCAGAGGATGTACCGTTGAGAGTGACTCCCCGGAGGATGTACCGTGGAGAGTGACTCCCCAGAGGATGTACCGTCGAGAGTGACTCCCTTGAGGATGTACCGTCGAGAGTGACTCCCTTGAGGATGTACTGTCAAGAATGACTCCCCAGAGGATGTACCGTCAAGAGTGACTCCCCGGAGGATGTACCGTCGAGAGTGACTCCCTTGAGGATGTACCGTCGAGAGTGACTCCCTTGAGGATGTACTGTCGAGAGTGACTCCCCAGATGATGTACTGTCGAGAATGACTCCCCAGAGGATGTACTGTCGAGAGTGACTCCCCGGAGGATGTACCGTGGAGAGTGACTCCCCTGAGGATGTACCGTCGAGAGTGACTCCCCGGAGGATGTAACATCGAGAGTGACTCCCCAGAGTATGTACTGTCGAGAATGACTCATCAGAGGATGTACTGTCGAGAATGACTCCCCAGAGGATGTTCTGTCGAGAGCGACTCCCCAGAGGATGTACTGTCGAGAATGACTCCCCGGAGGATGTACCGTTGAGAGTGACTCCCCGGAGGATGTACCGTGGAGAGTGACTCACCTGAGGATATACCGTCGAGAGTGACTCCCCAGAGGATGTACTGTCGAGAGTGACTCCCCAGAGGATGTACTGTCGAGAATGACTCCCCAGAGGATGTACCGTTGAGAGTGACTACCCGGAGGATGTACCGTGGAGAGTGACTCCCCTGAGGATGTACCGTCGAGAGTGACTCCCCAGAGGATGCACCATAGAGAGTGACTTCCCGGAGGATGTACCGTAGAGCGTGACTTATCTTGTTTCCTATTTTATAAACAGGATTCCAATTGGATTCTCAATTATCATCCACGGTTCTTGTTGTGTTTATGATCCACCTTACACTGATGCACCTGAGCTTTTGACACGAGCCAGTCACTTTGCTCTCCGTCGCCAATGCTAAAACCAAAATTTGTGGCACCATCTATTGCTGTGAAACTAAAGTCGTCGAATACCCACATCGCCGAACTCATCGACCACGCCGAACTCATCGACCACGCCGAACTCATCGACCACGCCGATCACGTCCCTGGACCCCGCTTAGCGCCCCACTCGGGGCGGGTGCCAACCGCCGTTGACCTCGACAGCCACGATTCTACAAATGAACGTTGGAAGGCCTCACTGCTGACAAGAAATAGGTAGTGGAAGAACTTGGTTGCAACAACAAAGCCACCGCATCGCACAAAACCTGGCTTCCTGTCCATTCCCGGATATGAACAATGCACATACACCACGAACAAGCCTTGCGACTTAATCTTCCCTGAAATTGAGATCGAATGGCTCGCAATTAAGATTGACAACACACAATGTCGATATATACAAGACTGACGCAACATCGCTGCCACCATTTGGTAAGCAGAGCATCTACGTCGAAGACTCCAATTATCAACACCGTGAAGCGCAGACGCAGACGCGTTTATTGAATGAGCGACCATAAATAACCAGCTAGTTTCCACTTACTGCGCTGGAATTCAGACATTAACCAAGAAATTGCATGTGCATATACTGGGGACTCGGATATACCTACACGACAAGTGTAGAAGTTCTATCGATCACAGTACCATCCATCCTTGATCTCTTCATTACGCCACGCAGTACCGATTGCTTGTAAACTTATGAACCGGTGGAATTTCCGCAAAGCAAACTGGGAAATATTCCAACAGATGACAGAAGATGCCACAGCACAACTACCACTGCCGGACACCACCGACGTAAAGGTAAAGGTACGTTCTTATATAGCGCGGTATCCAGTCCGTAGGACCGCTCAAAGCGCTTTACACTTCACTCCCTGGCAGACCTGTTCATTCCAAGGCCATCTCAGCTTCTCTGGGAAGCATTCAGCCACGCTGCAATTGCGCGAAGACTATTCGCTCACATTTCCACCACTGTCTGTATTGCCAGGTACTCATTTATACAGCTGAGTGAACTGTGGCAATGCGAGGTGATCAAACTTGCCAAAGGTTCGAAGCGACCGCACTGGGATTTTAAACCGGGTTCTCTCGATTGATTGTCCGGCCTTCTAACCGGTATGCCATCGCGCCCCACGTAAATGGTGCCTACAAGCATTCTGCGAAAGGCTCATCAACCAGGCCAAACAATCTATACCACCAGAATGTAACAAGTACTATATCCCGTGCTGGGATGGCGAATGTGAGCAAATATATAAAGAACATGTAGACTCACGGGACACGGAGTCTGCTAACGCGGCCACAACATTACTAAATGCTCTAAGCGAAAAACGAAAGCAGAACGAAACTGTTTCATCCATCGACTTCACGCATTCTAGCCGCAAAGCATCGACACCGACCTTTCGAGAGCCTTCTCGTATGAAGAACTCGCCATTTCCACGAATACGCTAAAACATGGTAACGTATATACTGAGTTCCTGATATATTGCTACCTTACCAAAGAATGGCTACGCAAACTTAACAACACATGCACACCGGAATGCCGGCTACCAAAGATCTCACGAGTTCACTTCCGTGCATTCCGTATAAGAAAGTGGAACACTTGTGTACAATCGTATTGGCCCTGTGGTGGATTGCCAACTACCACAGGAACGAGCTGGGTTCTGGCCTGGCCGGTCAACCTTTGACCAAGTGTGGCCAAACTAACTAACATCGAGGAAGGCTTCGCGCAAACATCAAGACTATTTGTCGACTTCACCGTTGCTCGTGACACTGTGTGGCGCCGTCGCGTCCTACTGGAGCTACTCCGGACTCCCAATCAGTATATGGTGAGATGTATTGAAGAACTCATCTCAAGCCGCAGTGTGGTCGTGAAAACAAACGATGTCCAACAAAGCAGATCGAGACGTATCAACAACGATGTTCCACAAGGGTCCGTCCTCTCCCTTCTGCTATTCAACATATAGATTGCAGACATACTAGAAACAACAGCAAAGAAATATGGATGCGTCGCCGACTTTGCATTGCTCAAAGTCTAGCGAGACTGGAACAACATTAATGAGATTTTCAGCTAAGACATGTCTACTCCAGCAACATATCACTGAAACTGTGGCGTTCGTGGCGCACGTGCTACGCACAGACACATTCGATGAATATGGAGGTCGTGGTTTGCATTCATTAGTACCCGAGGTCGTCCAGTTCGCGGCCCGATCAGATCATTTGTTATTCCAGTTGCTGCTGATTGCTGACAAGGATAGTAATGATAGCACTTATGTTGGAGTGGAACGTTATTCCAGTTGATCTAATCAATAATGCTCACCTCTTAAATTTCACATACGACGCACGCACGCGCATCACACGTGCACACGCAGTCATCTTAGATAAGATGACCAACAATGCTGGAAATGCAATAAATGTTCACTGCTGTCACATTCTCATCTGGGTGATAAATACTGTACGTCAGTTGTATCCTCAACAATGAAAAAACTCCCTATTTTGTAGGCCTTAAACAGGAGTTTAATTATGCACAGGGAAAACAATTATTTTACATCACTATATCGCCCATTAATGAGAAGTTAATTTTACAAAATGCTTAGGGGAAGGCAGTGTTAGTTGAGCCATATTTCATTCTTTTTGGTGTTTAGGGCACAATCATATTCCTAAGTCAAAATTGTTTTTACTCACATAAACTATGATTATTAGTAGATCATTTTATACCAAGATAATATATCTAGCATGCACAAATAATTATATATAGCTAGCTGATTGAAATAGGGTTGGTAAGGTGGTTCAACTAGCACTTGGTGTGGTGTAAGTTGAGCCAGAGTGTAGAGTAAGTTGGTAAATGTTTTAATTGTATAATTTACGTAGGCATTGTACAACATTTTTTTAGCAACTCAGCCAACACATCTACTCAGTGGCAATAACACGTCTATGACTAGTCTTCGCGCTTAATTAATAATTCAACACACTTAGATAAAATAGACTTATAGGCAAATCGCAGCCAGTGTAACTAACTGCTAATATGCCTTGTAGTTATCCGATGTCCCAATTTGCTCAGAAAAAAATGTATTCCTTGATGTATTTTGGGGTAAAGAACACTTGTCTTTGTTCTTTAACTACTGCTCAACTAACCCTCCCTTGGGTGGTTCAACTAAACCCGTTTCGACAATTAAGCTTATTTAATTAACTTCTCATTAATGCGCGAAGTGATGTAAATAATCTTCTTCTCTGTGCATAGCTAAGCCATTTGTAAGTGCACAAACAATAAAGTCTGGTCACGTGCGTTGATAGTTTACACACCAGCAGAAATTAATCACAATTACCAAAAGTTTCGATAAATACCAAAAACATAGTTTTAGCTCACATTTATTTTCTGGCCGTTGTGACAAATGTAACGTATTATACGTCAATCGTGTTCTAATAACACGTTCAATCACTGGGTGGCACCATGTAACTGTTGTTGCTGTAGTTTCCTGGGAAACATGGGTGGCTCAACTAACCCAGTGGCTCTACTGTGTTAGTTCCACATAAACAATTAGTGCCTTCCCCTAATTGTCAAAACGGATCTACTTGACACACGCAAGGCCCAAAAATCAAGGGCTAGTTGAGCAGTGGTTAACGAACGAAGACAAGTATTGTTTTACTAAAAAATACATGATGGAATTAATTTTTCCGAGCAAATTGGGACATCGCATAGTTACAAGGCAACATATTAGCAGTTAGTTACACTGGTTGCGATGGGCCTGTAAGTCTATATTAATTATATTGACTTATTAATTAAGCGGATTTACTGGTCAATGATGTCGAACCTTTGTGTAGATGTGTTGGCTGAGTAATGAAGTGTTATTAGAAGGCCTACACAAATTATACAAATAAACAATTTACTCATTGTGACTCAACGTCCACTAGCCAACTAAAAAATAAAGTTTTTTTTATAGACTATTCAATAAGATTTTTGCAGACACAACTGTGTAGAATTCTATAGAATTTCTTACAGAATATCATGTAGGATTTTTGCGGACATTTATATGAAGATTTCTACAAATTGTTATGCAAAATTCTCCCATTCTCTGTAGAATTTTTATATATTTGTGAAGATGTTCATAAAGTTGGTAGATATATGAGCAACTACTGAGATTACTTACTCTCAACATTTCGGCTGCTCGTCAGTTGACGTTGAGAGTAAGTAATCTCAATGGATGTGGTTTGACGAAAATCGTTTTTCATAGAATTATATATAATGTATTATTTTTATAGAATTAGATCTTTTTTTTACTAAGGGTTACACTACATTGTGGCTCAATTTGCAACACACATATATTTAGTTGAGCCTGATTACCAACCTTGTTTGAATTAGGTAGATATAATTATCAATATATACCAGATATATTATCTTGGTTTAAAATACTAGTTAACATAGTTTATATGAGCAAAACAAGTTAGACTTCGGAATATGATTGTGTCCTAGATATCAACAAGAATGAAAAACGGGTCAACTAACACTGCCTTCCCCTAACCCTGAAGTAGGGCCTATGGGTTGGCTAACGTTCCGATATTAAGCAGGCGAAGTGCTTTCTTCTGCAGCCTCTCTAGCAACTTCAAAGACGTAGTTCCTGTACCATCCCATATTAAGGAAGCATATTCCATAAGAGGGCGGATGTAAGCCTTGTAGATGATGATACGAGCTTGGTGAGGAAGGAGGTTTCTAGAGCGGCCCAGGATATAGAGACATTGTTGTCTTTTTGGCAATACATATGATGTGCTGTGACCAGGACAATGTCTTGGTGATGGTGACACCCAGAAGGGTTATATTATCTGTAGGCTGTAATTCCTTATTCATAAAGTGGAGTGGGGATGATTCTGGCTTCTTTTCCTACTGATGATCATCTCCTCTGTTTTGCTGGCATTGAACACACCAGCTCTCTGCCCACGGTTCGATTTTATTCAAGTCACATTGGAGGTTTTCTGCGCATATGATTCTGTCGCACGTATTCTTAATGGCAATTTGGAGTGTAGAATGATCAGCAAATAAGTGTCGTTCTCTAGGTGTGAAGCCAAGTCATCGATAAACATCAGAAATAGTACAGGATCAAGAATACTCCCAATGGGGGACCTCTTTTTATAGTGTATGAACGCTATTTGAAAGAATTGTGTCTAGTGGATCTTTACGGAAAAAATACAGATTCCATTAACTTCATTGCCAAAATGGGAGACGAGGAATACCTGTGCCAGAGCTTGAGTACATGTTGAATGATCAAATTAATTATTACAAATCTTGCACCACCTGTCCTTATTATGTGTTGTAGCCTTGTCAACGTCCTGCCATAAAGAAATATAAGAATGTTATACTTTGCAATAAAAATGCACTTGTGACGTATTTTCCAGACATATAAATCTAAACAAATGGCTCAACATAAAGATCATCTTAATTATTCCCAAAATGTCAAGTAATGATGCTTTCTCTAAATAAATGACCATAAATTATTTAAAATTTCATTTTTATTAGCTAATAATTGACAACACTGACTTACTGTCAATGTCACTATGTCTTGCACAATACTTGATATTCAAGTCAATGTTTTATCATCATAAACTATCCAAATAAATAACACTGTAACAGTACTACTCATCCTGTGTGATAAACTGTAAAATAAAACCTAGTACCTAGTACAGCAACTATCAACACGTTTTCTTAGTATTATTTGTTTACCTAGTTAGGTTAGTAAATTTAGCCCTATTACCATAAAGATGTCTGGTCTTTCCTAGGCCCAAATAACCCAATGCCAAGCTAACTTTAAGTTGGTATAGCATGACATCACTGCTATTCGGCAGATTATGTTTTAATAATGTAGGTATAACAATATTTCTATTAACGCTTATTATGTTATTAAATATAATCAATTCACAATGTACAGTTACTGTGTACGAGGTGTGCATCGTTGACATATAAAGTTGAAAAGCGGCAAAGGACAACGTACGCCACCGTTTCGACAATGACGTTCCGGGTCGAACTTTTAATTTAAAATTAAGTTTAAAATGTGTCCGCTGTCAAAAGCCGCCTGGCTCCTTTTTGTAGCGCGGTTGAGGTTGATATGTAATTGACGTCACAGAACTGAAGCCATAACGCCACAATACAATCAATAAAGATGTAATAAGCCGATAAACAAGTTGTAAACAATAATGTAACTAGGTGGGCGATAAGGCACGTCATTCAATCGGATTAACTAACGCGGAGCTAAAACTAGGTCACGAGACTTACTTTCCGTAGAGACACCGTGTAGTGGCTAAGTCGACCTCTGGCCAAGTCGACCCTTCATTTCAGTCGATCGGTTGTTTATAAAGGATTCGTCATCTCCATGTGGTTACTCATCCTACAGGATTGGGTAAACGTGATATTTTCTCGCCAAGACACGACTTAAAACAAAACATGAATATTCGGTTTGATGGAAAGCGTGCTTTGGTTACCGGAGCTGGTAAAGGTACGGAAGAAATTGCGTTGTTTGTACAAGATAAGCGCGACGTTTGAAATAATGTCGTGAGTGTTTATTCAAGTCATACCGTACGATACACAATAGAAGGCGCTTTGTGACCCTTTAATTCGTGTGTGGTGTGCATGTACACCCTGCACATGCTCGCGGGGATGTAATATATGTACACTTGCACGCACGAACGCATACAAAATACACACACGTATCTACAACAGCTTCTGCCACCCGCTGAATGGATGAAATTAAGTTGGTGGAGTTCAGACGTATTTCATGACAACGGCGCCGTCTTTTTTTCAGTCCCGAAAATATCTTCCTCTAGTCTAAAGTAAAAGTGGCAGTCCGCCTGACCAGCATCTAGACCTCTATCAGACGTATCCATAGTATGTCCGCGGAGCACCCCAAAGTGTCGTCTTCGGTGGAGTACTTTATGGACAACTGTCATCATGCATTCTGACGACGCGGACAGTCCGTGTCAAGTACCCGATTCTGCCACCTGACTCTCATAAGGAAACTGGGTCAAAGTAAAAAAAATCGAAGAACTACATCCTTGTGTGGAAACAACACATTTCACAATCACACTCGACAGTGGTCAACTAGAGCCTTGTGGACAACCAACATATATCATAATCACACACAACGTTGGTCAAAGAACTACAGCCTTGTGCACAAGAAAGTAGCCAATAATAACGTGCGTTGGGGAAGTGTCGTTTCGGTCCAGTGCTTTACTTTGCGCGAAGAGGATTATATAAATCAGTAAGCAATGAAAACAAAGCCCAATAGTAAGGCCGCTAATTTAAAAGAAAATCTGCTGACAGTGGTTAACGTACATCTTTCAGCGTGGCAACTTTTACTTTTCTTCATTGGAACAGCGGGGTTCAATGATTTCTTGGCGCAGTCATTTAATCTGACGTGTGTGGTCAATCGGTCATCGTTCAAGCTTTTCTTACATATGAGGACTTTCCGGTAACCAGTTTCTTACGCCACCCTGCGTTTACCAACTCCGCGGTTTCTCTTGGCCGCAGGACCTGAAGACGCTATAAAAAGGTCACTGATGAAAGTCTGCGCGTTGGTTTGTTTCAACTGTTGCAAGTTGGGAGGATGTCATTTCCTTTTGCCACTTTAGCCACATGAGCAACTTTTGGTAGAGGAGGCATATGTTGCTGGGTTGTTGTCATATATCCCTCATTAATATTGTAGGAATGGGGAAAGGAATTGCAGAAGCCCTGGTGGCCGGTGGTGCAGAAACATACGCTTTGAGTCGTACACAGGAAGACCTGGCTAAACTGAAAGATGAGGTGTGTTATTGTTACTCATTTGGCATTTGCTTGCTACTCGGTAAACTAAGCACATGACATACAACAGGCACAGTTTGACAGTCTCACACATATAACATATTGAGCCTTGAAACATTTGTTAGTTGGATCATCACTCTAATAATATCAGATATTGAAATTATATTCGTGAAATGAATTTAGTTCCTGATGAAGGCTACCGACGGTAGCTTAACGTTGAATAAGTAAATCCTAATAGTTGTGAGTAGTAGGAAATCGCTACTTTATTTAAATGATTTTTAACAGGTTACGTTATAATATGTATGAACACGTGCACATTTGTGACGTTAATCGATGTTATTGCAGAATCCTGGGCTGCATACAGTTTGTGTGGACTTAGCAGACTGGGCGACTGCGAGGAGAGCCGTTGAGCAAATAGGACCCGTCGACCTGTTGGTGAACAATGCAGGCATTTTAATACCAACACCTTTCTTGGAAACTGAAGAAACTCAAATGGACAAGTAAGAAACTGTAATGTGCAGTACCGAGCAAAATGAGCATTAATAATGAAATAATGTGTGTTTCGGTGGGTCTGGCTCACGGTTCTCTTATTTTAGTTTCATTGTGTTGAAAATCTAAATAAAATCAGCCGGATATTGCTTTATCATCATACAGTAATAACACAGCACCAAATATCACAATTACACAACACTGTACATGTTAGTAGGTTTATTTGTAATATGCAATATCTATTCAACTCATGGTCATTGATGTATGTTCAAGAAGTTAATTGGCGTCTGTTAATTTCAGAACATTCAATGTCAACGTCAATGCTGTCATAAACGTGTCACAGGTGCGAACACTTCATATTGTTCAAATGTACGTTTCTTATTGTCTCTTGTCTCTTGTATGTGATTTTAAAGCAGCGACAAGCAGACAACACTAACATAAAAATCCATAGATACAGGTGCGTTTTAAGTAAACACTACATCACATAGTTACAAACACACACACGGATGATAAATAGTAAAATACTGTAGTTGTATCCTCTCAAACACGAAAAACACTTCCTATGTGTAATACATGGGTGTGCTAATTGCGTGGCTGATTGAGACGTTGTATTCAGCAGCTGCTGTGACTAATACGTTTTAACATATTGTTTGCTGTAAAGATATACACAATAATTAGTGCTCATATATTCATATTCCACGTTGATGTCGGTGAGATTTTGTTTTCAAGGTAGTGGCAAAAAGCATGGTTGAGAGAGGCAAGGGGGGTACCATAGTAAACATTTCCTCCAGAGCCTCTGCTTCGGCAGTAGTGAATCACACAGCGTACTGTGCGTCTAAAGGCGCACTTGACCAGGTCACGAGGGTCATGGCGCTGGAATTCGGTCCACACCAGGTAAACGGCAGCTCAGGTAGAGCAGTGACTCAAAACCATCGAATTATACAAAATGTTTTAATTAAATAAGTGCACTGAATGTAATGATTGATATGTTAAATTCCACTAGTTGATAACTGAATTATTCCTTTCGAGATGATAGCGAAATATGCTAGAAGCGAACTTTAATTAACGTAGAATTGTGTTGCTGAATACAATATAAAATTATGCTAAAACAAATAAAAATCATTAACGGTATTGGGGGTACATCGGCCTAATCAGCACCTGATAATCGTTGGTTAACTTCGTCGTTTACCATAGGCTCAACTATGAAGATGGTGGCGATTTAGTGAATGAACTAAAACGTTGTTAAACTAAGCAAAAACACAAAGATTGCTATTGACTTCTAAAATCTTGGATTATGCATCGTTTGGGCCACACCTTCTAGGACTGGTTAAATGTCGCTGTTTGTATTTATGCTACACCGTTTTTGCAGGTGTTATAACACTGGCTGACTTAAATTTAATTTTTTTTAAATAAATGACGACTGGTTGTCCGTACAGACAGGAATGACATTCTGCACATTCTTATCAGACCATTGCTTGGTTTGTAGCAATCTATGTAAACTTCTTTAATGTAACATTAAATGACCCCCTGCTGTTTTAGTTTATTCATTTGTGACAAATGATAACCATTGACATTGTCATACTTTTTAGATTCGAGTGAATTGCGTTAACCCGACGGTTGTGATGACAGCAATGGGAAAACGACTGTGGTCAGATCCTGTCAAATCTGCTGCAGTCCTTTCAAAGATACCGCAAGAGAAGCTTCCAGGTAATCATTGATTGAATTTACATTGTCGAATGGGTGTGGAATATCTTTGTTCTGTAGACATATTTGTCGTGCGTGGTCGTGTGGTAGAAAGTCGCGCTTTCGGTCGAAGGGAACGGGGTTCGAAATCACCTGCTGCCGTTTCGAAACGTGGGCAATTTCGTTCACCCCACTTTGCCCATGTCTTTCGAAAGAGACGCTAAAAGCCGTTTGTCCTTTCTACCTGGTATCTAAACTCAATATATACTTCCTCCCACATTAGCTGTGATCAGCTGTAAAGCTTAAACTTAAAGGGAGTATTCCATCAAGCATCAAGCTTGCAATGCACACCGCATTAGCATGAGTTAAGTAAACAACGTTGGGCGCCATACATGGTCAGAATGGATACTCACGGTTGTGTCCTTGCCACGGAGTACAGGATTAGACATGACTACGAAATTGCACAATTCAGGTGTGCTGGTCCTTTGCAATTCGTACATGTAGCAAGACTAAATGGCTGCGGAAGAGGTTGTGTAGCAGAGGTGCCGTCCAACGGATAATACTTGCTCAGCAGCGCCGTCCCACGGATAGTATGTGTACTACCCAGTCGGGTACCGCACGACAAATACAACAGAGCTTTCGAGACAGCGAAAGCAATTGCTTACCGTAGCATACCGTAGCATTTCCGAGCATACACATCTGTTGCATATCGTTTTACTTCCATTTTTAACATCAAAATAGTGTGAATTTTCTGTTTTATGATCATTAGCACACTTTAGTATTTGACATTTCGCAACAGTTCAGTCGCAGGCAGTTTCATACCAAATTGAAAGCGATAGTGTGATGATCTTTCCACTCTTTTATGGTGACCTGCAGGAGAACGATTCAGAATGACGTTGATTTTACCAACAGTAACACAAATATGCGTTTTTTCATTGCAGAAGTGAAGGACATTGTCCATCCGGTGTTGTACTTGTTGAGTGACAAGGCAGACATGATCAATGGTGTTACACTGGTAGTTGACGGTGGTAGATCAGTCGCATAGAATAATGCACAAATAAAGGATGTGTTGCAATCTTTGAAGTGTTTCTTCAATTACAAGACGAAGTAACATTCAAAGTTGACGGTGGCCTTTCAGTCGCCCAGGACACGTGTATGAACACGGCGGTTGTTGTTGCTTACAGTGATAATGATAGAGCTACGGCGCCCATCTCAAATACACGTGTGTTAGCATGTAAGAAGGATCATTAAAAAGGATAGTAAATATAAGTGTTAATCGGTGTTGTTTTGCGCGTGCGTGCGTGCGTGCGTGCGTGCGTATATATCCATTCATTCAAAGGACTTGGTTGTAACAATTAGTGCTGATTACAAAGTGTCATGGCAATGTGGAATTGCGGCTTCATGTGATAATTCTGCAAATGATTGGATTGATTAGTAGAACATACCATATAAGCAAAAAGAGCTATAAACACACACACACACACACACACACACACACACACACACACACACACACACACACACACACACACACACACACACACACACACACACACACACACACACACACACACACACACACACACACACACACACACACACTCACACACACACACACGCATGCACTCATATATATATATATATATATATATATATATATATATATAAATGTTCACTTCCGGTCCACAACGACACGCTTCCCGCTATCGCATTTCACACAAACACATTTGAAATTAAAACAGAGAGAACAGACAAAAACATATTTGCCTCTGTTATTTATTAAAACAACTATCATTAAAATGTGATAATAGTAATACCATTATTATCAAATTAATTTTAAGCTGTCCACTCTTACATATCGTGCTGTATCTACACAACAACCACCCTACTTGGCTAGTCTCTAGCATCTTTAAAATATCCCTACGCAGCTCAGATCATCAATTTCACAACAACGTATTGTGCCTAAAACAAAACTTACCTTGAGCAAACGTGCTTTCTCTGTCGCTGCGCCTACGGTCTGGAATGAACTCCCCATCACTTGAAAACATCTGAAGCTATTTTCCGAAAAAAATTCAAGATAATATTTATTCCAAATTGTATTTCCATTATAAATCTTCGGTTGTCCCTCGTTCTGATAATGACTTTTGCGCGTTCCTGTTCACGATTATGCTTAATGATTCTGTTTTGTTGCGCCTCTGAGCTCAGGTTCCTAGGCGCCATAGAAGTTAATTATTATTATTAATACCAATGCTTCTAACTAGACAAAGATACAATAAGCAAATGCACAAAATAACGTTAAAAGCACCAAGTAGATTGAATATACGAAATTATTCATTCACAGAGTCAGAGGACAATAGACTTTATTCCATGTGTCTTTTCGTGTGTACAATTATGTGTTTACTTATTGCATGCATGTGTCAAAAAGACGCGTAACCGTAAATGACGTATTCAGATAGCCTCTCAAGTCTATATAATATCTCCCTCTATGGCTAAACGCTTAAAATTAAACTAAATCTATGTACATCTTAACAATACTTTAAAAATGTAGCAACTTTAAAAACTCATTAAATGCTGCAGCTAGACTAGTGCCCAAGTCCACCGTGCAGCGCGCCCGAAATAGGATTGGGTATAAACGACCTTCACCTTGACCCGCAAAGTTTACCAGCACGGCGGCTCTGCGTGGTAAGTCTGCAATTTCGATTTCGTAGAAAAGTTGAATGAGAATTAACGTAAACTGAACAATTCAGTCTTTTCTTTTGTATAAGTATTAGTGCTACAAGAAAGATATTATTTAGCCTTTTATGCCATCTAGAAATGTAGGCAAATCTTTTTGTGAATGAGTTCACACTTTGTCTTCGTTTTATCATTTTGGACAATTACATTCATTTATGTTCAATGATTAAATATTGGATTAGAGTTAGACGAGTGTATATATATTTTTTAATGCATGTGCGTATATTTATTTATTTATTATTTAAAAACAATGACAACGTACTTTGCACGACACAGGCGTATGCCGTATATTGTGTACGGTTTATTCTTAATTTTTACATGTAAAAAACTTTCTAGCCAGAAACACAATCTTATTAGGTGTACTTTTATTGATCAAACTGGGGTTCGGTGGATGCTGAAAACTGCTTCCTCAACTGATTTACCCTATCGCAAATCCGGTTCATTGCTGTTCAAATATGTTGTGTGTGAATAGTTTATGTAACATCCAACGTCGTTTTAATAAAAAAAATGCATATCAGATTCTGAGCGCATACATAATTAGCCAATTACGATGTCATCCGGGCATTTGACTAACTCTTCGACTATAAAGTTAATTCAGGCAAAAAAATTAGTGTAGCATCTAGAAAATGACGCTGATTGACTGCTGGCGCTTCACGGGAACACCTACACCGAATGGAGTACTCAGTGGTGACAGTGGATAACAACGAGACCACGCCTCTGCTGCCAGACTCTCTTCCCGGCCGATTCACTATACTTTTCACGGAAAGGAAAGGAAAGATAGGAAACCAAAACTATACAATTACGTCATTTATTATTCGTTTGAATGTATCTAAAATTGGCCGTATGTACTTAATTATATATTTATGTTTTTTTTTAAATACACATTACGTTCTCATTCAGACTGCACACGAAAACTCGAACTTTGTTTGAGCCATCTTAGTTGGAACGATACTTTAATGAAAAACGCTGGATAATCGCGCGTACCCCAGAACGAATAACCGTAAATTATGTAACCTCGATTATCCATGTTCCGCGCGGTGGCGCCACCGTTTGTCGCAAAAATGTTCGCCTGCGTGTAGCGTGGGGTTTTCATTCTGACGGAAAGTATGTATGCACCCAGGTAGCTAAGTAGCTAATTAAGATCTCATCCGGGCATTTGGCTAATTCATAAAATAAGAGTTTACTTTTATCAGTTTATACGATGCAATTCGAATTAACTTGATTATATTAACACAACTGTCCGACTAAAAAGTTAAATCAGGCAAAACAAATGTTTGGAAAAAGATAGGAGAGAAAGGGAGACTGTGGATCAGAAGAAGAAAGGTGGCAGGAGGTAGAGTGTCTAGCAAAAGAGAGGTAAACGGGTGAGTGGAGAGGGATTGCCAGGAGGTAAGACACTAGAGGACTAGAGGTTGATGATAGAAGAGAAAAGGGGCATAGTGTGCAGCAAGCGAATGGTAAACGAGTGATGCGGCAGGAAAGGAGCTTTGCTGGTGTAGGTCACAAGGGAAGGCGAGGAAAGCCCAGATATCCACGGGGGATTCTATCATTAGGAAACTAGACAAAGTTGTAAAAAGAGGAAAGGACATCACGGTATGCCTACCAGGACCAAAAATAGAGGATGTAGCAGAGAAGGCAGGACAGGTCGTGGGGGGTGGCACGGGAGGTGCTGTTCTTGTGCATGTGGGAACGAACAATGCCGAGAAGGAGGGAACGTCAGCCATCGTTGGTATGTACAGGAGGTTGGTCAAGACACTTAAAGAGACACAGATTGGACAGATTGTGTCGGTGATATTACCAGTAATGTGAGGCAGGGGTGAGGAGTATATTAACTGTAGGAGGATGTCGATCAACACACATGTATAGAAGGCATGTATGGAGGAGGGAGTAGGTTTCGTAGACATGTTGTTAAACGTCATGGGAAGAGATGACTTTTTCATGAGAGATGGACTTCATCTGACTGGGAAGGGTCCTGCAGTTCTTGGGTGTGAGTTTGTCAGGGTTGTCGACGAGGACGCAGGTACCGTAAATTATTTAAACTAGATGCGCAGGGGGAACTGACAGAGAAAACTCAAAGGAGTACAAATACACATCCAAAGAGATTGTTACCAATAATTTCGGAAAATTAACTTAAATGTGTATGCTTCAATGCCAGCAGCATAGTAATTAAAAAAACAAGTTAGACATTATGGTAGCAGATACTGACTCTCATATAATAGTTATCACCAGGGGCGTCCGAGGGAATTTTTTCCGGGAGGGGCAAGAAATTCGTTGACAAAGTAAAGCACAGGCACAGTAAGGCATACACCATGTATTCAAACATTGTACATACAATGATAAAATGTACTGGCTGAATAAAAACTGCAGGCGACGCCTTTCAGACCCAAAGCGGTCAATCACGTCCTTGACGATAGCATCTTTTCTGTCCATCACCTTCTGTCAGTGCTCTCTTAGCCTGCACAAGCCAGACAAGCGTTCAGTAGACATCGTTGAACGAAGCCAGGTCTTAACTCGCCTCAATGTGCTGAAAGACCGTTCAACTTGACAAGTTGACGCGAGAAGCGGCAACTTAACTTTACGAACAGCCGGAAACAAATGACAGTAGTTCAACAGTTCCATCAATGTTGCATTGGTTGCAGTGTTCAGAAGTGTGCCTCGTGTCCACAGCTCAAACCAGGCCAGTGATTCTTCGGCGAAGTTATCAATGCTGTATTTATATCGTTAACCTGAAAATAGAAGAACTCATAACATTTTCATGAAGAAATAAAAGATCACGTTGTCTGAAGACATGCATTGAAACCATTGAAAGCCAAACAAATCAACGGCGCCATTGTATTACGATAGAGAAAACAATTTAATTTTAAAACAAACGTTCAAAAGCAAATTAAAAATCAGGACAATACAATTTTATTAAATGACAATATGTCAATAGATTTATATACGTACAATTCAGGTCAACATAATTTCAATAAATTACAATACTATATCAAGACATAATGCAGTATAATTGTATGTATTAAGCTCTTGCCTGGACCATGCGATCTCGGAAACTGTTGCCATCCAGCTGAGACATCAGTGCAGGATGGAGAGAAAACAGAACAAAGTGATTCTTGTTGTTGGGAGCAAACGGAGTTCCCAGTGACTTGATTATGGAGTCCATGTATGAGATGAAGATTGCGACACGATAATACTCCTCCGCCGTCTTGCTCTGGTAGTTTGGCCGTTTAGTTAGACGTCCACTGGCGAGGCATACGTAACTCAATTCCAACTGCCTTTGCAATCTTGTCAGCTTGCACCATTATATCTTCATTAAATCGTACTTCAGCTTCTCTTCTATCTGTTTCAAATATGACCAACAGCTGCTGGATGTGGTCGTGAACCTCGAGGACATCAAGTTGAACAGCTTGCAAAGCTTGTGTCACTGGCTCCAACATCGCTGAATATTTTACCATGACAACCAGGCACAACAAGAATGCCGACGTTCCAGATGCGCATTACAACTGGTGTACATCTTGGCTAGTCTTGCCAGAATCTGTAGACGCAGTTGTTTGTGGATATCTCCGAAGTGGTTAATGAAGATTCTGATGATTTGGGCCGTCCTTCGTGTTCCTCATAGCGTGGGGACATTTGGTACCATGCTGCGTCTGTTGGGGCTCTCTCGGGAAAAAAAACTTGATAATGGTCTTGACTGTACCTATCGCAATGCGGACCTCTGAAACGGAATTGAGATCGTTCACCACCAGGCTAAGTATGTGGGCTGCGCAGTGGACGAAAGCAGCTTTGGGGCACTTCTTGATCTTAGCTTGCACTCCGCCGACTTTACCAGCCACGGTTGAGCATCCATCGTATCCTTGGCCAAGTAGTTTTGTGAGATCTAGTCCGAACTTTGTACACTGGATGATCAACGTGTTTGCAATACACCCATCTGTGCTAGTGAGGTAAACCCAAGAAACTCATCGCGGATTGCAGGTTCTTTGTTAGTTGTGTCCAAAAGAAAGCTGCTCTTCCCCCGATATAATATAATATATATAATATAACAAATATAGGATTTATACTCACTTTGGTGGGCGTTCGCCGCTTTGAGACGGATTCTCGCGCTGAATCTCGTTGGGTAGCGTTATAAGTCACTTGATTAGTTAAGCGATAACATCTTTGCATTTACCACATGTCCACATTCAATGGATAGTAATGTTATAATTGTATAACACACACACGCACGCACGCACACGCACGCACGCACACGCACACGCACACACACAGATAGATGTAAAGTTAACATATACTTTGAGCTCACGGATATACGTCCGACAAATATTCCAGATCCAGGGGGCAAGTGCTGAGTTAAAATTGGCGGGTTATGTAATGTTTAGGAAGGATAGGCGAGACAGAAGGTGAAGTGGAGTAATTTTATGTATTAGAGAATCTATCCAAACATATGAAATAACACTGAAATGTGAAACAAATTGTAAGGAAGCAATATGTTGTAACATAGTTACCAATAACTGAACATTAACAATAGGAGTAGTTTATCATAGTCCAAACATAGGACAGGAAGATGTAAAACTACAAAAGGCTACAAGAGAGGTGAATGTGTTATAATGGGTGATTTTAACCAAGGCCATATACAATGGAAATCATCAGAGAATGCTGGGGTGACGACCATCAGTTTCTACTTCTAACACAGGATTGAGCAAATGTATATTGGAATAACTTGCTGAAGAACAAGACGGTAACAGACTGCTGGACTTGTTTAAAAAATGAAATTGAGGGCATTACTGAGAGATTTGTTCCATTAAGAAAACAAGGGATAAGGTCAAGGAAGAAAGACCTGTCAAAAGAGGCTATTAGAAAAATTGCTCACAAACAGATGTTGTAGGGGTATATAAGTACACTGGAAATGTAGAAGACAACATAGACTACAAAGAAACACCTAACCTTACAACTTAAAATCCAAAAGAACCTTTGAAAAAAAAAATTTATAGGTAACACAAAAAATTACTGCAAGAGTTTCTATGCTAATGTAAGGAGTAAATAGACAGTTTGAGATAAGGTCGTACCATTGGAAAACAACAGTGGAAACATAATTTCAGACGGGTTTCAAATGGCAGAGGTCCTGAATGAGTATTTCAGTTCAGTTTTTACCACAGACGATATCAGCTCACTTCCAGTTCCAGCTACTAAAATGGGGGTGACAAATCAGATCATTTAGGGCAGCTATGTGTAACTCCTGAAATGACAGCAAAGACAACTACGAAGGTGAAAGATAATAAATCAGAGACCACATGGTGGAATTCCCTGTAAAACATAAATTAATAAATACATCTAAACATCGATGGTCTAATTCCCAGAATTGGATTCAATTTTGGGTAAATGCGTAAAAGTGTAAATGAATACACATAGGACATGGAAACATGAACGAAGAATATAAAATGGGGGTGCTATAACAGGTAGAAATATACTAGAAAAGGATTTAGGAATAACATTTAGTTCTGACATGAAAGTTTCAGAGCAGTGTGGGATTGCTACTTCAAAAGGATGTCAAATGATATGACTAATTAGGAGCACTATCACACATAATGAGAAACAGCTAATTGTACCCATGTAGAAGGCAATAGTTAGATCGCATCTGGAATATTGTATACAAGTATGCAAGCCAGATCATAAGAAGGACATAAACAAGCTAGAAAGAATCCAACGAAGAGCAACTAAAATTATTCCAGAATTGAGACACCTTAGTTATGAAAGTAGCTTATTAGAATGTGGTTTGACAACACGTACTAGAGACCAGGAGACTAAGAGGACACCAAATAGAAGTGTTTAAAATGGTGAACGGTTATGAGGACATTGAAAGGAATATGTTCTTCAAACTTAAATAAGGCAGTACCAGAGGACATAAATCAACATTAGTTATGGAACAGTGTAGGTTTCACATAAGAAAGTACCCATTCTCACAGAGGGTGATAAATGATTGGAACAAACTGTCAAATGATTATGCTATTTCACCATTTTAAACACTTCTATTTGGTGATAAAATTGTTGGACTCTCGATAAGCCAATGGCTTCCTTGTCCATCTGGAACTTGTTGTTTGGGATGGCAATTTTGGTAAATGTTGTTAAAAAATGGAGTGGTGACAGTGCCAGTGGGTAACAACTAGACCACGCCTCTGCATCTAGACTCTCTTCTCGGCGAATTCACGAAGCCGAGCGAGAGTCAGATAAACGAGACTACTCTCGTCTGTATACAATAAATATACATCTCTGGGATCATACCTCAGGTTACACTTCTATTTGGTGATAAAATTGTTGGACTCTCGATAAGCCAATGGCTTCCTTGTCCATCTGGAACTTGTTGTTTGGGATGGCAATTTTGGTAAATCTTGTTAAAAAATGGAGTGGTGACAGTGCCAGTGGGTAACAACTAGACCACGCCTCTGCATCTAGACTCTCTTCTCGGCGAATTCACGAAGCCGAGCGAGAGTCAGATAAACGAGACTACTCTCGTCTGTATACAATAAATATACATCTCTGGGATCATACCTCAGGTTACACTTCCTGTGTGTTACGAATGTAGGGCACAGTAATGTTAGATATGTGTAATTAAAAAAATCATATCATCTGACATAACTGCATTTGAGCAGGCACATTGGCAAGTTTGCTAGTAGAACATGTTGACAGTGTAACTGTGGATTTTTAGATGATTTCAATAGGCGGAAGGATTTTTGGCAACTGTTTCACCACAGTGCACGTGTGCGTAGTAATTCATGCAGAAATTGGTAAAAATTGACGGGTATGGTATGTTCAGGCATTTTAAATAAGTTAGAAGTACGAGACTTTGACTAAACTCGATCAGCATGTTAATGAGATGATGACAACGGCAGGTAAGAAGTTTCAGAATTTTTTATGGTCCTTGTTAATGAATGGACTTTATATACTTGGACACATATTAAAGCATGCGACACTAACGCGGCTGTTACATGCAGCGGCTCAGCCCTCTGCTCTCGATACGCCGTCGCACATGTCAGATAAGTGTTACGTTCTCATGTAATAAATGTATTTGGACATACATTGCCTTGTGTATACCGTATGCAACATAACGCATCAACATGGTGGCATCGTTACCGAACTCTAGACGCCTAAAATAAATAATATAAAACGTGAGTGCGTGAAACGAGACTGTTATTTGGTATCGCACTTCCCGGACGAAGCCTAAGGCAGTACCAGTAGACAATATAGTAGTACTAAGTGACAGTTCGGTTGGCAAAATTCATTTCACCCGCCGCCAAAACTTTACATTCATGATCCGAATTTGGCGGGCTCATTCAAGAGATTGAAGAGAGAACTTCAAGTGTACATGGCTGCTACGGAAAAAGACCAAGAGCCAACAAACACCCAGACGGCGATAGTCCTCAATTGTGCAGGAGCACAGTTTATTAGGATATATGACCAGTTCACCTGGGAAAACGACGGAGACAAGTTACTGCCTACTAAGGTTATGGAAAATTAGAGGGGTATTGCGCCCCCAAAGGAAATGTCGTTAATTCTTTCCGATTTTGGAATGCAGAGCGGAGGGAGCCATTTGATATGTTCTTAACAGAATTCCGTGCCATGGCAGAATTATGTGAATATCAGAACGAAGACCGAACAATGAGAGATAAGACTGTTTTCTCAACACGAGGTAAACTGCAAGAATTGTGCCTTCGTGAACGCAATCTGTCTCTCAAGAAGGCCATAGAGATATGTAGAACGTTTGAAACGACACAAAAACAAGTCCAAGAAATGAATCTGGAACGACAGATCGAGAAAGTTCACAGCAGCAAGCCGCCCAAAATAACATCGTCTCAAGATAGAAAAACCAGTGACACCACAAGACGGGAATGTCAGTATTGCGGTTATTCGCATGAACCGAACAGACTAAGATGCCCATGTAATAGTACTTGTGGTATGTACTTATCATTAACATTACAACACGGTATTATTGGGATTGATATTCATGAGGTGTATTTCAATAACTCAAATACATGGTCTGTGTCTCCGTACCCCAGAGCCCGAGGTACTCCTATAGACTAGGGTAACCGACTAAGGTGTATCTGTAGTCGCCAGATGGCGTCACTATATGCAGCCGTGACATCCCTCTTCTTATAAAACAAGAACATCAGAACAAGAACAACTAAGTGTGGCTTAGTACACTAACATAGTTATATAAGCAGCCTTGCAAACGTAACATACTATCAACGGACAAGATCAAGATAGAGTTACAAATTGAACTTGGCTGGAGGCTTGCTGAGCCGTCCAGAGCGGGTCTGGTAGCCTGCTTCAGGAGTGCTGAAGCGGACTCGCTTGCCGGATTCGTGTGCCTCGTCGGGACGCTCCACTGGCTCAACGGCGGCAGTGCTAGGCATGTCGTCAGGGTGTGACACGGGGTCGGCGTCAATAGGTCGGGTCTCGTGTGACCTGCGGATCTGCACACGATTGCGGCGGAGAACTCCACCACTTGCTGTGCGGACGTCATACGACCTTGGTTCCGGACGCACGGTCTCGATGGTTGCCGGGTTCCACTTCCCTGTGACGTGGTGTTGGATGCGAACGGGTTGTCCACGGACCAGCGGGGTGAGTTGCGCGATCGCTCCCTGGTCGTGATACACTTTTTGTTGACGCTGTCGCTCGAACAGGCGTTCGGATATCGCGCCCTTCTCCGGGTGGGCGTTCAGGATTTTCACCGGCAGGTTGGCCCTCATCTTTCGCGCGTTCAGCATCTCGGCTGGTGAAGGGAGATGGTGATCGATCGGTGTCGGCCGCAGAATCAGCATGGCCATGTCCGTGTCCACTCGGGCCGATGCTGCCTTCTTCAGTGTGCGCTTTATCGTCTGTATCTGCCGCTCCACGAATCCATTTGATCCCGGGTAGTGCGGGCTGGAGGTGACGTGTTCAAATCCCCAAGCCTTAGCGAAGAGTTTATACGCCTGACTGTCGAAGTGACCTCCGTTGTCGCTGACAATTCTGTCAGGGACACCTTGCTCGCTGAAGATACGCTTTGTCAACTTGACGATCATGTCACTCGTCGCTCGTCCCTCGATGAGTTCGACGAAAGGGAACTTTGAGTAATAATCACCGATGATGAGGTAATTATTTCGGCCAATCGAAAACAAGTCGGTGCCAACGACCTGCCACGGCCGTGATGGCACTTCGTGCTGCATCAGCGGCTCCGAAGGCTGTGCGCACAACTCGCGTTGGCAGATGTCGCATCGCTGGATCATATTCTCGATGTCACGGTTGATGTTTATCCAGTATACACATGACCTGGCACGCAGGCGAGTTTTCTCCACTCCCTGGTGCGCCAGGTGGAGTTTCGCGAGGATCTCTGATCGGGCTCTGAGTGGGATAACGATGCGGTCGCTCTTCATGATGATGCCATCGTCGACCGTCAGCTCATCGCGGAATGGCCAGTAGGGGCGGAGCTGAGTATCGAGTTGTCGCCTTGTCTCTGGCCAGCCACTCATGATGATGGACTTCAGAGAGAGCATCTCGTCGTCGTTGTCTGTCTCGTCTCGCAGCTGCTGCAGCCGGTGTGGGGAGAACTGCACGTGGTTGATCTGCATGTCAAACTTGAGGCTTTCCTTGTTGTTGCTCGGCTGTCGTGAGAGTAGGTCAGCGACCGCGACGTCTTTACCAGGTCGGTATTTAATGACGATGTCGTACGGTTGAATGCGTAGGAGCATCCGCTGTAGACGTTGGGGGGCGGCTGCCAGATTCTTCATGTGGATCATCTCCAGAGGCTTGTGATCGGACTCTACAGTAAATCGCTTGCCGTATACGAACGTGTGAAAGCGCTCACATCCAAAGACGACTGCGAGCATCTCGCGCTCGATGTTTACGTATCGTCGTTCACAGTCACTGAGTGACTTCGATGCGAAGGCGATAGGCTTGTTCTTCTGCAGTAGGACGGCGCCCAGACCGCGGCTCGACGCGTCGACTTGCACGACCGTCTCGACTGCCGGGTCGAAGTAGCTCAACGTAGCTTCTCTGCATATTGCGTCTTTGGTTCGCTGGAATGCGCTCTCGTGCGCTGGTGTCCACACAAACTCACTGTCCTTCTTCAGCAGGTCTCTGAGTATGGCGGTGTGCTGTGAGAGATTTGGCGTGAAGGGAGACATGTAAGTTGCGATGCCCAGGAACTCCTTGAGTTGACTGGCGTCTTGTGGCGCCTGTAGTTGCTTGATGGCCGTGATCTTCCCTGGGTCGGGGTGCACTCCATCAGTGTCGAAGATAAGCCCGAAGAACTGCATTCTTGGCTGCTTGATGTGGCATTTGTCGGCATTGAAGACTAGGCCATGCTGACGCGCTGTCTTCATTAAGTTGTGCAGGTTCGCATCGTGGTCGGCCTCGTTCTTGCCGAATACTGCGACGTCATCCGCTATCCCGATTGTGCCTCCACAGTTCTCCAGAATGTGGTCCATTCGCTCTTGGAACACGTCTTGGCTCAGGTTCAAGCCAAATGGTAGACGTTGGAACCTGTAGCGACCAAACGGACTGTTGAATGTCGTCAGGAAGCTGGATGGTTCGTCCAAGGACACACTCCAGTACCCGTGTCGCGCGTCGAGTTTGGAGAAGACGGTTGCTCCAGCGAGCTTGTGTGTCAGCTCGTCAAGTGTTGGAGTCTTATAATGCGGGCGCTTAATGGCAGTGTTCATATCTTTTGGATCTAGACATATCCTCAGTTTGTTGTTGGATTTACGGCTGTAGACCAGGCTTGAAACCCAATCAGTCGGTTCGGTCACCTTGGAGATGACACCGAGCCGTTCCATGTTGTCGAGTTCGTCTTTGACCTCGTCCTTCAGATGGATTGAACAGCGTCGAGGGGCGTGAATGACTGGCGTCACCGAGTTGTCCACAGTGATGTGGAATTCGCCGCTGAAATTGCCGATTCCCTCGAATCGATCCGGGTAGGCGGCGACCAGATCACTTGTCGAGTCTACGCGTTTGTTCGGCACACTCTTGATCTCACAGTTCATCTCCATGAGGTGGAGACGTCGGCATGACGGCAGCCCCAGAATTGCCGGTCCGGCCGAGTCCGACACGTAGAACTCGGTGTCAATGCGCTCACTGTTGTAGCTGCATGGCACCGTCATCTTGCCATACTGCCGTATGCTCGTGCCGTTGTAGGCTGTCAGCTGGACTTCGCTGGGCAACAGACTACCCGGTATAGGGAACCCCTCCGAGTCCAGTTTCGCTGGGCACATACGGCGAAAGATGCGCAGCGGCAGAATATTCCCCTGTGCGCCGGTGTCGACCTTGACCTTCAATGTAGCAGGCACGTTAGGCTTGTCTGCCAGGGTGATACTCAGGGAGGCGAACACTTCGTCTCTCGTGTCCGCAACATTCACGATATCGAAGGTGAGCGCATCAAATGACTCTGCGAGTGATGGGGACTGTTCAACCGCGTACACGCGAGTGTGCGAGCTGTCGCGTTGACGATATGTGGGTCGTCGCTCTGCAGTCGGTCCACGATGCCGTGACTGCGACCGTGGCCTCTGCTGTAGCAAGCGCGGTCTGCTGCTGCGGCGAAAGCGGGCAGGTTCCTGCTGACCTGTGGCTCTGCAGACCTTCTTCCAGTGGTTGGGCTTCCCACACGCGTCACACTGTGACCCATATGCGGGACAACGGTTCTTGGGCTTGGGTGGATGGCTCCCACCACAATAAGCGCACGGATGTGTCGACCGCCTGTCGTTGTTTTGGCGGGATACATAATCGACGGTCAGTTTGTCATTGTGCAACTGCTCGATGTCGGAGATCATCGCTTCGTGGGTCCTCGCTAGATCCATAGCTGCGTCCAGTGTGTAGGAATCAGGTTTGGCTAGCAGCTGTTCTTGCGCTTTTTTGTGCCGGACTCCCACGATCAATTGTTCCAGCAGTCTTTCGCCGACTTCACGCGAGTCTCGGAATTTACATTTCTTGGCTTGGAGCCGGCACCTGATCATATAATCGTCTGCAGACTCGCTTGACGTTTGCCGGAACTTTTGTAAGTGGAACCGATTCAGCCTGAAGTTGCTTTTTGGCTCCACTTGCTTATCGAACCGGTCCCACAGTGGGGCGAGGAGCTTTCGTTCGGCTGTCGTCATTTCCCATGTGTTGTATATGCTTAGGCCGTCCTGCCCTATCCAGAGCAGGACGTATGTGACGTGCTCTTCCTCGGTTTTGGCACTTAGCGGCCCCTTGAATATCAGTTCGCAGTACTGTCTGAACGTAAGGAACGTACTCGGCAGATCGGCCGATGACCAGTCCATTCTAGGCGGATCGATGCCTGACAGATCTGTCATTTTCAATGTCAATTCGTATGGGCGACAATACAGTACAGGTCGGCTGGCGTTGCCGTCAACTTACGATTTTCAACCTGTCTGTGACTCAAACTTGACGTGTGGCGTGTAGTTCGTACGCCGCTGCCACCATGTAATAGTACTTGTAGTATGTACTTATCATTAACATTACAACACGGTATTATTGGGATTGATATTCATGAGGTGTATTTCAATAACTCAAATACATGGTCTGTGTCTCCGTACCCCAGAGCCCGAGGTACTCCTATAGACTAGGGTAACCGACTAAGGTGTATCTGTAGTCGCCAGATGGCGTCACTATATGCAGCCGTGACAGCCCAGTCTGGGGAAAGACATGCTCCTATTGTCATGGTGCCAATCATTCCAAGGCGCAAAATGCCGAAAGCGAGTGAGCTGCGTAAATGGAAAAGACGACACGGAAGACGACGACGGTGCAAGCGCACGGTTTACATTTGGTCACGAGGTACAACAGCGAGTCACAGCGATGATGCAGGTCAATAACTGCGGCGTACGTTTCCAGCTGGATACCGGAGCAGATATAAACACAATAAACCAAAGATTTGTACGCAAAGAACAAGTGCGAAAAACAAACGAGAAGCTAGTGATGTTGAACGGTACAACAATTACCCCGAAAGGCATCGTTATACTACTGACTACGAATCTGAAAACTGGCAACACAGAAGATGTTGATTTCGTCGTTGTCGAAAACGGTCTCATGTGTCTCATCGGGTCAGCTACGACACAAGCCATGGGACTGATGACAGTCCACGAGGAGCGGTTTATCAGCCAAGTAAGCCAAAGCAACGACCTAGGCCATTTAGGCGTAGCAACGCTTAAAACCGACTCCAGTGTCCCGCCAAAGATTCTGCCATGTAGGAGACTACCAATCGCTCTGCAACAACCAGTGAAAGCCGAACTAGACATTCTAGTAAAACGAGATATTCTGGTACCCGTATAAGAACCAACAGCAGGTGTGACATGCGTCGCCGATGATATCATTGTGATGCGGGGCCACAAAGATGTTGGCCGAGCGTGACAACTTGAAATGGCTACAAGAGCGATGCACAGAAAGGAACATTAAACTGAACAATGCGAAGGCAGAGTACAAGCGAGACAATGTGATCTTCATGGGTCACAAGATAACCACAGAAGGCATTCAAGCAGATGACGACAAAGTCAAGGCCATTTTGGAAATGCCATCGCCCACAGACATTCATGGGGCAAAGCGATTCTGTGGCATGATCCAATAACAGGCGATGTTTATGCCCGACCTAGCGACCGATTTGGAACCCATACGAGGTTTGACAAGGCAGGGTGTGGTATGGAACAGTACCAAGCAATGCGAAGAGGCATTCAATACAGTAAAAAGGAAGATAACCACCACGCCAATGTTGGCCTACTTCGACTCCGACAAGGAACTTGTGCTACAAGTTGACAGTAGCCAAGACGGACTGGGTGCGGTACTGATGCAGGATAAGAAGCCGATAGAGTTCACCGCCAGGTCCCTCACGCCAACAGAACGGAGATGGGCACAAATCGAGAAAGAGCTATCTGTGAGGTCTGTGTGTATCAGTGTCCTTGAAGACGTACCTGACAAGAAGATCCAGGAGGTAGTCGAAGCTACGCAGAAAGATGAGGGACTGCAGAAAGTTCTCGATCTAATCAGAAATGGATGGCCGGACAGAAAGGAAAAGGTACCATGTGAAGCAACGCCGTATTTCGACGTACGCGACACATTGAGTCATGAAGGCGGTGTCATCTTCAAAGGACAGAAAATTGTGATACCAATGGCACTTAGGTCTGAGATGAAGCGTAGACTACACGCAGCACATGTGGGCTATGACAGATGACAGCATGATGGCACGAGCACGAGAAACAATATTCTGGCCGAGAAAGTCAAGCTATGTGAAACAAATGGCAGATGGCTGCGAGATGTGCCAACAGGCGAAACCCAAGCATCAAAATGAACCGTTAGCGAGTCATGATGATGGAAATGGACCATGGCGAAAAGTTGGGGTGGATCTTGTTAGAGCTATATGGAGTGGATTACTTGTTGACGGTGGACTATTTCTCCGGGTTCTTCGAAATCGACAAGATGACAACAACCACTGCCAGTCAAGTCATCAACAAGTTGAAACCGCATTCCGCACGGTACGGCATTCCCCGGCAGCTTGTAAGTGACAACGGACCACAATTTTCATAAAGAGAATTTGAGAAATTTGCACATCTGTGGAAATTTTAGCACAAGACATCATCGCTGATGTACCCAAGATCCAACGGAAAGGCAGAAGCGGGTGTGAAGTAGGCAAAGAATACACTGCGCAAGACGATTGGGTGTGGAGGTGATGTGCAATTAGCGCTACTCGAGTTGCGAAACACACCAAAGCAAGATGCTGGTGTATCTCCAGCCCAAATTCTGTTCGGGAGACAAACTCGATCGCTGCTACCAACTGATCAACTGGCAGAATCGAATGAAGCCATCAAAGCGTAGAAGGAGAAAAGGAGACATAGTGTGAAGAAGCGTCACGACAAGACAGCGAGATGCTTAGGTGAACTGAAAGAAGGGCAACCTGTTTATTATAAACCGTTTCCTGAAGCCAGATGGAAGCATGGAGTGATCTGGGAGAAACTTGAAGCCAGATGGAAGCATGGAGTGATCGGGGAGAAACTAGAAGCCAGATGGAAGCATGGAGTGGTCGGGGAGAAACTAGAAGCCAGAAGGAAGCATGGAGTGATCGGGGAGAAGCTAGAAGCCAGATGGAAGCATGGAGTGATCGGGGAGAAACTAGATGACAGATCATACACAGTGAAAGACATGGTTGGCCATACCTATCGTCGAAATAGGGTACACCTAAGAAAACGCACAACTCCTGAGGCGGGCAGTGTCAATTCAGCAGATCCAAGTGGTGTACATGAATCCGAAAATGATGAGACGTGCAACAACCAGCCGGTGGCGACACACCAGTGGAACAAGAGCTGGAAGAACCACTATCCGTAGTGACGTCACCAGTAGGTGGCGCCAGGCCGAGCAGGACCAGAGACCCTCCAAAATGGACGCAGGGCTACATCATGGACTTTTAACTTTTCCCATAGAAAGGGGGATGTTAATGAATGGACTTTATATACTGGGACACACATTAACGCATGCGACACTAACGCGGCTGTTACTAGGCAGGCTCGTCCGCCCCACTCTTGGTATCTGGGGCGGGCGTCCTGAGCGGGATTTTTTAACTTGCCGATTTGGGCTTTCCATAGCCAAATGGCTACGAAACTAATAACAAAAAGGTAATAATTTCACACTTTTACATGGTTATTGTCGGGTAACTTTAGTGATATACATATAAGAATGCATACAGACACGAAAGACGTGTTTATTGCTCTGTTTATGGCGTTTTGTATGGTTTCACGTTTCATGAAAATACTTACGTTTTGGACGAACGAGATCTTCGCCCTACAACAGCAACAGCCAGATAGAAAAAAATTGTATGGCGATTGACTTTGCCTATTATCTGACGTGTGCGACGGCGTATCGAGACCAGTGGGCTGAGCCGCTGCATATAACAGCCTAAAGTTTCCGTAGCCATTTGGCTACGGAAAGCCCAAATCGGCGAGTTGAAAATTGCCGGTCAGGAACCCCGCCCCTAGGCTAGCTCAAGGGTGGGGCGGATGACTCTGCCTAGTCAGATAAGTGTTACGTTCTCATGTAATAAATGTTTTTGGACATACATTGCCTTGTGTATACCGTATGCAACATAACGCATCAACACTCCTGTTTTCTTATAATCATGCAAAACGTTAACATGAAACGTAACAGTAGGCTGAACCCCTCTGTGGGCCGAATATAATGAATTTCTAAGTCCACTTACCGTTTGGAACTGGACGACATCTAACGACTAACTATAAAACTAATAGCTTGATAGCGAAATATGGTGGCGCCATCGGCGGCATATAGACAATCTAGACTTTGGTCACTGATGCAGTCAGGTGATCCAGATTTGATGTTGTGCCTTCGAAACAAGTCATGGATATTCGTTTTGATGGAAAGCGTGCTTTGGTCACCGGAGCGGGTAAAGGTACTAACGCAGTATTGTTGTCCATATCATATGCACGATTTCTGACGTTCGTGGTGTCGGTGTTTTGTTTGCTATGACGCCGGCATTGGCATTCATTGGGACAATTTTTTCTTTTTTTTCTTTATTAGTAAAGATATAGGAAAATGACTGATACTGCCCCTTAAAGGATTCTTTTGCACATCCTGTGCACACTCAATATTTGTGACATATATTGAATTCTTTTGTAAATTAACACTTATGAAGCACAAATGTTGTCCCAATGTACCCCCATCATTGGGGTACATTGCTGTTGGGACAGCTACTGGGGCGCATTGAGACACTAGGTAGAAATAACCAACTTGATTGAACTTACAAAAACAGTGCAGTTGCATACAGTAATTACTAGAGCGTCACATTCAATACAATCAACTTCGACGCACACTCCAGGCTATAATTCGGGACAATAATCATACTTATTTAGGAAACCAGTAGCCTACAATGAACTCACCCTGGCTAAATAGAAATACTTGCCCAAGCTTAGACCAGAAATACACTGTTTCACTGTGCACATGAACTTACGTACAGCAAACATCACATCTGTATACACTAATTACTAAAGCTCCACATTCAATACAATCAACTTCGAAGCACATTGCGGGCCATAATTTGGGGCAATACCATCATATTTATTTAGGCAACCAGCAGCCTACAATGAACTGATGCTGGCTAAATAGAAATACTTGCTAAATCTTGATTAAAAAATTGACTGTTTCACTGTGCGCTTGGTACCACCTTTGGTAATTGGCTTTGGTAGTTTCAGAATGATGTCCTCAAAGTCAGTTTCATCAATATCTTTCTTTTCTGGGATGACAAACAGAGCACCATGTGTCTTGATAGGCTAGCAAAGAGGAAACTTGACGTCCAAGATATCATCCTCGTTTGGCGCTTGCAAGACCTCACTGATGAAGTGAGAAACTACCCTTTTAGATGAAAACTTTACAAGGATGAAGTCACCATTCTTCGCACCTTCCTTCAGTGGTTTTCGTTTGTCTTCCTCAGAGTCATATTCAAATAATTCTTCATAGTCATCTGAATCATCAACAGTGAGTGGTGCAGGTATTTCCTCGTCATCAGATGCATCACAATCTGACAAAACTGTTGTCTTATTTGACTTCTTTGTCTTAGGTTTATCGACAACTGGCTTGGACTTCTTTGTTTTCCTATTTTACCTCTGCCTTATCTCTTCTACCAGTTATTTCACAGGAGCATCTGTAAGAATTAGTGTCTTACATTTCTTCCTACTTCTCCCTAACTCCAGCCTTCGGGTAGGTCCTCACATCCTTAGGTGAAAAGTGCTCCGGTGGGGATGGTCTGGTTTGCCCAAGTTCAGAATCATCACAGATTGATAGCTTTTCTAGATTGATTTGCCATTCATTGCAAGCAGTGTTGTAATATATCTTCAGCGGGCCATAGACACATCTGTCATATGGCTGCAATTTGTGGCTTCAGTGGAGTGTGAATGTGAGCATTGTGATTCCGTTAGCCTTTGCTTTATCCAATATGTTAATGGATACGTGGCTCTCATGGTTGTCCATCAATAGAAGCACGGGATTTCCAAGAGAACATGAGGTGTGCTTAACGAAATGGTCCAGCCAGGCTTTGGTACTTGTCATCCGGCCACTGATGTGTTCGACTCCAACATTGCCAGGCGGTGCATGAAATCTTTGGAATGCACACGTGGAAAGATGTGAAAGGGCAGAATAGCATTTCCTTATGTATTTACTGCATAGTTCATAGTTACAAGAGTTCCATGTTCTGTTTATGTAGCCTGTCCAACTTGTTTTACTCCTGTTCCAACGATTACATTTGAGAGCTTATCCACAGTAGTAAGCCCAGTCTCATCACAGTTACAAAATTATCTGGGTTCAAATTAATAATGAACCATGACACTTTCCAAATTGTCAAAAAAAAGTCACCAGCATTTAATTTTTTGGTTGAAGCTGGTAGCTCAGCTATGATTCGTTGCTTCCGGTTTCCTGGTGGAAAGATGCAAATGCCATGCCATGAAACCATACAACCAGTCGACATCTAAAAAAATAATGTTGTTGGAAATGTCACCTAACAATACCAGTTTAGACGCTATAATTCATACTTAATTCCATGAACATCGCTAGTACAAAATAGACCCTTGGATTCTTAGTATTGTTTGTACAACGATTCTGTTGATTCTGTCATTGTTTCGTGATCACATATAATGCATGTACATATGGGGTGCATTGGGACAGCTTCCTAGTACACCCTAAATAATGCATGTACATATGGGGTGCATTGGGACAGCGTCCTAGTACACCCTAAATAATGCATGTACATATGGGGTGCATTGGGACAGCATCCTAGTACTCCCTAAATAATGCATGTACATATGGGGTGCATTGGGACAGCGTCCTAGTACACCCTAAATAATATGTCCCAATGCACCCATGTGCATATTACGTGCTTACAATTCAAATAATTCTAATATATACATTAGAAATTAGTAATCTAAGATGTGAAAGTATGCCTTAGTTAAACTTGATTTACCTGCACTAGTATGGCTGTCTGTTTCACTAAGTGGTCAAGTACAAACAGATGGAACTCTTAGTATAAATTTTTTTGTCTAACTACCTGTAAATTATAATTATACTTACACGTCTTGCTCAGTGGTACTTTTGTTATAAAATCAAGATGGCTGTCTCGTCGAACACCCACTTTACAACATTAAAAATAAGTTGCAATAACATCGTTTTTAATCAGTTACAATTATAGTTACTGCACTTACAGTTACAACATTACAATGCTACATAAAGGGTAAAAATTGCAACAGTGTTTATGTTGAGTGCAACTGTATTGTTTATAAAGGACTAGCTGAATTACCCAGCATTCCACAGGGAAAAAAACGGCAGCCATGAGTCTTCTACTTAAATGACAGTGTTGGTGCAGAAATATCTCTACATCACCCTCTTTAAAATATTAAAATTTAATATGCTTATGTGATAGGTTTCCACATAATGCATAATGATTAAGTTTAACTAGCAGGTCAATTTAGTAGTAAATTCACTTAATTTATTATTATTTATTTAGTATTTATTTTATTAAACAGAAGTGAAATAATTAAAATAAAAAATCGCTTTGAAGATATATGTTAAACTTCTTTAATGTTATGAACATTTTAATTCAGTTAAACATTAACACCAATAATTGTTTCCATAAACTTCCAGTCCATCAAAGATGTGTGTGCATGCGTGTGTGCATGTGTGTAATTGGAACCAAAACTATATTATTAACTGTTGTTGTAGTTTGGATATATTCTAAAAAAATAAAGAATATTGTCATATATACAGAAATATATCTGATTGTTTCAGAAATTCAATGGCTGCTTTTATTTTAATTGGAAGTATTTTCACAAAAAAAAAATATTTGCGTTATTATTTTGTTATTTGACTTATAAAGTTCTCGATCACATGACAGGGATTGGAAATGCCATTGCAAAAGCCCTGGCAGCCGGTGGTGCTGTAACATTTGCACTGGATATCATACAGGAAAATCTGGATAAACTTAAATCTGAGGTACGTAGCTTTAATTTGATCCATTTGTACCTACTGTGTAACCTAAATAGGTCACACATGTTAGTTGACCATCAAACTGAACTATATTAGGCTCAGATTACAGTGTGGAGAGTCAGCACATGAACTAAATACTGATTGTATAAATGATAGCAGCGTGAATATGTTTAAAACAAAATTGACAAATGAGGGGTGGGTTACACATAGATGAATTGTTTTGGGATTCTCATAAGCCAATGGCTTCCTTATCTATATGTCATCTGGGGGTTTAGCCGATACTGATTGTGGAAATGATAGCAGCATTAATATGTTTAAAACAAAATTGGCAAATGAGGGGTGGGTTACACATAGATGAAAAAATTTTGTGGACTCATAAGCCAATGACTTCCTTATCTACTTGCCATCTGGGGTTTTAGCTTTGGGTGGCAATCTTGTTAAACTTGCAACACATGCTAACACTAGTAACAGTCTACAGGTACTACTATCCAATTTTCCACACACACTTCATGAATATATTGTTGACAATGTCTATTTATGTACAAAGACAAATGATAAATTTATTTTGTTTTAGAATCCAGATATCCACACAGTGTGTGTAGATTTATCAGACTGGGCAACTACAAGGAATACTGTCAAGGAAATAGGACCAATTGACCTCTTGGTGAACAGTGCAGCCATTTTTAGACAGGTGTCGTTCTTAGATGCTGAAGAAACAGACCTGAATGAGTATGGTAACCCTTTGCATAATAGTAAAAAATATGTTTATCTCCCTGTATATGTCTAATATTGTCTATGGTAAAAAAATTACGAAAAGGCCGATATTTGTTTCTAATGCCATCATCAGTACCATCATTTGTAAGATTGGCCATAAGTGCTTTTTGTTCCAGCGGTGTATAAATTATCCATACCCATAACAAAATAATAATATTTGTATTATAAAATTTAATATTTAATAATAGCAATATAAATTATTTTATGTTTAAAAAGCTATTTTTTTTTCAGAACGTTTGATATCAATATCAAAGCTGCAATAAATGTGTCACAGGTACGAAGACATCACTTCAACTAATAATAAATATTTGTTTTCAAAACATCATTTGAAATGTTGCAACCTGGATTGTGGTGATGTATATAAAAATGTACTTAAATACAAGTACATCAATACTTATCAAGTACAAGTCATTAGGTTAGTACAAGTACATTTTTAATGATAATCATCAATAAGATACTGTCTTTCTTGGCAAAGTAGCTTGTGTTAGCCATTATACAGGAAACTCAAATAATGATATATGTACACTGTACATTTCTTTTATAATTTTACATGCATACACCCTGTATATGAAATTATCTAAATTTATGTAAATGTAAGATTAAAGTACTGGCTCTGACTACCTCTTTCACTGTCAGTGACCATTTTGGATTCTCCCATATAAAAAATCACCGTGAAACTATAACAAAACATTGCAAGTCCATTAAAGAACAAAGGCTAAATGATTTTGCAACTAAGCTGTATTATATCAGGTACTGGGCATATGTAACTATTTATTGTGTGTTGGTATGAAACAATTCTGTTTCTTAGACTGTACAATTAATCTACATACGTAATCATCATGCATATTTTATTGTAATCTAGTAAGCAAACAGTTACTGGATATTTTATATTTTTAGATTTGAAATCTTCAAATGTAAATCATTACCTACTTAAAAAGTAGTTCACACTAGTCAGGCTGGTGAATTTTGTGGTTAGTTGTAACAAGTAATTCGAATATGATCATTAGTACATTTATCATTACTGTAAAATATATTTCCAATACACTGCTCATAAATTCATCTTTAAATAATGTCAGTGAGATGTTGTGTTCTAGGTAGTGGCTAAGGGCATGGTTGAGAGGGGCAAGGGGGGTGCCATTGTACACATTTCTTCGATCGCATCAAAGATTGGGGTGCGAAATCGCATGCCATACTGCGTCTCTAAAGGAGGCCTTGACCAGGTCATGCGGGTCATGGCCTTGGAACTTGGACCACATCAGGTAAATCTTGCCATTGCATAGTATTATTTTGTTGTTGTGTAATATTACAATTCCATATTAAAAAGAAATATTCGTGCAGTTAAAAAAAATTATTTTGAATCACAATTTAACCGATTCAAAAATGACATAAGAAATACTTGGAAAACCATCAATGAAATTCTTTCAAAAAAATAAAGGAAAGAAAACATCCTCGACAATTTTTAAAGAAAACGGTACTAGTATTACTGATAAAACTGATATAGCAAAGAAATTCAATAACTATTTTACAAACATTGGTCAAACTATTGCAGAAAGCATTCAATATAAAGGAAATAAAAACTATGACTACTATTTAAATACACAAGTTAAATCTGTTCTCAAATTTAAGAATGTTAATGAAGAAACTGTAAGGAAAACAATAAATGATCTTCCTACAGAAAACAGTAGTGGATTCTACGGTATTTCTTCAAAATTGCTCAAAATAATTGAACCCGCAATCATTAAATCCTTAACCTTAGTAATTAACCAAGTCATAAATACAGGCATATTTCCTGATAAACTTAAAATTGCAAAAGTAATTCCAATTTTCAAGAACGATGACCCAACATTATTCAAAAACTATAGGCCTATTTCTCTCCTAACTATTTCTAAAATCTTAGAGAAAATCATCCACAATCAGTTATCTGCATATTTTATTGATTCTAAGCTATTTTTTGATAATCAGTACGGATTTAGACCTAATCATTCAACCGAATATGCATCACTTGAATTAGTAGATAGAATCATTACTAAAATGGATAGAAATTACTTACCAATTAGTATTTTTCTTGACCTTTCCAAGGCATTTGATACTATTGACCATTCAATATTACTAAATAAATTAAGACACTATGGCTTAAATGGTAAAACTCTTCTTTTATTTAAAAGCTATTTAAACAACCATAAACAGTACGCCGAATTTGATGATAACACATCTGAAACTTCACTCATTAAAGTTGGAGTACCACAAGGGTCCATCCTAGGACCACTATTATTTACTATATAAATTATATAAATGATTTCTCACAAGCCAGCCAAATGTTTAACTTTATAATATATGCTGATGATACCACTTTATTTAGCACTATTGAAACTTTCAGAGATAGTGTCCAAAATAAAAGTACAGAATCAGTAATAAATGAAGAACTCCTCAAAATAGTTGAGTGGCTTAATATAAATAAGCTATCACTAAATAAAAGTAAATCTAAATATATGACCTTGCAAATGTCAAACACAACTACACTGACAATATCTCTCAAAATAAATAATATAGATATTGAGAAAGTGGAAGAATTTAACTACCTAGGCTTAACTATAGATACTAACTTAAATTGGAAAAAACACAGAGAAAAAATCTCAAATAAGTGTTCCAAAACTATAGGAATACTAAACAGATTAAAACATGCATTACCTTTAGAAATAAAAATTATATTATACAATGCATTGATATTACCTCATATTAATTACTGTATTACGACATGGGAATATCAAGGAAACCGATTAGTGAAAATACAAAAGAAAGCAGTACGAATTATAACATTAAGCAAATACAATTCACACACAGAACCACTTTTTAAAAAACTCAACACTCTAAAAGTAGAAGACTTACTAAAACTACAAGAACTTAAATTTTATTACAAATATAGACATCAAAATCTACCTGTCTACTTTTTAAACTGGCAAATAACCCCAAATACATACATTCACAACTATAATACTAGGAGAACAACTGAACTACATACTTACAGAACTAAACATGAATTTGCAAAAAAAATTCTTAAATACAACTTGCCACATGTTATAAACAATATCCCTGATTTAGTTATAGACAAGATAATAACTCATAGTTTGAAAGGCTTTTCAAGTTATGCCAAAAATTACATGCTACAAAAATATAATGACACATGCACTCTCCTAAATTGCTATATATGCCAACTAAATTAAATAAATTATGAATGAGCATACCACAGTTCATGCAATCACAATTAAACTTTTCAATTTGTATACTTGCACACACGCTTACATGCGTACAGGCGAAAACAACACATAAAACACACCAGTACAACACATCATCACACACTTAAATTGATTATATGTAAGACACAGACAAAAAAACAAACATGCTCTCTACTTTTTTAATGTAGAAATATATGTATAGGGAATATATGTTTATTGTTATTGTTAGTTTGGGTGGCTCCTATGATAGCGACCATTGTTGGTCTTAGTAGGAGTCTCCCTTCCCACAGCAAATGTTTTTTTTTTTTTTTTGGTTGCATAATGTATTAGTTTTATTGATGATTTATTAGTTGCTATTATATATTGTACAGTTCTGTATGTGCATGTATCATATGTATTTATATAATTTATATTGCCACTCAATATAATTTATCTATGTTTTTTGCTGTTGGGACAAATAAAATTTATCCTTATCCTTATTATTTTGTATGTATTTAGTTATTTGCGACCACCGCCTGCTCATGCCTTCTTCTTCAAGTGCTTAGTGATGTTGACAGTCACAGCCCTCCGTGCAACTTTGCCTTATGTAGTTGTCAGCTGCTGGATGTCATTGGCTGGTCTTTCAGGCCATTAGTTTACACTGTTGATTGGTTTTTATTCTTTGAGAATAAAAGATAATACCTAGTATGCAGATGGATAATTGGAAATTGTCTGACACAGTTTCGTGAAAGATTTCTTTAAATCAGTAATTTATTTTACATACTGTATTGTGGTTCTGTGTTAGTCGATCAAGTAAACAGAATTTTACAAATTCTTCACTATTTCAGTTTATTTTAGTTGTTTTAGACTGGAAATTATAGACTTCATTTACTGGCATTTCTTTTAGATCCGAGTTAACTGTGTTAATCCGACAGTGGTGAAGAATGACATGGGAAAGAGTACCTGGGACGATCCAGTAAAGGCTCCTGCAGCGCTTGCAAGGATACCACAAGGAAAATTTGCAGGTATGTATTGTGTGAATGCTATGACCTTCTACCATGGTTTAAGATAGAGCTGTCTGCAGGGTTGAAAAAAACCATGATTTAAAAAAAATCATTTTTAATCAGATTTTTTTATTTATATGATTTTTTTTATCTGGTATACGCAATGTCATAAAATATTTTACGATCAGGCTGTCTGGTGTCAATACAGCTACACAAGTGTGCGCACTTTGTGCTTTTGTATTAAAAAACACACAAAACTTTGTTGATCTCGATGCTTGTAAACAATTATTTGTGTTGAATTCATATAAATCAGCGATTAAAAAAACTGGAAGTAAAAAAAATCATAAATCAATTAAAAAAATTTGGAGCGATTTAAATCATGATTTAAATCAAGCAACCCTGGCTGTCTGTGTTGAATTAGATGCATGAAATTGCTACGTTTGGTCTGCATTCTGCATCCGTCTGTCATCAACTCTGTGTCCACAGCAACTTACATGTTTGCCCGTGTGAGGTATTACTAACTAACATTATTATTTGTAATAAAATAAAAATTGTAATTATAATAGTATCATTGTAATTGAGAAATGTAATTGAGAAGTATTGAATTGAAAGTTTATTCCATAATAACTGCTGAAGGGGCATAGCTGAAGTCATGCGACTTATAAGGTGCTATGTCCTTCTCAAACTAAATAGATGCAATACAGATTCAATCTTACTGAAATGTAAGTGTAATTTAAACAACTTAATTTACTGTAAATAAACAAGTTGCAACTGATAATTGCAATTGACCAAAGCCCTAACAGAATATTATTGTGTTATTGATTATCACCATTATTAAAAACGGTAACACAAACATGCGTTTGTCTTTGCAGAAGTGAAGGACATTGTCCATCCCGTGTTGTACTTGTTGAGTGACAAGGCAGACATGATCAATGGAGTAGCACTGATGGTTGACGGTGGTAATTCGGCCTCGTAGACCTGTTGACGCCACATTCATGAAATTGGAGAGAAAAAAAAGATGTCATATTGATTATAAATGATTAATTTTATTTTTTCATTATAAAGTTAGTAATTTACTCGAGAGAGAGAGAGGGGGGAGAGGGAGAGAGAGAGGGGGGAGGGAGAGGAAGAAAGAGAGAGAGAGAGTATTGGTATTAAAACACAGAATTACAACACCTGGTTCGGCGTACTGCGTTTTGTAACTTACAATTGTGATTTCCCTACTGAAGTATCTTCACCATTATGGTTTCGCAAATCAATTTCTTTGCAAATGTAAACAAGTAAATGTTTGCTTTATGGAGTTGGAATTACTTGTGATATTGTTTGTGTTTAAGTCATACAATTGAATGACATATTTTTTTACTATTTACGAAATTAAAATGTTGCGTGAAAATAAAATTGCCTATACGACTGGTCAAAATTGTCTTAATTTCGAGGGGTTCTTAATTTTTTCTTCTGCCCGTGTTTCATAATTAATAAAAGCTATTCACATGTATTAGATATGGCGGGATTCACCATAAATGTCATCAACTGGGAAGTTGATTTTAAATTATGTGAACGAAAAATATTGACAAGCACTATTTGACCCGCTACCGTCGGTTGAATCGTTCGGATAATCTACACTAATCGGATACGTGGCTGTTGCGTTGACCACTTATATCATCAAATATTAATCTGTCACGTAACTCGGCCTTGGTCGACACAGTCAGTGGCAGAACGCCGACAGTCGTTAACGTTAACTACAAACGGGACAAAGGCCAGCCAAGACAGTGGCCTTACTATGTTTGAAGCCAAACAACGATGCCGCCACATTGTAGGTCAGAACGAGGAAATCGACTACAATAAAATTAGGGAATGCAATCTGACTAAGTTAAAGTTATATTCTTCAACGGTGGTATGTATTATAAACGTCCACATTTCCATCCACGGAAGGCAATGTGTTTTAGACAGTGTTAACGATACACGGCAATTGTGTTTTGCCGTTGACGAACATTAGTTCGCTGGATTCCTACTGCGTCACCTGCGTCTAATAAGTAAGATATTAGTCCCGGGTCCATATTACGCACGAAGTGGCTATACGAGTTGATGTACATCAATAAACCCCAGCGTCTGAGCAATTATTATGATCTTGCATCATTAATTGTACACGAACCTCTAACCCTTTATGGGTAACCTATAAAATATCCTATCGTGGTATGGTAAATATGTGATCGTAGCTAACAACTAGAAGACAGGACATGGTGACAACGAAGACGCAGAGAGACAGTATGTGTATGTGTGTATTTTTGTAAATGTATATGCGACATACGGTGTTTTACGACCAGCCCCGTGAGCTGAAAAGCTAGAGACACGGCACTGCGTATTCGTCATACGTGCGTCTGTATCCACCGTGTCTATGTAATCAAATTATTCATTAAGGTAGTGTGGCTTCTGTTTAAACGCGATGTAGTAATCGTTACATCCATGCACAATTTCATACACACGTCCAAGCACAATGACATTTCGTTACCACTGATTACAGGCGAGAAACTGAGTAGGGAGAAATAACAATGCCGTCCCTGTGAAACCCGGTCGTCACCGCCTATTATTGCATTAGTTCGCTGAGTCGCATTGCTCGCTACTCCAGCGGCACTAATTGTAATTGATCAGAGTCACTTTGGTGTATTGGATCTTAAATAATAGATCACCATTGACCGCTGAATCCTGCTCATATATATCATCGAGATAGAACAATGATTGTTGTCGGTATTCCAAAAAACACCATATAGTAACGTTAACCTTAGTTGCTATGGCAACTTGGTGAACCAACGAGGGCACTTCCGTGCCATCTACCGTAAACATTAATTATGCATAATTATTTGTATTCTGGATCAAATCCGTTATACTTTGATTTTACAAAACATCCCGAGAAGACAACAATGGTTCCATGTCATCAGTAAAATAATTCGGTTTATTGCTTTGACAGTTTTCATTTCGTTTTATATAGACGAACATTTTTTTTTAATATTGTGAAACTCTGTTTTGTAGGCGACATGGGAACTGTAGAGAATAAACGTAATGCCGGCAGTGGCCGTCATTTCATCGTAAGTCACGTAGTCACATAAATAGTTCGCATTTTGTTGAATAAAGTAGGCTTCATACATATTTCGCAAATTATTTATTGCAATACACAAACTGTGTGATCTACGAAGAAATTAGAATTAGTTCATGTAATATTCGCGTCGATTCATACCTTAGTAACTAGCATAGTAACGACTGAGCTTCAATCCTGCAACGTATAAACACATATCAATAGTCATTCAGGCGGAATTTCGCAAGAAAGGTATGACAATTATCAAATGTAGATGGGCAAACTATTGCTACAAATATCTTTCGCTATGTTTTATTAATGTGTTTACTATATAATATATATGTTTATTTATGTTTTAATGTTTAAATCAGCTCCTTACACTAGCTACTTTTAAAATAATCTATATTTTATTGTTTTATTTAATTTATGCAGTTTTATGTAAAGTGTGTATTTTATAGTGTTATTTAATTGATGCAGTTTCATGTAAAGCGCCTGAGAGCATTTTATCCTAATTGGATTCGGGCGCTATATAAATTCCGATATAATAATAATAATAATAATCTTATTAAGTACTCCTGCGTGGAGTAACGAACACGCGGTCTTTATGTATAGACTAATCTAACTAACGTGGATTTTGTCCAGCGTATTCCCAAAGCAGTCCAATAAACAGCAATACCACGTCGGTGGCACTGGCATTATTGACATTCACAAGTAGCGCGTCATGTGACTCGGCCTAGTATAATATGGTAAGAGCATGTGGTGGGTCGATACAGCTGAGATCGAGCAGACGACAACACGAGGCGATACGATGCGGGAGCGCAGGAACAAGCTCTCGGGTATGACTAGACTGTGTGTCGTTCTCGTGGTCATGGTTTCTGCGGCCACGGAACGCCAGGTGAAACTAGGTGAGTGTTCACAGTGCTGGCGTGGCGACAACATGTATGTGATGAGGACTTGACTGTTAATTGAAATGGTGCGTCTGTAGCTATGACCTGACTTGCGTGACCATCATGTCTATACAGCGGTCGGGTAGTGGTAGCAATGAGTTTGAATTTGACAGGTAGACGGACGTATTAGTTTCAGGCGATGTCACATGACCGTGATGACGACGTGCATTCATAAGTAATTATTTTTGCCGATTGTCAGAAAAAAAACTTATATAGAAAAAGGACATGGAAAAATGAATACCACGTCCAATTATAGCGAGTTGACACCTTGCTGAACCTTGATCCAGGTAGTCGCACTTGTTGAACTGAATCGCGTTATCGATTCCCTGCGACTTGCGACCTATGTTGTACGAAACCTCTCACCATCTGCGTTCGTTGCATTCCGCAGGTCATATAGAAGAACTATTGCCTCTGGGTACGTGCGTGATGTTTCATCGCTCGTTCCACACAGGAAATCATACTTCTCTTTTGAAGTGAACAATTAAAAACTATTTAATATTTTGACGTACGTAGGCCCGTGTAATGAAATTCCGACGCCCATAGCCCGAGGCAATTAATAATTCTACGTCAATATTGTATGTGCTTTGATGTTTATACTGTCATGTAGTAAACAATGATTATCGTAATGGCTACACCATAAGTAAACCATATGTTTCGTCCATACTGCCTGCAATGTTTCATGTTGCTGATTAAAAACGCGTTATTTTTTCTCTCCATATTTTACAATCATCACTCGTAATCATCATTCCCTTTTAGCGTTGCTCCACATCTAACGCACGCACGCACGCGCATGCACGTGCGGGCGTTTGTCGCCTTACATTGTAGTTACTCTTTGCTCCTCCCGTAGGCGTCATTCGAGACGGCAACGACCTGCAGCAACTCGAAGACTGGGAAGGAACTAGGTCAGCACTAAGACGATACAACGCCATGTACACCAACACGAGCGTCTCCGTTGTTACAATAAACGCGACAACTGCCACTCCGTTCGACGTCTTCCGAACAGGTATTGTGTTAGCAGCGCCTGCGTGCAGCCAGCTGGGCAAGGGCTCATCTTTCGCTTTCAGGACGGGGCGTGCATGTCATCCTAGTATCCTAGTAACTAGCAACCAGTATATTGTGTGCGTGCGTGCGTGCGTGCGTGCGTGCGTGCGTGCGTGCGTGCGTGCGTGCGTGCGTGCGTGCGTGCGTGTAAGAGTAAATCAATAAACGAATGTCTTAAGATAAAAGTAAAATATATCCAATTATGCAAAACACAGTAAGATTAGAAATGTTCATGTTTTTGTGCAGCACTAGATGGCATTACAAGAAATGCAATGATGACTCAAGTGTAATTTTTATTATTAATTGAAGGCTGCTCTCACTAGTGTAGCAATTACTTGTTGTCTACGTCTACTGTCGTCGTTGTCACCAGCAGAGGGGGTCATGCTCCCACCCAATTCCGAAAGGATAACGTTTTAAATCAAGTATAATGTTGTCGATTCTGTCTCCAGTCTTAACTAAGATACCCTGATATTCATTCGGACAGAGATCTACTGGATCTTCGAAGAAGCTACTCTTGTGTGTGGTCTAGACCCCGCCATAACTCGCTTGGATGAACCCTTTCAATAAAAAAATCCTGCCTGATCGTCGACTTACTTAGTATATGCGTCGGAAGCTGTTGAATATTGGGGGAGGGCGAAGCTGGTGCCTGCAAGCGGGTAATGGCCTCGGGTGGAGGTGAGGGTCTCGTGTTCCCACAAAATCCACGCCTGGATTCTAGCGAATATTGGGGACATATGGGGGATGCATACTCAAGCCCCTCCCCAAAATAAATATTGGAGCGCCCAGGCCCTAGCACCTCAATTCCGACGCCTATGCTTAGGAATGCTGAAATGGACCACGATTACAGTTAATACGTCACGGCGAAATTCAAAAACATCCTGCACTTGCGTGTTGCACAGTAAGATCTCGTACTCTTTCCGTGATGATTGTTTGCAAAGTCGGCACGCGTGTCTATAGTCATGACTGGACAAATTCAATGTGGCCGCAGATGCGTTGGTTCAGTCTTTGTGTTTATTGATTCGTGAACACTTCCGTTTACGTTTTCATCGAGTTGTTGTTCAACTACCAACTCAACAAACTGGATGTGACTGCGGGTTCGTTAATTTACGTGTTTTGTGCAGCGACTACAACAGACGGTCAGCCACATCTTCATTAATTTGTTTTGAAACTACTCATTGAATACATTCAGGTGCGTTTGGAAACCGGAAGCCTTACGGACATCCGGTCATGTGATCCTGACAGATGTCACGGGGTCCAAGCTCTGAGAGCAATTATTCGTTTGGGCGTACCCAATCCAGTCGTAAGCACGGGTGCACATATTTCAAAATTTTCATTCGTAACGGGACACGACCACAGAAGCGATTGTAGCATTGTTTTTACTACTTCGATTTCTTTTTAAGCTTTAGCGCCGAATTAGACTCCTATTTCCAACGGTATTGTTTGTCTAAGATCTATATTAAAAAACTAGTCAAAAAATTGAAATAAACATAAAACTGTCTACACCTGATGCGAACGTGTATGATCATTATTAACGAAGACTTGTGAACGTATACATACATACATACATACATACATACATACATACATACATACATACATACATACATACATACATACATACATACATACATACATACATACATACATACATACACTATCCTCTTGGCTCGGTTTCCCTATACGCTCTGAAGTAATTTGGAATTATATTCCGGAGTCATCTGACCAAGAAGAGCTTTCCTTTTAAAATTGAAAATTGTTAAATATTTTATTAAATCGTATCGCCAATATACCGACATATGAAAATCGTCACGATGTTTCCCAGGAGTTTCTTTGAATTTGTTCTTGTGTTTTCCACTGTCACTCACCGAAACCCACTGTATGTATTTTGTTCAGAGAGTTTGCAGTACCAGCAGGCCTCAGAAAGGGAAATGTCTTGAGTCCTCTGTTGTTCAACAAGCTGCGTATGGTGCAGAATTCGGCGGCTTCCATTCGCTGGCGGGTCCAGTATAAACTACTGGTCCTCGTATTTACTGCCTTGCATGGCCTTGCACCAGGGTATATACGAGATCTTGTAACACCCTACTTGCCCACCCGCAACCTTCGATATGCTGATCTGCACCTGCTGGTAGTTCCGCGCTACAACCCAGAGGGCTATGGCGAGCGAGCTTTCTCGGTGTCCAGAACTACACTTTGGAACCCTTTGCCAGAAAACGTGAGACAAATAGGCAATCTGACTAAATTCAAGACTGTCCTGAAAACTCATTTATTTAAGCTGGCTTACTTCCACTGAGGAACTGTGCTTTAGGAATTTGTTTTTATGAACATGTATTTTATTTTTTAATCTATTTATTTATGTATTTATTATATTATATATTGTATTTATTTTTAATATATTATATCTATTTATTTAATTATATATGGCGCTATATAAATGTTAATAATAATAATTTTTATGATGACCGTAATCAGTGGAAAGGCCTTAGAACATGTGGTGGCAGATAGCAAGGAGGATATGCATAAAATATTGCCATGATAGTGTATAACGTTTTCAGAAGACATGGCTTCCGAATGAACATAGTAGATGTGGACAGGGGTACATGATGTCGACCTGCACATAGTAGATGTGGACAGGGTACATGATGTCGACCTGCACATAGTAGATGTGGACAGGGGTCTATGATGTCGACCTGCACATAGTAGATGTGGGCAGGGTACATGATGTTGACCTGCACATAGTTATCGATGGAAACACGATGAAGATAATTTAAAACATTTTGTAGGGTAACCTGGGGCAGCACGGCCTCCTAAGGAAAACGTTCAAATTGTACACCATTAAATTATGTTAGCATGTCTTTAATGTGTTCATATCAAAGACAAATATGTGTTTTATCCATTGTCAAACTATTTTCAACAAACAGACAACCTAGCTGAGTTGCATTTTAAAAATAGCAAGGTTACAAAAAAAACTCTCTTGCCTCATCCCTGGGGCAATACGGTCTATAACTCCATACCCCTGAACATTAAATGAATACATACAAATAGTATAACAGTAACATATCAGACCATTACAGTTGTTAGATTTTAATTGAAGCTAACCTTTAACATATAACCTTGCAATTCACACATAAATAAAATGGTTTAGTAATATTCCATCATAATTACAATATACATGCTAGCATAACTTAAATTATGTTACATTCGTTTTATATTAAACGTATTACACATACTTGTGCATGTGTAATATGAATTATGTATTATGACCATGTGCGTGTGGGGTAAGATATAGGGACCGTCTTGTCCCACATACACAACGATGTATATAAACCACGACTTATTGTTGCCCATTTTGTATTGTCTGACCTGTCAACTGAATAATAATATTATCAGGTCACTAATTAATGCGTGACTAACACCGTTATATAATGATTTTTTACTATTGGTGATTATTAGATCAGTCGATGTAACAGTGCATATAAAAGTAAAAAAACACTGATTTAACAATATCTGTCTCGTGTTGCTCAGCTTTCGGGGGGGGTATCCGATATATATTGGAATCATTTTGCACCATATTGGGGGACGATCAGGGTTTTATATTTTGCGTGCGTGATTTAGGGCCGTCTTATCCCAAGGGCTGTTTTGCCCCAGGTTACACTACTTGGAGGAACGGGGGGAGTAACATGGAGGTGCAATGTAGGGTGCGACGAAAGTGTTCGCAGCAAGTGTGGTATACCGCCTTGTGCAGGTGTGGTATACCGCCTTGTGCAGGTGTGGTATACCGCCTTGTGCAGGTGTGGTAAACCGCCTTGTGCAGGTGTGGTATACCGCCTTGTGCAGGTGTGGTATACCGCCTTGTGCAGGTGTGGTATACCGCCTTGTGCAGGTGTGGTAAACCGCCTTGTGCAGGTGTGGTATACCGCCTTGTGCAGGTGTGGTATACCGCCTTGTGCAGGTGTGGTATACTGCGTTGTGCAGGTGTGGTATACCGCCTTGTGCAGGTGTGGTATACCGCCTTGTGCAGGTGTGGTATACTGCGTTGTGCAGGTGTGGTATACCGCCTTGTGCAGGTGTGGTATACCGCCTTGTGCAGGTGTGGTATACTGCGTTGTGCAGGTGTGGTATACCGCCTTGTGCAGGTGTGGTATACCGCCTTGTGCAGGTGTGGTATACTGCGTTGTGCAGGTGTGGTATACCGCCTTGTGCAGGTGTGGTATACCGCCTTGTGCAGGTGTGGTATACTGCGTTGTGCAGGTGTGGTATACCACCTTGTGCAGGTGTGGTATACCGCCTTGTGCAGGTGTGGTATACCGCCTTGTGCAGGCCTGGTATACCGCCTTGTGCAGGTGTGGTATACCGCCTTGTGCAGGCGTGGTATACCGCCTTGTGCAGGTGTGGTATACCGCCTTGTGCAGGTGTGGTATACTGCGTTGTGCAGGCGTGGTATACCGCCTTGTGCAGGTGTGGTATACTGCATTGTGCAGACGTGGTATACCGCCTTGTGCAGGTGTGGTATACTGCGTTGTGCAGGTGTGGTATACTGCGTTGTGCAGGTGTGGTATACTGCGTTGTGCAGGCGTGGTATACCGCCTTGTGCAGGGGTGGTATGCCGCCTTGTGCAGGTGTGGGGTGGGAACACTTGCATTGACAGAGGCACGAGGAGAAGCTGAAGGTAGCAGTGAACACGTGATCCCTCTAGTGCTTCACTTTTACCTGCTTAGATTAGATTATATATGCTTATCGAAGGTGTTATCCATAACGAATGTAAGATAATGTAATTAGTCATCGATACATGCACGAAATAAATTACTGGTCTTTCGGATTTCACATCTCAAACAGGCATACAATTAATTATGTGGTGTTTTGGTACCCGCACAAAATTAGCGGTGCGTATTTCGTGCCAGCCAATTCTAGTGAGTATATGCATTCTAGTTCTATATGCATCTTCGTGCAAAAAAAGAGTATGCATGCATACTATATTTTACAATGTAGGCCATGTTGCAGTCGTACCACCATCATTCGTTGTATTTGAATAAACCTCGCCAAGTATATCATGCCAGACAAGACACGGTTGACTCGTTCTGAGAATCCATCTGATTATTTCGAACGCGACCGAGCAAGCCCAACGGCATAGACACGCGATTGTTTGAAATGCTTTGCGTGTTTTCTCTGATTGTTCCGAGTTATGTAATATTAGACACACATCCGCATAAATTCCTTCGTACGGTACGAACGCTTCGCGAAATCGGCCCCACGTGCATGTCTTCAAAGTTAGGAAGTGAAAAAGTACATTAAAATGTTAATTTGCCCTCATATAACGAGAATAATACACTTTCTAGGATAACTTGCAATGACGATTACGTCAGTTGCCGCACAAAAGGTTTCTTCGCGCCGTATGACACACTAATGCGAGTTTAATTAACGTTTAACACATTCGAAGGTGTCTTTGTGTAAATTTAACGCGTCATTCGAGTCGTACCTAATGAATGTTGACTTTGTTGTCGCCAGCAATGTTACCTTTCCATTAGCACATTGTCTGCGCACCTTCTGCAGTCGCGCAATGCACAAATGGAACAACGGAAATGGAACATAATGTAGCCATTTCTCGCATCATACTTAAAATGTCTTTATATTAGACGATTGGGTTGAGCGTAGATCGATCCAGACTGTTTTCTGAAGTAAAAACCATCGTAGTAAATATGATCATGAGATTTGTCCTCCGTTGTCACACGGGATTCTGTGACGTTGTAATGCATAAGCGGTTCTACTTGTTAATTCATAGCAATCACAGTATAAGTGGTAGCTCAGCATTATAATAATATTATTTAACTCATGTTCTTCTTAAATACCTCCTGCAGTGAAATTACAATAATGACATTCAACTGGCCAGCAAGGCAGCTTATAGTACACCAAATTCATCTAACAAAATATTAACAGCATCCATCAAGTTAATTAGTCACCACAGCCAGATTAATGGTAGCCATCTGGTATCGCTAAAGTGCAGTCCGCGAAATCTAGGTCAGGCAGCCCGTGACGTCAGAACAGGCGGAAACTGCTGGGCCTACTGCGAGAGCAGCTGTACTGTGCCCCATTGTTTACATTCTTTTAATCCATCCATTGATAACAGTATCATATTTTTCGTTATAAAATTCGGATAGTTTGGAACTATTACATATATTTAGCAAGTGCAGGCATGATAAATCATTGTGTAGTGTTTGGGTGCAGCAATACGCCAAGTGAAACAGTAAGCCTATACACAAGTTTACAAGTTACAAACATCGTCGACAGATATGGGCCCGATTCCTCCGCAGAACCCGTGCACGTTGGCATTTAAAATAATCAGTTTTCATATGCAGCAAGCATTTATTTTAAAGTTCGACATGGCATACGCCAAAAACCTGGTGTTTGAGAAAAATTTAAGTCATAAATGGTTTATAGCATGCTTATAAAATGCTAGCACTAAAAATAATTTACAGAGTATTTAAATAGACAAATTATCACTGCAAGACGAGTGGGACGGCTTCTGCCTGTGCTCCGTCTCCGTCGGACAGAGCTTGTTTATCCTCGACCCGCACAGACACAGTCTCTGCCTCTGGCTCATGCATGTAGGGTTGTGGGCCGGTCAAGGGCTCTGGGTCTGCATAACACTCCCAATATTACTATCCAAATCTTTTAAATATGAAATAGTGTCATCACATAAAGAATCCGATGAATCCGATATTGTGTTGCGAGATTGGCCTTCCCGTCGTGACGTCACGAATACCGTCCGTAGTCGCTAGATGTCGCTACAAACTGGTAAATTTTGTGTGAACAAAACATGACCAAATAAGCTCTTTTACGGGGTGACCGAGGGAATTAAAAAATTATTTGAATAGCAGTAAATAATTTTTGGAGTATGGACAATGCAGTTTGGGAAGAAATTTTTTTTATTTCGCGTACCCTTTAATTAAATGTTCAGCTTTCGCCATCTAACTGTTCTGATGATATTCCAAAGTAATGTTCAATAAATAAATTCATATCAACCATAATAGTAATAAACAAAAGCATAACGTTCTACCGGACCCAGTCGAAATGAATGTATATGTAAACATATTATTAAGAAAATAACTTTAACCAAAATATTATTAACAATCTTAAGTTTTTTTTTACAAATAAATGACGTACTCGGCTCATTTTACGCAGTGTAATATGTTGTACAACATGTGTGTCGCCTGCACGTTTGGAAAGAATTTAATTTTCTACTCAGTAAATTGAGTGCATTGTGTAGTTTCATCCCGTTACACACACAGCATACGGTATTCCTTGTTGATCGAATTTAATCCCATTTGTTTGGCAAACTCAGACGGTGCGGGTAGGCCCGGGGAGGTCGGCCAAGGGATAAGGGCCCGGGGAGGTCGGCCAGGGGATAAGGGACCGGGGAGGTCGGCCAGGGGATATGGGCCCAGGGAGGTGGGCCCTGGGATATGTGCCCGGGGAGGTGGGACCTGGCAGATGGGGGACCTGGCAGATGGACCCGGGAGGTGAGCCCGAGGAGGTGAGCCCGGGGAGATGGACTCGGTGGTGAGTCCGGGTAGGTGGGTCCGGGGAAGTGGGCTTGGGGAGGTGGATCACCGTCCAGTGTGACTTGACTCTCTGTTGCTGTAGTGTGAGCGTTGTGTTGTTGTTTTATCTCAGTGTGCAGTCTCGTGGTTGACGGCGGGGTCGTCTTCCTCGCAGCGCTGCCCTGCCCCGTCATCGCCAACGTCGCCTCCTTTTTCGCCGACCTTCGAACGCCTCTCATCTCCGTTGGTGCTTCGTGTCCCACTACAGCCACCCAGCAGCCGTACGTGTTGCGTCACCAGCACAGTCGCCCGGATGTGAGTGAGGCAGTCGGCGCGGCAGCCCGGGTGTCCAGGTGGAAAGAAGTCGCTTTGGTTTATGAACGCGATACAGGTATATTTGTATGTCAGTACGAGAATGTCCGTGTGATTGTGTGCGTCACACTTCCACATATTACAATAGCATTAACAATGTATATACGTGTGCGTGCGTGCGTGCGTGCGTGCGTGCGTGCGTGCGTGCGTGCGTGCGTGCGTGCGTGCGTGCGTGCGTGCGTGCGTGCACTTCATTCCTCTTCACTGTTTTGACGCAGACATGAAATAGTTACTGTTGATAGTCATGACATAACATGACGAATCATGTGTTACGAATCATGTGTGATGACTAGCAGCGTCAATATAAGTCAATGTGCCATGCACGAATATTGCATGCATAACATCATAAGTGGCTTGAGGAATTCGACAGCCAAAAGCACACAATACGACTAATGGATTGCTCTATATAAGTCAAAGAAAATTATATTAATACTATTGGTTATTACATGTAGCACATTCGTGCGTGTATTTGCGCGCGCGCAGTTGCGTTTACGCGAATGTGTGAGTCTCCGAAAGAGGCTAATTAGATGTACTGTAATTATATTAATGGAGTAATATATACGAAGAGCAGGAGTAATTGATCCGAAAAAGCAATACAGTACATTATACGAAAGCAATATAGTAAAATATGCTATATGTAATTAATTAAATTCGTTGTGTGTAATTAATTAGGTAATTTTTTTAAAGAAATTCTTACCTAGAGTGTAAGTATTGTTGATGATATTTTCGTTGGCGTCAACAATTAGCATTTGCTACTATTATAAATATAAGACCGATGACGACATTGATGTCTATATGATGACGACATTGATGTCTATATGATGACGACATTGATGTTTATATGATGACGACATTGATGTCTATATGATGACGATATCGCGAAAAGACAACGACAGCTATGTGATGGACACACATGACGACGGTGACGTGGAGACCGGGGGTTGGGGTGAACTAGTTCTCTCTCACACTGACCGTCAATGCCGGCAGCGGCGACCATGGAGAAGATAACCCGCGCTCTGCAGAAGGTCAACACGACGGTCAAGCCGTATCCGCTGACCAACGGCGACCTGGCGACGGAGGTCCAGCGACTCACCCGACACCTGTATGCCGACAGTGACCCGGGAGTCATTGGCGTCTACGTCATTGTCATCTGTCGTCTCGATTGTCTTGTCCAGCTGCTGTACCAGGTGAGAACTTCCTGTCCTGTCGCATGTGTTCAATGACATCCTCCCGCCGTCTGTGCTGGCTTCAGATAAGGTTCCAGTGTAATTTACTAATTTCATATATCGAGAGCGTTTTCGCACCTGGCATATACTCATTCTACAATGTGACATTTACTTAAATACGACAAAGATACATTCTAGATGAATGTTTGTGACGCACACAGTGTCATGAAGATAGGACATAGTACCCAATGTTTGCCTAAAATGTATATGACAAATCGTACACCTGTTGGTTGTTCCGGGGGGGGGGGTGCAAAACGTAAATAGAGCAGCTGTGCTTATATGTTTGGAATCTATATGATTTCAGGCTAACATATTTGATGAAACGAATGACAGTCAAGCGTTTTACACGTTCACTGTTCGATGGCTACTCGTCGCCGAAACATCGTGGCTTGACTTACTCGTCAGGGAGGTGAAGGATGTTAGTCACGTGTCGGTCATCGTACCAGAACAAGACGCCAACGTCTCGAAATCAACAGAACAGTATTTTCAGGTGTGTCACACATTAAACATGCTTATTGCATGAATCGTCTGTCTTGCATATATTCGTCTGTGTTCCTCCGATTTCGTGTAGTACGCCTAACCGATTAGCTTATTTATAATGTTGTTAATTTTCGTGATCATGGTATTCCGCAATATCGATACTTTGTAATCGTCTTGTCATTTTTTTGCTGTCGTCTTGTTGTAATCTTCAGCATAGTCATATTTTTGCGAATACGTGCTTTCGTGCTTTTTTTCGTGGGGCAAAACGCCCGCCCCTGGGCGTTATGCATTAATCAGCCTAATTTAAATATTAGTTTACTTATTTCGCATTACCAAAGTGATGATATTATTGGTACACTTCAGTATAGCGAAACCTTGATGCACATCATAGTAACATTTTTTAAATTAACTTTATTAAGAACTGTGACTGAAATTGTTAATTAATTAGCTCATTTTCTCTGAAATTCAACAAGTGCGTTATATTGTATATGTTTATTATAAACTGTCATACGCAGGCGGAACTTATCAACTCGTCTACTCACTTTCAGACTCAAATCTGACAGATAATAGTACGTCCCACCCTGTGCGTTTTGCCCCCACTAATGTTGGCCTTTTTGCCCCACACGTTCGATATTAAAATTTCACCATTTGTATATTACTGGCTTTTATCACTCGCATCCACAACATTCACAACATTAATGATTACATATTTGTCTACTGCAGACACTCAACGCGTTGTCTCAGTTTCTTATGGTTACTGCCTACAAAACGACTTTTAGGGTGACCATTTTTATAATTTATAGAATCAAAAGTTTGACATTAAAAAAAATATCGCGTGAATTTCGTTTTCTGCCACCGTATTCTAACCAAATGTGAAGAACTGTATGTGGCTTCATTTGGCGATCTCGAAATTCTTATTTTTGCGCTGTGAAACTAGTTAGAGGATGGGCTTTATGCCCCAAAACTTGCGTTATGCCCCATGCTACTCTACGCTTTAATTTGGACCAAGGCTTAACATTAGATTAAACTAGTATCGTTTTCGTCTCATAAACATCGAAACGACATAAATGTTTGTACAAAATTATTGCAAAGAGATGACGGTTACTTGATGGGAATTGGGGCGTTGGTTTGATTTCCAAGCCGCAGGTCTGTGAAGGACACCGCGATTTGTGTCGTTCTCAAGACTCGCGTCTTCTCTTTGTCGCCGGCTATACCCCTTTCTCTCTTCCGCCATTACACAAACACGACGTGTTTGACGCAGGACGTCGCAGTTGCCACCCTGGGATTGCTCGGCGGGATCTTAAACAGCACTTCCGCCGTCGATGACCATCGAACGGAGGTCAGTGACCATCGATGTCACGCCCCGCTGAACACGGCCAGCATCGGCCAACAACTGTGGGTAAGACATCTACACCTTTATTCTAGCAGCATCTCGCCTGTAGATTATGTAAACCGACAGTTATACAATTTCTAGTGATTTTATTTACAAATACTCCTGGAGATGTTGAAAAATTTATTCTTTGTCTTATATAAGTAATTAAACTCGTTATGTCCCAGGTTGGCTTTTTTAAACACCCCATCGGACCGGACCTATATTTAAAAGTTGGCCGGTAACCAATTTGGAAATTGCCTTGCTAGAATAGACCCTGTTACGAGCGATCGGGGAGACATGGTTTGTCTTAATGGCGCTCTTTCAGTTGCTCGTATGTCAGTGCGCGAATGTACCGTGTGTTTAAAGAAGTTGAAGCACATTTCGACCAAGGGCATTTCGGCCTAGAGGACAGTTCAGCCTAAGACAGTTCGCCAATTTGGTCAAGGGAGCCATTAGCGGGAGTCAAACTGCAAAGTTCCTAAGTGGAGTTAGTCTCAACATAAGAGGATGCCGACCCAACGTGTGAGGTGTGCCAACTGGAATGTTATCTTAAATGCAACTTATTTATATGAATTAAACTTGATTAATAAAAATAAGCTTTTTGCCCGTGACCAAAACGTTCATTGTCGAAATGTCATAGGCCAAAACGTCCACGGCCCAAACGTTTTACATTCGAGACTAACATATCCATTGTCTCATTCGTGTTCTATTTCCAGGAAGAGATGAAGCCTCACGCCACCCTGGACGAGACAAAAACAGTTTTTGTCATCTACAGCGCCCTCTGGAAGCCGCTGCGAAAACGCGCATTTGAAGTCGTCGGCGAGTGGAATCCAGACAAACTGCGCATGCACGTAGACATTTTTCCAAACACCAATTTCGGGTTGAATGGAAAATTGTTAATAACAGCAACGGAAGTGGTCAGTATTGCATATCACACACTGCTTGTGTCATTACACGAACTAGGCATCTTTTTTCTGGCATTATTATAGATATTGTCAAACATTGAAAGCGGTGGCTCCTACAGTATTCGGTTTAGACCAAAGCGGCCCCAAATCCGAACGAATACTAACCGTTCATGCGCTAAATTGAAATAAAGTATCTATGATTGAGAAAAATAAATTAGCTCCAGCTCCGTGGCAGTGGCAGACACAAAACACCAACTACGCAGCCACGAGCCTGCTGCGAGCCGAGTGTCAGCTCCGTGGGAGTGGCAGACACAAAACACCAACTACGCAGCCACGAGCCTCCTGCGAGCCGAGTGTCAGCTCCGTGGGAGTGGCAGACACAAAACACCAACTACGCAGCCACGAGCCTGCTGCGAGCCGAGTGTCAGCTCCGTGGGAGTGGCAGACACAAAACACCAACTACGCAGCCACGAGCCTGCTGCGAGCCGAGTGTCAGCTCCGTGGGAGTGGCAGACACAAAACACCAACTACGCAGCCACGAGCCTGAAAATGGGATTACTACCAGTTGAATCCCTACTTGACGACCACTCAACCTCCTGCCGGCCGAGCAAAGACAACTACGAGGAAGTGGCGCTACACTGACGAGACGCAGCCAGTGAAATGGGACTGCGGTGAAGACCAGACAATGTCCCACCTCCTGTACTGCCGACTACTGGACGGTCCGTGCATACTTAAAGATCTAGACACCGTCACGGACAGGACAAAGGCATGCGCCAGAAAATAGCAGCACCTCGTGCGAAGGACACTGCAAGAAGACGAAGAAGAAGCCGTACAAAAATAAAACAGACACGACAGCTGTGCATAAGACAACACTTCAACCCACAGAAAGCCCTAGGACCAAACATAGGGGTATATTCATCTTTAAATAGACGCGATGTGTATGTTGATTGTCGAATTGTGTTGTTTCAGTGGCCGCCATTTGTGTACGAGCAGTCGGACGGCTACACGGGCCTGTGTATGCAGCTGCTGGGGGAGTTATCGAAAAACCTCAACTTTAGGTTCGTATGGGTTAGTCTCAATGTACGTGTTGCACAATATACCACATTACATACAGACCGTTTATCGCAAGAATAGCATAGCAAACTTCGCTGTCAATAGAGACGTTGTTGTGAATAGGTTTTTCGTAACTACCGTCTGGTAGTTGTAGCTGAAATGGTTCACAATTTAGCTATATGCCTTACCTGACTTACTTGACTTGCCTGACTAAACCTGACTTACCTGACTTACTTGACTTACCTGACTTACTTGACTTGCCTGACTTACTTGACTTGCCTGACTTACTTGACTTGCCTGACTAAACCTGACTTACCTGACTTACTTGACTTACCTGACTTACTTGACTTGCCTGACTTACTTGACTTGCCTGACTAAACCTGACTTACCTGACTTACTTGACTTACCTGACTTACATGACTTATCTAACTTCCTTAACTTACTTGACTTACACGACTTACTTGATTTATTGTGCAAGGAAAGGTATAAATAAGTGCGTGTGTTGTAGCTACGTGACCGTTTCGGCTCCTGACCGACAATTTGGGACAGTCGACGCGCAAGGAAACTGGACGGGCCTCGTCGAGTTGATACAGCGAAAGGTGCATTTGGCTTAATTTTGTTTTGACTCGTAAGGAAACAGTGCTTGTGTGCAGAGTAGTTTATGTTACCCTGAGATCAGTATTCCCCGTCTGAGCGGCGCACACCCAGACACAGTTGAAGGCAGTGTTAGTTGAGCCACCCATGTCTACCAGGAAGCTACAGCAGCGACAGTTACATGGTACCACGCAGTGATTGAACATGTTATTAGAACACGATTGATTATATATATATATATATATATATATATATATATATATATAATACTTCTACTGCGCTAAAATCTTCGGGAGACCCAAGCTCAGCAGCGCACCAAAACAAAAACAAAACAAAACAAAAGGGGTTAAACAGTTCATAATCGATAAGCAGTTTCAGTTGGAGGATAAGCAAGTTTAAACAGGTGGGGTCTTAGTTTACGGTCGGTGCAGCAACTGAAAAAGCTGTAGTTCAGACATTTGTCTGTCTTAACACTGGGAACAAAACGTAGACTAGAATTAGATGATCGAAACTGTCTGGGCTGTCTTGCAGGTGTGAGCAGTGAATGTAAATATGCTAGTTGCTTGGATGAAAGTGGTTGATAGATAATTGTACATATCTTAAAAATAATGCGATATCAGACAGGGAGTCAGTTCAATTATTTCAGATACTGAGTGAGAGAAACGAGGAGACCCTTGCCAATTTTGCACACGTTGAAGTTTCAAGACGTCCTTGAGAGCAATATTATGATAAAGGGAATTGCATTAGTCAAGAATACTGCTAACAAGAGCAGTTGCAATAGTTGTGGCGACAGCAAGAGATATGTAATCTTGCGCATGACCTGATGGCGTCGGCAAAGGCGAGGGAATCCACCATCAACTGGATAGTTGTCACGTAGACAGAACAGTTGGATTCAACTACATCGCCAATGCAGTGAGTCGTTTCAGACTCATCCACTTGCTGCACTGTTCCTGATCAAACAGAACCGCATACACGCAGGTTGCTTATGACAACAGGACACACCGTCACAACCTGCCCCTTCTTCCTACTCCAAATGACACCCATACCTGACTGGTGTGGGCGCTACAACAAGAGACTGACTGCCAGACAATCGCCTGGAGATAAACATAATATATGTAATAACACACGCGAGAAGAAGACATGCAACACACTGGGTCTATGTAAGGCCAAATCTTCCTTACAATCTGGAACAAAACCCACGTCGAAAGATCAATATTCTTAGTCAATGGTAATCTTCGCCGCCAGCTGGGCCTACTTGGTGTGTCTTTCCGGGGGGGGGGGGTGGCCCCCATCTGAATCCATGTCTGCTTTATTCTCTCTGTTGTTTTATTTGTTTTACCATTTTATTCTGACAATAATATATGAGACAGTAGTGTTTAGGACGGTTTAGGTATTTAGATTTTAAATCGCGATATAACAGCTGCATGTGAATTTTAATCATCGTAGAGAAGTATGTTGCATTCCATATTGTTTTAAATGTGTCCACGTTGTTCTCCTTTGGTCTGCATTTTGCCTTTCTGTCTTCTTTCAAGAGTTTGGTTTTCGGTGCATTTATTCAATTATTTTTCAAATTCTCTTTTTTATTCCTGTTGCAAAATCTTTCCTGCTTCCGTGTGTACCTGCTGTGAGAAAACAGACAACATTAATGATTGCAAATTGTTCTGGATAGTTCGTTTTCGTGATCAAACATTTCTTTCAACATAAAAAAAATTGTGTTTACCTCTAGAGCTGACGTCATCGTCACTGGTACTGATGAAGCTACCTTGGTAAGGTGGCAAAACCTCTACTGATAAACAAAATCCTTTTGGATGTTGAAATAAATCTTTGATCTTGATCATTACTTTTTCTATTGTCTTTAGGAGGCAGACCTGGTCGTTGCACCCCTCACCATTGACGTGGGGCGGGCGCAGGTGATGGATTTCACAAGTCCGTTCTTCTTCGAGTACACGACGGTGATGGCGAAGCTGCCGAATCCAAACAAGACGAAGTGGCAGCTGTACCTGCGGCCGTTCAAGGTGAAGCCAGCGTCACTGAACGCCGCCTACCTTAGTCGTCAACATGCACATACGCGTGCATTTATGCACAGGCGTGTGTAAACGTACTCTCGCAGCACGTGCACACGCGCGCGCAGGCACACACGCACCACGCACGCACGCACATACAAACTGAGAAAATCATATGCGTTATTAGCATTTCATTACGTTGTAAATAGTGTCTTGAAAATAGCGTGTTGTATACGATAAATCATAGCCATGTCAATGTGATGTTATCCCAGTAGGCATCGCGCGTGACCTCTAACCGTCCAGCGTTTCTACTTCAGTGGCAGGTGTGGCTGACGTTTGCCGCGTCCGTTCCGTTTGCGGCGCTGCTACTGTGCACCATCACCAAGTTCGGTCCATTCTACGAGAGAGACGCGTCGGAACTGTCAAAGTCGAGGAGCTTTTCTCAATTTGAAAATACGTTCTGGTACATACTGGGAACGTTCTTTACGCAGGGTGGGTACTTCAAAAGTACACGTCAAAACTAGACGTAGATTATTATTATTATTATTATCAATCTTAATAATATAACTGGCATTACAGTGGCATCAGGATTCAGCACGGCTGTGGAGATGGTGATTTAGTCGGCTTCGTCTGTTAGGTGTGGGGCCAGACTATAAGATGCGTGATGACTTACAGGAAACCACGCACAGCTGGCTTTAGGGTATTCATGTTCGTAACTGTAGATATGAAGACACTATTTTCATACGTGTTCAACGAGTCTCTAATGTCTACACATATTGGTATAACCAAAACGAGAACTCTTTCGAAAAGGACCTGCTTTGCAGCAAAATGTTACAAAATGTTTTTCTCCCAAACAAAATATATGATACATAAAGACCACTTCAGACATTCGTTTCCAAATGAAGTCTTCTCTACGGACATTTTGCATAAGTTTAATTTCTATTTATTTGTGTTCCCAGGTGGCACCAACCTTCCTCGCGCTTACTCCGGCCGCTTCTTCATTGGCTTCTGGTGGATGTACTGTATCGTCGTCATAGCAACGTTCAGCGGTAACTTGATTGCCTTCCTGACGGTGTCCAAACAGACTTTGCCATTCCAAACACTCGAGGAGTTGGTGGCGCAGGACGATATGAAGTTTGGCACCCCAGCAGGCACGATTTACGAAACGAACTTCAAGGTAGCTACATAAATGTCAGAGACAACTGAAGGAGTTGCTACTTATAGGAATCGAACTGTATTGTTGTTTTGCTATGTTGTCTTTGCCTTCGCAGTCATAAAATTTAACATATATGAAAATAATTACATACAACTATGCGTGTAAGCATTAATGTACACGTATGCTTACGCAGACCTTCCAAATTGGCACGAGCAAATAGGGGGAATTCTCCCATCATATGGTGTCTTACGGCGGAAGGTTTTTTCAAGAAAGTTTATCGAATATTTCTTCCGTTGGTAGCGCCACCTACCTAATGTTTGCTACCCAAATTATGCACGAGCTGTGATTTGTTTCTGCATCCGGATTGCCAGCGATTTTTAGATTTTTGGCTTTATTAAGTTTATTTACATCCTTAGTTAATTAAATCTTATCATGCAATCGTATGTACCGGGTAAATAAACTTAGTCAAGTCAACAACCTGAAAATTAACGAACATAATCATAAAATCAAATACGACTAAAGCGGGAGCTTTTTATTTGAAAGCGGGAGATCGGGTGGATATATGAAAAATGACAAAAAGCGGGAGATCTCCCGCCATATCGGTCTGCTTATGTTTGTATGCAAGTATGTGTGTGTGTGCGTGCGTGCGTGCGTGTTTGCGTGCGTGCGTGCGTGTGTGTGCACGCGTGCACGCATTCATGTGCGTCTACATGCATGCCCGCAATAAGACACCCAAGCCTATTTAGCCTTGCCGATGCTCCAGTGTAGGTTTCTAATTATACATTTCCTCAGCTTCTTAAAAGAATGTGTTGAATGTTGGAATTTTTAGTACTTCTTTTCGAGAAACAATCATTTTCTTGAAAATTATTCGTTGTTAGCAATACCAGCTGCTGTGCGCAGCGACAGAGTTACCACAACGCTGGCTGTTTATTATCGGGCGAGAGTTCCAACATACTTATCAATGTTTAAGTGTCACAATGATCTGTGAAGCTAAATGTCACGTGATCGAGACATACCAAAAATCAACTGCGTCATGTGACCTGAAATATTCACTGTTTTCTATGAACAGCGCGGGATATGGTTTTGTTGTCCAGACAATTATGTGAACATTATGCTGGGCAGGATCCAGCAGACAACGATAACGTCGATTTGACGTTGTTATTGGTTTTGTAGCAAGCACGAAGCGGCGTCAACAAACGAGTATGGCACCGCATAGAGTTGTTTAACAAGACTGAGCCGCGTGTTCTGAGCCAGTCGATGACGGAACATCTCGACTTGGTGATGGCGGGCGGCTACGCACTCATCGGGGACAAGACGACCTTCGAGCGGGAGATGAGCGACGAGTGCGGGTTGGAGATGATCAAGGAGAGCTTCATGCCGATGGAATACGGCATTGGACTGCAACACCGGTCGGCCTATAGACGCCTCTTCAGTGCCGAGTGAGTGCGACACTTGTGGCAACGTCCTTGTCCACTTGCCATCCATATATAGGTTGTTCCTTTATGTGGCAATCTTGTTAAATCTTGTTGAAGAGTTCACGTGCATGTGTGCACGTCTGCACGTGTGCGTGAGTGCATGTGTGCAGATTTGCAGGTTTGCGTGCTTGCATGTTTGCATGAATGTGCCTAAATCATCACCATTCTGCTCCGTGCTTGTAACGCCATCTCCTCTGTTGCCACGTAGAGTGACGAAGGCCATGGAGACAGGCTTGTTGATGAAGTGGAAGAAGCGGTGGTGGCCGCGGCATAGTTTCTGCGCCCGCGGCACCGTTACGATCGGCAAGGCCGTTAAACTAGACGACGTACAAGGTGCCTACTACGCCCTCTCCATTCTCTGCATTGTCTCGAGTCTCGCATTACTCGCAGAGTTCGCCAGGGGGCGTCCAGCCGTCTAGACGTCACCATATTTACACGATATCTGATCCTGATTGCATATATGACATAACTTTAGAAACTAGGCCGCCCTGTAAGGCATCACGTGATGATGAAGCAAAATCTAGCAAGTTGTTGGCGTATGCCACTTGAGTGTGTGTCAGTATTGTTAAAATTAGGTAATTTGTTCATCAAGCGTATTAATTAGTCCAACATGTATGTGATTATATACTCGTATTATATTATGTATGTATGTATGTAGAGAGATTGGACAGATGGTGGACTCACAGTGGCTAGAGACATTGGACAGATGGTGGACTCACAGTGGCTAGAGACATTGGACAGATGGTGGACTCACAGTGGCTAGAGACATTGGACAGATGGTGGACTCACAGTGGCTAGAGACATTGGACAGATGTTGCACTCACAGTGGCTAGAGAGATTGGACAGATGGTGCACTCACAGTGGCTAGAGAGATTGGACAGATGGTGGACTCACAGTGGCTAGAGAGTGGACAGATGGTGGACTCACAGTGGCTAGAGAGATTGGACAGATGGTGGACTCACAGTGGCTAGAGAGATTGGACAGATGGTGGACTCACAGTGGCTAGAGAGATTGGACAGATGGTGGACTCACAGTGGCTAGAGAGATTGGGCAGATGGTGGACTCACAGAGAGATTGGACAAATGGTGGACTCACAGTGGCTAGAGACATTGGACAGATTGTGGACTCACAGTGGCTAGAGACATTGGACAGATGGTGGACTCACAGTGGCTAGAGACATTGGACAGATGGTGGACTCACAGTGGCTAGAGACATTGGACAGATGGTGGTCTCACAGTGGCTAGAGAGATTGGACAGATGGGGGACTCACAGTGGCTAGAGACATTGGACAGATGGTGGACTCACAGTGGCTAGAGAGATTGGACAGATGGTGGACTCACAGTGGCTAGAGACATTGGACAGATGGTGGACTCACAGTGGCTAGAGAGATTGGACAGATGGTGGACTCACAGTGGATAGAGAGATTGGACAGATGGTGGACTCACAGTGGCTAGAGAGATTGGACAGATGGTGGACTCACAGTGGCTAGAGAGATTGGACAGATGGTGGACTCACAGTGGCTAGAGAGATTGGACAGATGGTGGACTCACAGTGGCTAGAGACATTGGACAGATGGTGGACTCACAGTGGCTAGAGCCATTGGACAGATGGTGGACTCACAGTGGCTAGAGAGATTGGACAGATGGTGGACTCACAGTGGCTAGAGACATTGGACAGATGGTGGACTCAAAGTGGCTAGAGAGATTGCAAGGAGACGCCAACGGCCTAGGCTATGATTACACATCATCATCATACAACCAACAGTTAGCATTCCTGTGAAGACAATCGCAGTTGGCGTAATGTCACGGGGCACACATACATACAAATATGGACTATCAATAAACCAATGAATTACCTGTCCACTTGCTACCTGCTCTTATACTTTTTATTTAATCTTGTAAAACAATGATACACTGTAATTATGGGAATCCAGCATTACGGAGATTGCTTAGAATGTGCTACGATTGTGGAATGTCTGTCTGTACCGCTGGACGTAGTTCATTTCCATCGTGATTCACTCATTTCCATCGTGATTTTCTCATTTCCATCATGATTTTCTCATTTCCACTATGATTCTCCACAACGTGCCATTGTAAAGTAGACCGCCGAGCACTGCAATGCTTCTTCGTGCCCAACCTGGTAATCGATGAGGAACCTCCGCATGACATATTATGTATACATGGGTCACATTGACGTGACACCGTTATTAATCACGCTTGCAAATAGTTATTTAACTGCGAGTTCATCGATCATTGACACGCGGAGTGACTCAGTGACATGTGCTTGTCGCCTCAGCTGGACGTCTCTCTCAAACTAAACGTTCGCACCACTTCTCGCAGAATACATCAATCATTGAACATACTTTTACACTACCCGATCTGCCACTTTCATGTTCAGTTCGTTTCACCCTAGCTTCGTCCACTCCTTTCTGTAGTGTTTCCATCTTTTTCTTGGGATCTTCCTCGTCTTCGTTTACCACGTTACCTTCCATCATGCCTTCGAACATGGCTACTTCTTTTCATGTGTCTGAACCAATAATTTAATTGAAAGGCCAGATACATTTTGGAGCACGAGCCTTCTATTATTCCAGCAGATAATAACAAAATTGGACATGATGGGCACAGTGTAACAGATTTGTTCTATTTGTTGAGACAAGAGACAAAGCATCAGTATTCTTAACAAATGTTTCTATATACCACAACAAAGAATGCATTTCTCACTTCAAAGTGTATATCACAAACGCAAACTAATTTACTCTTGTTAGATAATACTGGTAGAGTATTGAAACAAAGCAAACACCAAAAAGATCACTGTTACAGTAGGTAATGCAAGATGCATAACTACAGTACGATGTTGTGCATTTGCAGATTCAAATAGAAGCGGCCCGGTGGCTTTGTGATGTTTCTGTATATAAACATGTTATTGTTACTTCAGGAAATCACACACCACTACCCAAAATAAAGAATACAATATGTTTATTTCTGATCTTGTCACGATGGAGAAGCTACAACAGTTTTATAATTTGGTGATAAACCCTTTAAAACTCATTAAAAACATATCCGAAAAATGCATGTGATTCTCAAATGATCTATTCCCAACATGTACCTACAGCCTGGGAATACAAATTACGTAATGGGAACAACTGCTCAAATGGAGGGTTAACAGGGGCAAGGCAAATAATGCCAAATGATTGTCGAGTTCATATTCCCAACAGAAGGCAGCACTACGTCATACTAGGTGGCAGCACTGTGCCACAGGTAGCAGCACTGTGCCACAGAAGGTGGCAGCAGTGTGCCACAGAAGGTGGCAAGCCTGCACTGCCTTTAATTTCTGCACGTCCTATCGTGACCACGAAGTCCATGTAGATACTGAACGGTGCTCTTGCTCAAGTGCAACAACACGTCTATGTCATGTAGTTCTGGGTGGCCCAGCAGGGCGGCGCCACACACAGTCAAGTGACATCTTGTGATATCTGCAAAACATTTAATTATAATACATGCATTTGTTCATAAAAAAGTATGCATCACTTGTGTCTCAAGTCGAAACAAATGCCTAGATAAAAACATTGTATAAACTAAAGATGAGCTTGCAGAGATAAATATGCTATTTTGGGTGGTCAGACAAATGTGCACAAATGAAAGTGATACCAATAATTATGTTTGCATTTGGTTAATTTTACACAAATTGCTTTGACATCATAGAAGTACGTTATCAAGAACTTTATATTATGCACAATATGATGTATTTCACTTGAGACATAAACTAGATAAAACACAATTACTGAACATTCCAAGATTTTTTTACTGGCAAAATTTCCTCTTTTTGCAGTAGAACAATTGTTGGAAGTTGATGACCCACTTGCCTTGACGGTTTGTTGGTGACATTGATGGAAGGACACTGTTATTCTCAGTCATCTGAGACTCTGCTAGAACATGGCTGGACGTGTGGACATCCACCGAGGTAGCATCACCTAGTAGCTGTAACATGTAACATGGTTGGATGTGTGGACATCCACCAAGGTAGCATCACCTAGTAGCTGTAACATGTAACATGGTTGGATGTGTGGACTTCCACCAAGGTAGCATCACCTAGTAGGTGTAACAAAAAGTTTTCATATTCAACCTTGGAACCTACAAAATGTTTTCTTATAACACAATCATAATACTTTTAATTTATATAAAGAAGTTCCGGTTTCTTGGCTTGTTTCATTAGACATTGCTTACCTCCCAAGAAACTTGGTTGAAATGTCCGTGTCACATGATATTGGTAATGTGACACACTCATGCCGAAGCCAGTCCGCTGACAAAGGCAGTGAAGTAAACAATGTCTAACAAACAAAATAGCTGTACTAACATCAATGTTCTGGCTGCCCAATCAAGCTACATTGTACATATGCCACAAACCGTCCATGTTCCCACCTGCATGGTGCTGTGGACCCAGACGATCTCTCCCACAGTTTCTTGTCTGTTCATTCTTGACTTGCTGGTAGCAGTCTGCAGTTGCTGGTTACACCAGTGCTGTAGTCTCGCAAGTGATGTACCAGTCAGTGACGTCTGCAGGTTACCAACCAGTGCCAGAGTTACCACAGCTTGATAAGTTGATTCGGCTGAAGAAGCGTTGTCACAAACACATTGTACAGGCAGTTTATGATGTAATTTAACATATTAATATAAGAAATGAATATGAGATGGCTTAACATGACGGATTTGAAATGGTTCACTTTGAAATTGGTCTAGTAAGATTACCAAAAAGTCAATAAGATTATACTTCACTAACGTGTGGTTTTTTAAGTGGCAGCATAAAACAATAACAACAACAACATAAATGATTGCAAAGTATCGTCATAAATGTATTGTTATAAATGTGTGGCTTCTGCCTCTTATTTCAAGGGTAAAGAAATGCCACCCAAATGTTTAACACCAAAATAACACCAGATGAGTTTGAAAAACAAAGTTGAGACATTAGCCTTGACCCACGTAATCCTGAGAAGATTATGTGGGTCTTATTTTACTGTTTAATGAATTGTCTTCAATATTGTATCTACCCAAACTCACCAGATGCTTCCGATCCTGGCCTTTTCCCAAAGCCACCTTCATGTGTCTGAAACAGAAACTTGGTATTATATAAAATGCTGCCACTATCCGTTATGTTAATGCATTAGTGTTCTGATATCAGTTGTTTCTCTCGAACCCTGCAGGTGGAACAGTGAGTGACATGACACTGCTTGATTGCACAGCTTAATATTTGTATTAACCACACAATACATTCCTACAACATTAGGGTACGTGATAGCACTGTTGTGCCATGGGAGGTCGACACATATATCCTTCAAAAGATTGACAAATACCAGGCTATAACGAGATAAGTTCTGTGTACCTGACTGTGCATGATGTAGGCTGTGAGATCGGCCCTGTTGACGCCATTCCAGTTGTGTATGATGTAGCTGACACATGCCGCCCAGTAGTTATATTTCATGTCTGTCTGGCTGTCGGCATCTTCACGTTCACTGCCCATCCGACAGAAACTGGAAGGGACATGCACACAGAGTTCAACAACAACAGCAGCTGTAGAAGTCACAGCGTTGAGGTCTACGGATACCTACATCTCAGTGAAGGTAGCGTATGGTTACGAAGATATGCACGATAAAAGAATATATGGCCGTAATGTACACATGGCTATAATGTACATCTGCATGGTCGTGGACAAATATTTAGCTAGAATCCGAGTGCTCTATATTTTGCCTGTGATTTGCTTAGCTGATATAAATAAAAATATATGACAAAAATAATGCTAAGCAAACACAAGTTCATCAGTGAGTTATGACAGTCTATCTTTCATTCACTGTTTGTCTATATTGTTTCTGATATTATTACAAATACTAAGCCTGGGAACAAATGTTTCGTTTGGTGATGTGTGATAAATAAATAAGAATTTCTACGCAGATTTAGACAATAACCGTTTGAATGCTATAGAGTCTAGTTATAGTTCTGAACAAGTTCCTGGTTATTATATTTAATTTTCATAAATATGGCAAAACAAAATTAGATAAAAAATACTACACAAGACAATACAAATTGACAAAGAGTATGGACACCATATTTTCTTCAAAGTTTCATGAAATAGTAATACATAACGATTTAGTTCCAATGTGATTATAGATGTGATTTGAGCAAGTTGTTAAAAAAATTACATAGAATTGCTTCCTGATTTTTCACACTGTGTAATTGTGTAACTTCTTAACATCCTCAACTGATAAGAATTTATACCAGTTAATGCCATATCTCACCAGCCTGATTCGGATTGTAACTGTTGCAGTAATTGAGCAATACCGTCTGTGTTGACCCTTGACAGGTCATCCCGTAACAGCAGCAGTGAACAAAGAGCACAGAAGGTGGCACCAAGGTCTGGCATTTGATCGCAAGCTGAGTTTTTGAACCCACTGCTACATGCACCTGAAGAAAGGAGACATAACATTATACTAGTTTTTATTCTCAATTGTGCTGTCTGAATAAGTATCTTTAACATATCTATGGTTTGATGTTCGTTATTGTTTTCTCTTGTCACTGTATTATATTGTGTCAATATATCTATACCTGTTTATGAACCAGAATCACATCACAAACCGTGTTTTTGAATTATTTGACTACATAACCAGGGAATTAGCTGTAAATAATGTTGTGGGTTTGTGGTTGTGATGGTGGTGCACCTTTGTGTTCATGTGCAACATCGTTGCTAGTTTTACACAAGTTGGCAGATGACGCCATTGCACACAAATGACTTGGTCTGTAGCAACTGGCAAAATGATGCCTTTCCCAATGAATCAGCTATGTTCTATATAATCCATACAAAGCCGAAGTCATAAATGATCTTACAATAATATATAATTGTATCCTCAGAATGTTGAGGCTAGGCGGAATATAGGAAGGAGGAGAACTTACTGCATTCACCATCAGTAGATGGGACTTGGCATAAGTAGATGGAATCAGCTATTGTGCGTGTCATATCACAGTCTATGGTCTCAGAAACATGCAGAAGGTCCAAAGCTGACAGCGATTTCAAATACATATGCAATCTGTAAGAAAAGAAATTGATAACACTGAATGGCAAAGTGGCTTTAATATAAACGAAAATATATCATTGAAATAATTGTTTTAAGCACTGCCCTGCAGTAACATTTCCTTCCTCATTCACTGACAGCCTAGAAAACAAAACCAGAGCAGTTGGTGCTGTAACCATGTATATTAAATGAACTCTTAAATATATAGACAATTACATTCCAATGTTACCAATTTCCCACCAACCTAAGGTCAAAGTCGTCATTCTGTTGGACGGGAATGTTCTCAGACAAACATCGCTTGAAGAACTTGACATATTCTTCTGCATAGAACACCTCCTGTGTCGGCCACACACACTCCTTGGTGGACGGAACTGGGGTGTTTGAGCATGCATGCAGCGCTGCCAAGTGGTCAGCTGCCGACTGACTGACATTGAGGGCAGCATGCATGACCTTCACCCCAGGTTCATCCATGAGTGAGAGACCACACACTCCAAAGTAGGCATGCAGAACATCTACAAGAGAAGCAGTGAAGATGAAAAATTTATCAACTGGACTGTGGTGATTTCATCATCGCAGCCTGTCATGTTACAGAACATGGTTAAAAACATCACTAAAACAAAATACAACCTGTATATCCCGGCTTCAAGAATACAATTAAAGCTGAACTGGCAGTTTGTCAACATAAGTCACCAGACCTTACCTGGGTTACAGTCAGGCCACTTGGCTCCACTTGACACCACCAGACCTTACCTGGGTTACAGTCAGGCCACTTGGCACCACTTGGCACCACCAGACCTTACCTGGGTTACAGTCGGGCCACTAGGCACCACTTTGTACCACCAGACCTTACCTGAGTTACAGTCGGGCCACTTGGCACCACTTGACACCACCAGACCTTACCTGGGTTACAGTCGGGCCACTTGGCACCACTTGGCACCACCAGACCTTACCTGGGTTACAGTCGGGCCACTTAGCAAAGCCACCCATCAGCTTGTGTTGTGTCTCCATCAGAAAGCTGTGGTTGTGATATTTGTTTGTGAAGCTGTAGGCATCTAGTAGCTGAAACAAAACAAAGCACTAGGCTTCACAGTGATGTCATGGTTTATCTCTGAGACGAGCAAGCAATACATATGGAGGATGCATAAGAGGAATTTGTTTAATTGGGTTTGTCATTTGGCATGCACTGGGTGGTGCCACAAATACAATAACATTCTTGTCATCGGATAGATGCTAATAATAATAATATATTTATTTGATATAGCACCAGATCCAATTTTAAATCATTTGTGGCACTTTACAAGACAAACAGTTATAAAATTGCTAAATTGCTAGATGATACGTATACGATATTGTTGTTGTTGTACAAAAATATGTCTATTATCACCTCAGGCATGAACATAAAGGATGAACAAATTGTAGCTGGTCAATAAATTAGAATGACTGCATGAACTTTTAGAGTGGTTATTACATAACTTTGTAATGTTTATGTGGTACAAATATGGTGTGAAAAGGTTAACAATATAAGAACAGTTAGAGGGAATAAAAACAAGGCACTAGTTAAAATGTTTTTTTGAAAGTTTAATATTGTACGTACTACATGCCAACATAAACAGTTAGGAAAACAATTTTATAAGTAAAATTAGATGTTCAATGTATCTAACTCACAAAGCACGCATAAAATTTGAAGTTAATGAGATCAGCGATCACATGGTTTTGTGACGTCAATGATGACGTGGGTTTACATTCAGTCAGTGATTTCTATCCAGTGCTTCAGTATAGTTTCACTCACGTTACTATAGCGAGTGATGGCGATGTCAATTTTCCAGAATAAAAAGTACAATGTAACGATTTTGAACTGCTAGCGGCAAGTGATACCGCAGAATCATCTTTGAATTTGGCTCTTTCGGAGTAGTTTAGCAACGCCAGTAGCCTTTGACTTCGATCTTATTTAATTTCTGACCGAACCATGAAAACGACCACAGAGCCACGAAACTTCTCCTCATATATCTACCATTCACATATACGTGTGACTTGGTGAAAACATTACTCTTATTGCGATAATATAAAGATCAAATTTTACAAAAACTCACCATTTCCTATGCCTAGCTTTGCGGAGCTAGTTGTAGAAGATATAGCTAGTTTTTGTAATTTGTTATCGTCACATGGAAGAGTAATGTTTGACCATGTGACACGTGTATATGTTTGGTAAATATATCAGGAAAAGTTTGGCAGCTCTAGGTGGTCGTTTTCCTGGTTAAGTCAGAAAGTAAACACCACAATAGGAGTAGTGCTGATGGGTGCTGGTGAATTCGGCTGATGTTATTTCGACTTGGTGATTTCTGTGACTGATGTGACACACAAGATCTACAGTGTACTCAGTTCTAGCTATTAATGGAGTAGCCTTCACTTTAAAGGTTTGTTATTCCTGTACTTGTCATCAAAGTGATGCTGAGTTTAACTACATACCGTTGAAGCACAATGCTTTGTCTGTTTCTTACAGTGAGCAGGTGTGAATAAAAGACCATGCTTTACATTCAAAATGATCTGAAGAAAAACACTGTATAGATTATAGACCATATGCAGGTGGCTCCCTTGTATTCACAATGCAGTATTTGCTTATAACTGTCATTGCTGTGTATTTGATTTCATTAACTGAGCAAATTTCTGGGATTTCTGTTATTTGGAATTATTAATTAATTGAATTCTAATTAATTTTTCGGTGTTGTGGATATGGAAATATACTACAAGATGTTGTATAATGTGATTTCAAGCAATCGTTGTTTTTATTCCTTTTACCATGCCATGTTCATAGTTTGAAAACAAAAGATAAAACCCCAAAAGCTACTGTTTAAATGAAATGCAAACATGAACTGTCTAAAAAGAGTGTTTTCCAAAACACATGAATATTCTGGCTGATTTACACGCCGATATTCATGTTGTGTTCCATATGCATCGATCATGTTATACAGTATTGGCTCATTTGTCACTGGATTCATATCATTTCAAAAACATGTCCCAAAATCCAACCAAAACTGTGTGTTTGATATTTTAATACTGTATAATTGCAATGTATTTTCTTCACTGCAAATTATAATCTCTTATAATAGTGGACAAGTAAATTTATCTGTGGACAAGTACATTTATCTATGGACAGCTTAATGTTTGGTCGAAATACTGTACATAATATTATCTATGATATCAAGTATTGTCTTACCACAATATTTTTTTAAAACAGATTCTCTGTGAAATGCTGTGAACTATATTGGATGTGTTATTCAAAATAAATAGTCTTACTCTAATTGAGTTGAGTCTGTGTAGTGATGCTATACCTTGAGTGTGGCCCCGACCCAGAAGGAGTAGCAGGTGTCAGGTGGTTTGTTTGGCCGCCCTTGGAAGCCACTCTGTTGTCTCATGATGCACCATCTCTGCAGGCGCTCTATCTGCTGGGGGGCGAGAGTGGAGTGCAATCGTCCCATCAGCATGAGGGATGCAACGGCACAGAATGTGGATCCACCTGGGGAGTAGAAGTGGAGACAGGTTGATTAAAGATGGAATAGACTGAGATGTGTCTCAACCTCCCATCTCCCACCTGTTTTGGAGGCCAACCTCCCATCTCCCACCTGTTCTGGATGCCAATCTCCCATCTCCCATCTATTTTTGAGGCCATCCTCCCGTCTCCCACCAATTTGTAAGACCAACCTCCCGTCTCCCACTTCCTGCCACCCCCTTCAATCAATGTGAATCTAAAACTACATTTACTCACTTTTTATTGAAAATGTGTTAATTTTAGCAATTGGAGATGAAGAATCTAGCCAGAGATATCACATGTCTAGCACTGTGTGTATCATCTCATTGTAAAGGTAAAAAGTTAAGTTCCTACTGTGAATATCAAGTCCTTAGGACTGCTAAAAGCACTTTACTCTTTACCCACTGGCAGATCTGTTCACTTCAACACCAACTCGACTCCTCTGGGAAGAATTGTATTTTTTAATAGACTGTTATAGAAAATGCACGTACAAAAACGCAAATGACAGGAAAACTGTTTCTGTAGTGCAACACTATTCTATGCATCAGCTAAAGTTCCAAATTCAAAATAAATGTTCATAAACTCTTAACTTCAAGGCAAATGCGAATGCAAAAATGGAAATGCTTAAAGAATCTGTTAGAGTTGTCTAGATAACATGTCAAGATGAGAATATTTATAAAAAAACATCACAAACAATACAATTACAGCGACAAAATTAAGAACAATATTTTATGTGTTGATGGTAAAACCATGCCAAATGCATATTTTTGTACCTAGATTTTTCGCTTTTGCTCTGAATTTGCATTTTTGCTTTATTACCTTTCAAGAATGTTAGAACAAGTCTAAGTAGTTTTATTTGTATAATTAAGAATTTGTATAGCTAACATCACACAACTGAGGTTCATGTTGTATTCTCTGAGTCACTTACTTTTTGGCCTGAAATATGAAATCGATAATCATGACATATTTTGCTCCAAAGACAGTTCATGTGACTTACCATGTGCCTCTAGACCAGGTCCCTGGCCAAAGGCCCCATCATACGACTGGAATAAAAAGGTCAAGGCACAATAAGAAGACAGATAAGCAGCAGAATATGCGAATACATATACACTGTAGCAGGAACACAAATTCCTGACAAACTGAGAATCATACAACCAAATTTATCAGTTGGAATTCATATATATCCAGCATTTAGTAGCATTCCATAAGGCTAAATAAGCACACTCAACATATGCTGAACACAAGCAAAGTGTTCCACCTGGGACAGCTGGCACAGAGTTTTGCTCAGAAACAGCTTGTGACAATAACAATAGAAAACATCACCAATATATTCCATACAAATTTTTGGGAAACAGCAAAATAGACCAAAATGGGTTCCTTATAGGGGAAGATGTCTCAATGATGAAGACATACGAGACTGTTGCGAATATAGCAGTTTGTTCGGTCAACGTCCATGCCGCTCCAGTCAGAGAGAATGTAGGAGATACAACAAGCACAGTAGATGAACCGCATGTCATTCTCACTGCCGTCTGGCGTTGGACAGAAGCTGAAGCAAAACAATGACGTCTTAATAATACTTCCAGAAGGCAAAATCAACTTTGTATGCAAAATCAACGATTGGCCCTTTCTACTGTTGCACAGGGAAGAACACAATGTCTTATTCCCTGTGCTACATATTAACTTTTCCTGACTCAAATTAACGTTATTATCACATGTACTTCATTGTACTGTGCTTCATTACATGCACTAGGCAAGATACATTAACAATGTTAGGCGACAGTTTATATACATAATTTTGTTAAATATTTTTATACTTTGTGCTGTAGACGTCTTAATTAATATTTTCAATTCCCCCACTATACAGGCAAACTCAGTAATCAGCCTAGTGTTTCTTACCACTGCACAGGGAATAACACATTACCTACCAGCGTACATATTAACTGGTCATTTTGTAAACTCAATTTAACATTATTATTATTACTTAATTACATGTACATAGAATTTAATTACTTAGGTATATTAGGGACGTATATAAGAATGTTAGGCTATATTCTGTATATTTAATTTTTTTTTATATTTTAAAATATGTTGGCTGTATATTTAAACTTCAGAAATCAATTTAATGGAGTTCTAGAAATCACAGAAAAGGTTATCAAAGTGAATAATATGTGCATGTTTTCTATATGGCTGCACATAAATACGCACATGATTATGTATGTATGCATGCAAACACATACACACCTACATGCACCCATGCACACACATAAATGCATGCACACATTGACGCTCAGTGATGTCACATAAATGAGACAACGGGCACTCTAAGATGAACACACAAAGAGGAAGACTCACCTTCCATCTGGGAGCTGGAGTTTGTGGAGACCAGCGAGGATGCCAGGGCGGATGACCCCTGACAGGTCGTCACCCAGAATGAGGAGAATCAGGAGAGCTGTGTACGTCATCGCTATGTGACCACTGTCATACTTCCGACATCCCACGGTCCCTTGCTAGCACACAACAACAAAACTTTATTCAGCCGATGTGTAAGACAAGTATTGTAACTGGGTGCAGCAATGTGTACATACATTTTTAACATCTTTTCAAAAAAGATTATGTTGTAATATTAAACATGGCTTACTAGAAATGAAAAAGAATTTAAAAATCGTACAAATTATTGGGGGAAATGACAGTGTTTAGCTGAAGACAAACGTAATGCCCATTAATGAATATGTTTCATATACCCACGGAAAGCTAGTCTTATACCATTGTGTTGTCACACAATAACATACCTGTGACTCATGGGGCACTCCAACTGTTGGTGATCCACGGAAACCACACTGATCCAGATTAGAACCTGGACATACCAAGTAGAAAGGTCAAAGGCGACATTACTGGTCTATTGGGGGTATTTTGGTATTTGCATTTCATTTTCGTTTTAAAGGACTTAAAGCACCAAATCTTTTCTTTATATCTTTGTGCTTCATAGCACATCATTTAATCATGCTATATAGAAAAAGATACGTTTTATAAACATGTTGTCACTGATCATTGTGCGGAAGACTGCGATAAAGAAGTGTGGGTGTATGTGTGCAATCATATCAAACGTGTACTATGTGCTACAGAGAGATTGTAAATAAAACTGTGTCTGCAGAGACGCTTCGTAACATGATGCCACTGTTTCATGAAATATATGTTTAGTATAACTATGGAATGTGATTGAAATGGAATGATATGTCTGCTAAATACCTGTACTATCAGGCACCACTTGCATGGCATACACCCATCTGATGATATTTTCTTTGTCCTTCTCTATGCTACTGAGAGCATCCAGCATATCGAGGCCAGATATTGCAAAGAAAGCAACAGTCATTCTGAAAAACAAGCAACATTAAAATGTAATTATGTATACAATACATTCAGCAATTTGTATTTTGTAGATAGCATTTCACATGCCTTGCTGGTGTCAAAGTTACAGTTTGTCACTGGTTTGTACACATGGAATGGTGTTAAACTTTCTGCTTTTTGTAATATTAGAAAAGTGTTGCCAGGTATTCTAAGTTACTCCTGCTCAACATTAATTACTGTTTTGTAGCACCTATTCCTGAGTTAATCTGCATGAGTTTGTACCCTCAAATGTTGTTGACAAGTCTCATTCTCGGTTCTGAGTGGTCAGAACCACAATACAGTTATTACTGTTCAGCAGGAGTAACTATGAATAACACATTTTCAATATTGCAGAAAGCAATCCACAACTGCACACTCTGAATCTGTGAATTTATTAATATTTTCAAAAAGTCAGACTTAGAAACTTGGTAACAGTTTTCATCATGGCGATCGATCGTTTCATTAGTCATTGGCTTTACAAATTTGACTTTAAAAAGTTTCATAATAAAATATGACATGCTTTACTGCAGCTGGGTTTTGGCAACCTAGACTGTAAAAGTAACTGGATTTTGCTGGATAACCAATCACTCACTAAGGATAAAAAATATTAAATATAAATGGTTGTTGGACCTTTTATTGTATTATAATAGGCTAAATTGGCTTGTAAATATGTGTAATTTAGAAGAAAACCTTAAATGTACTAAGCGAAAATACCGCAAAAAGCAGACAATTTGTTTGCCACTTGGAGGAAAATGTCCTGTCTTGATCTGCTGATCACAGGACACACTTTTCAGCACAAAAATTTAGCACCAAATAACCATGGCATAGGCATAGCCATAATAGTCTATGGAGGAGTTTCTGCTACTCATCACTCACCAGATTCTGCTACCTATTGAGATATCACTGGATCTTATGTTAGATACATCATTAGTCAGATATATAGACAGACAGACAGACAGACATATGTAGTTTATTTGACCCATATGCATACATAATTATTACATCTCTCAACAATTGAGTATATAAAGAATAAAAATAAAAGAATATGCAAGTATTATATAACTATCAAATAAGGGTCCAGGAGACTCCCATTATGGCTAAAATATAGTCACTATCACAGGAGCCACCCATGTATAATTAACACAAATTTAATCATGGTGTCTACAGATAGTAACATATCGGTAGACAGGCTGACATATACAGGTTATACACTGTGTCCTTATGGGTGATTTTAATGGTTATTCATCCAAAGAGGTACAAGACAAACTGGCTATTCATTCATATTGACAAACGTAATATTTTCAGAGTGTGCACAGAGCTATATATGTATGCAAATGATGATATTTAACGTAAGTTTCAAATACTGGTTACAGGGAGTATTAATCTCCAAAAAAGTTTTTTCCAAGTAACTTTTTCAATGAAAATTTAGGCAAACAAGTTTTTTAGACATATTTTCATATATGATATAACACTGATCACTAGATGGCCGTACTGTTGTGACACATCAATGATGTTGATGTAAATATGCAAATTTTAGTTAACCAGATGAAAATGTTTGCAACCATTCATAATAATCACCAGTTTTCACCACAGGAAAGTTAACAAATGGCTTGTGATGTTTATGCTTTTTATGCATTGTGTCTTACCATAGTGAGGCTTTACAAACAGGTCACAGCAATTTCTGGTATTGGCACAAATATGTTTTCATCATTTGATATTTTTCCTTAGCAACTTTTCTAACAATTTGTTTGCACTCAATCTATGAAATACATTTTAAAGTCACTTAGTGATTTATTATATTGATCCCTTGCACAAAACTTTCTTCAGATTGTGAAAACACCTTATTCTATTAAATATAGTGGAAACTCCTCCAACCAGTATCACATAGCCTAGGCATAATACTTTGCATGGCATACCAATAGGGGCACCTCCTTCAACAACAAACTGGATTTTGATATCCTATATATTTATTTTATATACCAAATTAATGCTAATATAATATTATATCTCGAATCGCATCATAATCAGTTTATTGTAACATTATAAAAAATTTCAAGGAAGAGAATCATTGTATCATTCCCATCATTGTGATATTGTCAAAAAGCTATATCACAAACGATAATCTATTACATTACTCCTTTTCAAATCTATGATAAAAAATCATAATTTCTGGCCCCGATCTAGTGCCACGAGAGCTTCGAAGACCCCCACCCTCCTAATTCGAACATTCAGAAGTTTCCGTGAACACCTTCAGGAGAGATCGTTTGAGACAAATTGTATTTGAGTCAGGTTAATTCGTGTTTTGCTCCATTCACGTGACCGATGAGGGACAGCTGTGAGTGAAATTCTTTGAAGCTTTGTGGTTTGTCTCCTTGGTGACGCAATATGCTGGCGGGACTGATGTAATTTTAACTCTGCACAAATGAAATGCTTCAGTGTGTGTGAAATGTGCCTAAATTTTGGGTCCATTTTCTGTTTCATTATTCCTGTATAAGAGATACTTGTAACAGAAAAAAATTTTCACTTGATG
>BSQZ01000067.1:1065000-1122500 GCA_033239005.1 Lamellibrachia satsuma
GTATTGAAAGTGCACACGACGGGTGCAAGGAAAAATGCAGGCGTACTATGACCTCCTCACCATACAAGCAAAAATGTTCGTCAACAAAATTGCTGAGAAAAAAGATGGTTTCCTAAAAAGTAGAAAGAAGAAAACACGATGTTGCTGGTTCTCGGATGTGAAAGTGATCGAGAGAATGAAAGCGGAAGGAAGAAGACCACCCAAGACGTCGAAGCGTGGAGACGACGAGGATGACAATGATGACGACGATGATGGTGACCAGTGGCCGTGCATTATGTGCTACGATGCGTTTAGTCCCACCAGGAAACATGGGTAGGAGGCTCGTGAGGAGGAGGCTCGTGAGGAGGAGGCTCATGAGGAGGAGGCTCGTGAGGATTGCAGTCCTGGTGGGCCTTGTTACACCTGCCACAATTGCGATTTCGATTAATGAGATTAATGCTAGGCGTGCATTGCTAAACTTTTGTGACGAATCGCGCGTTTGCAGGTGCGATTGTGTCAGCGAATATTATACAACATTTGTTGCCACGATTGGTTGCGCCGACCAAATCAACACGTGACTCGAGTTTTGTTCAGTTGCGGACCAGCGCACACTGCTCGCCTGACCCGTTTTAAGCCAAATAAACACACGATTCGCAACAAAAGTGTACCAATGTACTTTTAACATTACCCTTAATTATGTCAGTTTTCTAATTGAGTTATCAGATCGGTAATGGGCACAACAGGCGTAATGTTTCAATAAAATAAGCACAACGTATATTTGCATTACTTGGCAAAGCGCACCGGGCTCCACAGAGCTCCACGTGACGAAATCTGCGACATGTGTTGGACTGCCACTGAAGTGTAATTTCATTAATTAATTAATTCATTCATTCATTCATTCATTCTTGGTAAGATTATGTAATTATATTACTCTTTAATTAAGACATGACAATAAGTTGGCCAAATCGTGTTTGCTCGTAAGGGGGCGTGCTTTCAAGAAAACAACGTCACCGAGAAGATTAAAAACTTGGAGAAGAAAATTAGAGTAACTGAAACATATCAGGGTGCTTGTGGTCAATGTGGCATAACATGTGGTAACAACAGTGACCCAAAGACCAACGATGACTGGATTCAGTGCGAGCCATGTAATTCATGATTTCACGAATCACATTCTTGACGATGACATTTATACATGCCAAAATTGTACCTACGATTCTACATAAGTGTCGACACAGATATATGTTCGTGGACATTTTTTCTGCAAACCCTCTTTGATGTTATACAGATTTTTAGTTATTAAAGACATAAGATAACACACCCCATACACTTTTAATGATTGTTTTTACTATACTCATATTTCCTTATTATCCGATGCATTTGGTAACATATGAGCACTTTTTAAAGTAAATTTTAATACTATTAAACTTGAATATTTTCAATGCCACTTTTTAACGCCATTGGTGGAATAGTTCTTCAGAAAATTTACTTAACCCCATTCCAATGAGTATTTCTCAAAATATATGCCAATGAAATAAAGGTCTCAAGTCTCAATTGGTTATACTCCAAACAGCCCAAACTTGGGCTAACGCAGGAGTTTGTGATGGACTGTGCGCATGCCCTGTGGGTGGTACATTCGACTGAAAGACTAGTAACTTTAATGTTGCTGAAATGGTTTTATCTTATAGTTTTATTTATTTTATGTATAGGATGTTAAACGAAATTTTTTAATAGGTTGGTTATGTGTATGGATACTGTCGCTGTCTTGCCACATGCACACATAGACAGTCTCCATACCCAAGCCATGGATAAATTTACGCTGAGCACTGTGTTTTAAAGGCAGTTTAGGTGAAGAGGTGTGGTGAAAGGAAGTTCCATAATAGCTTCTTGAAATGATTTTGGGTTTTTTATATTGGTAATTTTTGGTGGAATCATATTCCATATGCGAATGGCTCGGGAATAAAATTAAAAGACCATTGCATTTATACGACACATGGAGGCTATGTATTGTCCATGGGCTCGAGAGCGGGTTAGTAGGCCTGGAGGGGGGGGGGGGAGGGTGATCAAAATAATGTTATTTAGAATTTTGTAGAAGGTTGTGGCTTGTTTAATGATGCGTCTTCGTTCTAGGGTAGGCCATCCAAGGGCAGTAATTAGATCTGCTGGATTTGTGTTCCGTCTGCAATCATTTTTAACAAATCTGACAGCAGAGTATTGCACTCTTTCAAGACTTTTAACTTGTGAAAATGTGTGGGGATTCCATATGGGTGAAGAGTACTCGAGTTTTGGCCGGATTAGCATGTTGTAGGCTGTTTGTTTAACTTCGGGTTTACATGGGCTAAGAGTTCGTTTAATCATGCCCAAAAATTTCGAAGATTTTGAAGTTATGTCAGTGACGTGATTTGTCTAGGTTAATTTGGAATCCAATTTTACTCCGAGATATGAGTGGCTGGATACAGTGGATAATGATAATGGCCAGAAAGCGAGTACTTGTGTGGGCTGGGTTTAGTTTTGTTTGTTATTGGAAGGTGGACACATTTAGATACATTAAATTCCATTGCCATTTGTCTGACCATGTTTGTAGTTGGTTTAGGTCAGTTTGGAGAATTTCGTGGTCGGTTTTGGAAGAAATTTTACGATATATAATACTATCATCTGCAAAAAGGCGTATAGAAGATTTGATGTTCCCATTTATGTCATTTATGTAGAGTAAGAAGAGGACAGGTCCTAAAATTGAACCCTGTGGGACACCAGATGTGACATCTGTGATGTCCGACAGGACAACGTTAACTGAAACTCTCCGTTTGCGGTTGGATAGCAAAGATTTGATCCAATTTTGAATGTTTCCAGTTATTCCGTAGGAGGTCAATTTTGATAGAAGATGTAGGTGAAGCACTTTGTCGAAGGCTTTGGCAAAGTCAAGCAGGATTGCGTCAATTTGGGTCTTGTTGTCCATAGCAGTCATCTAGTCGTGGACTGTCTCAATGAGTTGAGATTCACAAGACTGTCCCGATTGGAATCCGTGTTGGAAGTGGATAATGATGTTATGCTTGTGCAGGTGTTTCCACATATTGCTTAGGATGATATGTTCCATTACTTTACAGAGGATGCAGGTTATTGATATGGGTCTGTAGTTAGCAGGGTCAGATGTGTGGCTCTTTTTATGAATAGGAATTACTAATGCTTGTAGCCAGTCGTTAGGAAATTTACCTGTGTTGTATGATTGTTGAAAAATTTGGGTGATGATGGGAGCTATCTGCCTTGCAGTTTCTTTAAGGACTCTGGCTGGGAGTTCATCTGGGCCTGTAGCTTTGTTCTGGTTTAGATTTTCCAGCTGCTTTATTACGCCATCTATGCCAATTTCGAGAAGGGGGATGTTGAGGTAAGTAGAGGGGGCTATTTGGGGGAAGGGGTGCTTTTCTTAGGTAAATATAGAGCTAAATTGGTTGCTTAGGGCATTTGCTTTATCACAATCATTGGTCGTTTACTCGAAGTGTGGGAATGCCAATGTTTTCTCGTTTATTTGCCTTAATAAATGACCAGAATCGTTTTGGTGCTCATTAACACCCCATGTTACCCTATGTTTTTATGTCTCTTTTCCCTCGAAAGAGGTCGATTAGAGATAACATTCAGTTGTCATTTGCAAGGTGGACATTAATCAGCCTGAAAGAATAAAACATCAATGGTTGAACTAGTTTCAATCTTCAATCAACTATACACCTCTCAGCAGATATCGACGTTTGGTACAAAATTACTCGTCTTGGTGGCGCCATATGTAACATTGCCTTCCTCGCTCGTTAGCCATTACAAAAAAATCACAATATTAAACTAAGCTTTGACATTATTGTTTTTTGTTACAGTAAATGCGGTTGTTAATACTATCACTAAAATCATTTACTGTTTCTAAATCATGTGTGTGTTTTATGGAATAACCTGGATAGAAGATACTGACAGACAGTATCTGGTACAATAACCTGTCCCCCCTCGTAAGCTGGTTATGTTGGACCCGCCTATGTGCCAGTGATGTCACGGTCTTGCGCGAGCGGCAAGCCTGAACGTTGAATGGGTTAGGTCTGCCGACTAATGTTAGAAGACAACAAGTTACCAAATCTTCTTTCGAAGGTAAGTTGAAAGTTTGAAATCATACGAAATCAGTGTGTATGAATAGAGCAGCATTTGTTTTTAGTTTGTTTGTAGTTGTTAGATTGTCCAAAGTCTACAGTTTCGCTTGGACATGTGGCCGGTGGCGTCGAGTTATGTGACTGATCGCGTTGCCTTGTTGATTTGTTCAATATTTGTTGACGCCGGAAACTCACGTCACCCTCTCAGACTTCGGAGTTACCCCGCTTTACCTCAACTGTTCAAACGGTTTGTAATTTTAGTAATAAACTGCTTATCAAGCCAACGTACATGCTCTCCTAATCAAACTATAGTATGTGGTTGTAAAGATTTCTGCCAGATTTTTTTCCGTATTGTGAATAAATAATATTCGCAAACGTTGGTGGCGAATCGCTGTCAGTGTCAAACCAAAGCCTAAGGCAAAGCCTAGGCTAGGATATAGCCTATAGGCTATACTATATAGTATATGGCCATGTAAAGCCAAAATTTACAAAAGACAAGCCGCAAGGCCATAAAATTTTGATAACGTTGTAATTATGAAATGCTCTATGACTATGGCAATACGCATACTAGACCATACCGGCGTTGACGGTTGTGATAATTATAATACTATAATATTAATAGTATTCAACTTTTTTGTGGCGACTGGCACAGTGCCAGTGGCAGTTGTATAAAATTATATTACATGTTATTGGCTACTGCATACTCGGCATGGGCAATTTTTTAGGCATAGCAATAGGCGTTGGAACTGGTTTGGGGGACCAGGGGGACTGCTATTTTGCTTGGTATATGTTGCCACACAATATGCCTGCAGAAACCAAATTTAGCCTCCACACTCCCCCCTCCCCCCAATATTCAATCTTCTGAATCATTGACAATTAGTGACAGAGTCTATCAATATGTAGATTAAACTAAATTGATATGTACTATGTATATTTAAGTTAAGATTTTAATTATTAGGTTTTTACTAACAGCATGGGCTATTGGCACTCTTATATAGCATGTAAGCAGTTAACTTGAATTACATATGTGTGCATTGACACATTTATTGATGGTTCATAGAGACTGGTTCATATCCTGGAGTAAATCGTGTAGTGTATATATTTAGATGTAGATCAATCACCCCTACTGGGTGCATGCACTGTGGTTTTATGATGACTCAGTTGTTGGTTTACAGATAACAAAGATAACATTGTTTCTTAATAATATCCACGGGCACTGTATGTGTGATAATAAAATGCCCCTTTTGATGTATATGTGAATAAATTAACATACTTCTTCCAACACTTAAAAAACTTTTCACTCCCCTGCAAAATATAAAAACATAGGCCATTATATATAATGACCTCTTTCTACTGGAACCAGTTCTGGGCTTGCATTTCCAGTTATTTCCATCTGCATGCTGCTTTTTTGCCTGCTCTGCTTCCAATCTCTGTGCCAGGTGTTTCTTGGCCTTTTCCTTTTGCCCTGAGGATTCCATGTGAGCCATGTCTTGTGTTGTGATATGTTGGTTTCCTGAGAGTAGGCCGATGAGCCTTCATGTTGTAGTGTGCTATGGGATATGTCTCTGAACCATGTATTAGCATCTAGTTAAATTTGAACAATTTAATGAAACAAAAATTTTAAAGTTTGGTTGGTATTGAAATTTCTCTGGACATCCATATTTTTGTTAAACATGGTGAAAGCTGCCTTTGGTTTGCCTATCCTAGTCTTCACATCAAGTATGTTCCTCAATTTGTGTTCATTGTTGTTCAACTCCCTATCTCAATTTCACATACAGAACGGCCAACATGGGTGAATAAAAATATCAGGTCCTGCAGAGCTTCTGTTATTCAGTATTAAATTATAACTTCTCCTGATTTCTTTTAACAAATTGCAAGCATTAAAAAAATTTCATGATACTGTTGGAATAAGTCGCCACATGAAGGACTGTCTTAATATTTGAGGTGCAGTATGACTGAAATAGTAGCCAGGGTACCTAAATACTCGCCATCTTATCAGAAAGCAGTTGTGTTACTGTCATGTTGAACCTATCATTAGGCACTGAGAGTCTATGACTACATAATTATATTTTCAGTAGCTGGCTTTGTGTACTTTCTTTATTTACTTGGCCAAGTTATGTAACACTAATCATAATATTTACAAGACTTCCAATGATGTTTTGTTTTTATCACATCAATTTCTTGATGTACAAATCACATGTGCAGGTTTTTCAGGGAGTCAACATTCAGTGTTTCACCCATTGATTGGGGTGTGTCATTTATGAAAATAAGAAACATCTAAAATGCCTCTTACTGCAATCTGGGGCTTCATAATGTAATATTTTATTTGAAATTTTCAAGGCAAATAAATATTAAGTTGTAATATTTTTTAATAAAAACCCTCAACATCCGTATAATACCTAAAGTATGGGTATAAATATACCTAAAGTATGGAGATATATATATATATATATATATATATATATATATATATATATATATATATATATATATATATATATATATACCTAAAGTATGGATACATGTGTGTGATATATATATATATATATATATATATATATATATATATATATATATATATATATATATATATACAGACTGTATATATATATATATACACACACACATAAAGTATGGATATATATATATATACCTAAGGTATGGTTATATATATATACCTAAAGTATGGATATATATATATATACCTAAGGTATGGTTATATATATATATATATATATATATATATATATATATATGTATACCTAAAGTATGCATATATATATACCTAAGGTATGGATATATATATATATGCCTAAAGTATGGATATGGTATACGTTTATTATAACTTTATTGTTTCATCATGCTTTTTACAAAAAATACATTTTTTACCAACAGTTTTTAACCATGTATGTGACATTATGTCAAAAATAAATTAATTATGAAATTACTTATAGGAATGTTATATAACTAAACTATGGATTGTTGTTTTATCAAATTATCTCGGCACACTCTGGTTGTAAAATTTATAATCTTTAATAATTCAAATTTATCATAAAGTAATTTTTTACAACATTATGATATATTCATACATTACTTAACATGTTGTTTTGATTGTGTTTGAAATGATACAGTCCATATCATGTTGCATGCAGTTGTGGCCCCAAGCCGCTAATGCCTTGTCAATTTGCTGCATGTTCTGATTTGTCCTTTTGTATACGAAATACAGCATTCAACAGTTCCCCAAAAACTTTGTGGTTGACCCTTACAATGACACCTGTAGAATGTTTCCATCAATGAATAACGCCTGCATTATGAATCATTGCAGCTGTGCATCTGAGTACGCAAGCCTGTTTGAACTTGTCAGCAATTGTGAACTAGAAACTCATTTTGTAAGTCATGGTAGTCACACATAGTGGCTCACAGTCACAGCCACACAGTGCCTGGTGTGTTAGGGACAGGCAGCTAGGGCAATGCAAATGAGTGAAGTGACACATAATGGGGTAAATGAATGGCTGAAATAAATGTGACAGATATATACTTTGTAGACCAAGTTACCTTGACACTGTGTATTCTGGCATTATTTCACTTGATGCAGCGGATTATCTCCGCTCCATTTGACTTCCTGTTGATCCATGCATGTTATGTGTGTTATGAGTGTGAACTCATGCAAAAACTGTGCTGTGTCCATAAGATTCTCAACTAAACGTATACTTGTGGCCCTTTGATTGAAATCACATGTACATCATTTCTGTTTTAAAGAATGTTTGATTTAGTCGACAAATTGTAATTACACAGCCTAAAGTGTAGGCTGCTGTGTTGTACCTGTTTGAATTGTGGGTTTAATAGAGATTAAAGGATAAGCAAACATGGGAGATATGTGTATAAGCATTAGATAAATCTGCCTAAATCTGAGGTGATAAAATCTCCTGGCATTGTATTTTTAGACCTGTGTATTTTTTAAAACAGGCTGACTAAACAGATGTATTTATTGATTAGCTCTAAAGTATAAACATTTATTGCTACACATCTGTTGTTCCATCAAGTTCAAAGACCATTGTATTTGAAATGTGGACATTCTGTTTTTTTATACACATTACTTACTTCTGAAGTTATAATGGTAACTTGTAATAAATGATGTGATCTTGTCTATATAAAATGGCAATGTTCTGCTAGGGAGAGCTCACCTCAGCCTGGGAGGAAGCTGAGAGGAGGGAAGGTGACAGGTCATAGGGAGACAGGACGTAAGGAGACGGGAAGGAAAGGAACGGGAGGGAAGACAACCAGAGTGAAGGAGAGGGGAGTAGGGGAGACAGGAGGGAAGGAGAAGGGAATGGGGGAGACGGGAGGGAAGACAACCGGGATGAAGGAGAGGGGAGTAGGGGAGACAGGAGGGAAGGAGAAGGGAGTTGGGGAGACGGAAGGGAAAACAACCGGAGTGAAGGAGAGGGGAGTGGGAGAGACAAGAGCAAAGGAGTGGGAAGTGGGAGAGACAGGAGGGAAGGGGTCAGGACAGAATGTGATGGAGGGGATCGAAAGGAAGAGTTATTCTGCAGCAGTGATAGAGGGGGTGAGGAAGAGAGCGAGGGTGTTTGTGGGGGATTCGATAGTTAGGAAGACCGACAGAGTCTTAAACAAGGGAGATGATGTGGTGGTCTGCTTGCTTGGAGCCAAAATAGAGGCGATAACTGAGAGGGTAAAAAACATCGTAGGCTCGGGTAAGGGTGGATCTGTTTTAGTACACGTAGGGACAAATAACGTAGAGAGGGAGGGTACAACTGCCATAGTTAGGAAATATAGGCAGTTGGTCAGAACACTAAAACAGACGCGGGTTGAGCAGGTAATACTGTCAGGGATTTTACCTGTAATGGGCAGGAGGGGTCACAAATATCGAAATTGTCGGGGGATGGCAATTAACATGTTAGTCCAGAGGCTGTGTAGGGAAGAGGAAGTTGGATTTGTGGATTTATGGGGAAGTTTTGTTGGGAGGGCAGATATGTACATGAAGGATGGGCTTCATTTAAGTGGAAAGAGGGTGGCAGTATTCGCGGACAAACTTTCAGCAGCAGTAGATAGCGACTTGGGTACAATGACAAATATTTTTGGAAGTAAACATTCTTTAAACTAGAAGTGCAGGGGGTTACCTAGAGGTGTCTCAAGCAGAACAAGAGGCCACTAGCACAGATAAATCAATATCAAATCATCCAAAAAAATCTCTGAAAAGGGTTATAGATGTGTATGTTTAAATGCAAGGAGCATAGTAAATAAGAAAAGAATTAAACATTATGGTAGAAGATATTGACCCTCACATAATTGGTATAACTGAATCATGGGCCAACATATAACAGATGCTGAATTAGGACTGACAGGATACGTAATGTTTAGGAAAGATCGAATAGGAAAGGGGCGGGGGAGTTATTTTATATGTTAAAGAATCTAATTAGGCTTATGAAATAAAACTAGAAAGGGAAGCAGATTGCGATGAAGCTGTTTGGTGCAAAATTGTTTCAGGAAATTCAAAATTAACTATTGGATTAGTTTACCGAAGTCCAAACATAAACGAAGAGGACAACACAAAAATAAAAACCGCTATAAAGGAAGTTAGTAAAGGGGAATGTATCATAATGGGATATTTTAACCATGGACACATACAATGGAATTCTTTAGAGAGCACAGGGATTGAGGATCAACAATTTCTATGTTTAATCCAGGATAGCTTTCTTACTCAGCACGTACTAGAACCAACCAGGGGAGAAAATGTATTAGATATAGTTTTGTCATCACAAAAAGAATTAGTGGACAATGTAAAAATATTTGAACCATTGGGTAATAGTGACCATAATCAAATACATTTTGACATCAATGTAAAATCAGAAAGTAAAAATAAGAAAACGTACAAGAGAAACTTCCACAAAGGTAACTACAAAGATATGAGAAAATATTTAGCACAGCTAGATTGGAATAACACGCTGATGAATAAGACCGCAATTGAATGTTGGAATATTCTAAAATATGAAATTGAGAGTATCATCGATAAATTTGTTCCCTTCCGAAAACAAGGAAAACGGTGTAGAAAGAAACACTTGTCAAAAGAGGCTATTAGAAAAATAATGCTAAAACAAACTATGTGGAGGGTTTATAGGCGTACCAGAAAGGAAGAAGACTATGCAAAATACAAAGAGGCACTTAATGCAGCTACAACTGAAATCAGACAATCTTAAAGAAGCTATGAGCAAAAACTGGCATGTAACATAAAAAATGACAGCAAGAGTTTTTATGCATATGTCAGGAGTAAACAAAACGTACAAGACAAGGTTGGACCTCTAGAAGACAGTGCTGGAAATATAATATCACAGGGGTTTTTAATGGCGGAAGACCTAAATGGTTACTTCAGTTCAGTGTTTACCAAAGAAGATATTAGTTCTCTACCAGTTGCTGATGCTAAATTTCAGGGGGCTAAATCTGAATATTTAGGACCGTTAGTTGTAACTCCAGAATTGGTAGCTAAGAAAATAAAGGCAATGAAGGATAGCAAATCACCGGGAGTGGATGGGATTCCTCCAAAATTACTAATGGAAACAGTAGATCAAATCAGTATACCACTTGCAAGAGTATTCAACTTGTCATTAAAAGAGGGAGTTGTTCCGTTTGAATGGAAAGAAACATACCATTATTTAAAAAGGGTTCGAGAAATAAGTCAGAGAATTACAGACCAGTGAGTTTAACGTCAGTGATTTGTAAATTATTAGAAAGGTTAATTAAAGACCATATGGTGGACTTCCTCGTTAAGCATAAATTATTAAATTCATCTCAACATGGATTCCTTAAAGCGAGGTCATGCTAACAAATATGTTATGTTTTTTGGAAGAAATCACTAAGTGGATAGACGTGGGATCGCCAGTAGATATTATCTACTTAGATTTTCAAAAAGCTTTTGACAAAGTGCCACATCAAAGATTGCTACTTAAATTAAAAGCCCATGGTATCGGGGATAGCATAACTGACTGGATAGAACAATGGCTGACTGACAGAAGACAACGAGTTGTAGTAGATGGAGAAGTTTCAAATTGAAAATCGGTTTTGAGTGGGGTACCTCAATGATCAGTATTAGGACCTATATTATTCTTAATTTATATCAATGACTTGGACGACAGTATAACAAGTAACGTACTGAAATTTGCGGATGACACAAAACTGTTTAGAAAGGTTAATACTGATGGTGATAAACAACATTTACAAAACAATCTAGACAGATTAGTGAAATGGTCTGAGAAATGGCAGATGCTATTCAATTTTGGGAAATGTAAATGCCTACATACAGGACATGGGAACTTGAATGTAAACTATAAAATGGGAGATACTGTTCTGGGTACTACTGTAAAAGAAAAGGACTTAGGAGTTACAATAAGCGCTGATATGAAAGTTTAGAGCAGTGTGGTATTGCAGCTTCAAAGGGTAATCAAATTCTTGGATTGATTAGAAGAAGCATAACATATAAGGGAAAAAAGTTAATTATACCTCTTTATAAAGCAATAGTTAGACCTCATTTAGAATACTGTATACAAGCATGGAGACCATATCGTAAGAAGGATATAGATACGCTTGAACGCATACAAAGGAGAGCAACTAAAATGATTCCAGAACTTAGAGACCTTAGTTATGAAGAACGCCTGAAAGAATGTGGTTTAACAACTCTAGAGACAAGGAGGTTAAGAGGAGATCAGATTGAAGTTTTTAAGATATTGAATGGGTATGAAAATATTGATAGAAATATGTTTTTCTCACTCAAGAAGGATAGCAGAACTAGAGGACATGAGGTAAAATTAGTAAAGGATCAATGTAGATTGGACATCAGGAAGCACTCGTTCTCACAGAGGACAAAAAAAACAAGGTTGACACATACATCAGGAGGGCGGGTTATAAGTAGGTGAACATTGTTGGACTCTCGATACGCCAATGGCTTCCTTGTCCACTTGCCATCTGGGCCTTTGGCTTGGATGGCAAATCTTGTTAAATCTTGTTCTTATACAAGTTGTAAGCATTAGGTATACAGCTTTTATCCTTCTTTTATGTAACAGTTAAAAATTCTTCATTTTCCAATGTGAAACCAGTAGTATTTGTTTGAACCATTCATCTATCTACTTTGAGGACTTATAATAATCTCTTATTAGATGTTGATTTTATTTCATCAATTTGTTTTTGATCTGCCAAAATTTTTACAATGTTTCAGACTGCCTGTCTTGTGTCATTGAAGAAACTAGACACCAGTGTTGAGTGTCTTGCCAATGTAGGGTAATAAATGTCCTCCTGTTGCCACCCTGGACTGCCACTCTTGTATGGTTCATAGTACTCGTATTCATGATCAAGTGGTATAATTTATTGATGTACATAAAATACTATGTACAGCGATGTTACTTTAGGATTAAAGTTTGGCATAGCTTGTATGTTGGTAGGTAAAGCCAGGTGACTTTGAGCTGATCTTATAAACATGTATGAAAGGGCATTATGTAACCTATTTAAATCCCCAGTCAGGTGTGAATAAACATGACCCAGACAGGGGTCCTAGTTACATGGAAACCATTCCAGCGTAAAGTTTGGCTCTGATCTGGCCTTGTCTACTGTAAACAGTTGTTGTTCAGATGTGATTGTTGCTGTCACACTAAGTCTGTTGGGTCTTGTATAAACCTTCACAGTGTTGAGTGTCTTGCCGTTCATAGAGCTCTGTATAAGTGGACTGTTTACAGGTGACATAGAAGTGTAGAAGTGTCTTACCGTTCATAGAGCTCTGTATAAGTGGACTGTTTACAGGTGACATAGAAGTGTAGAAGTGTTGATAGGTCATAATAATACAGTGAGTCCCAGGCACCCAACCTAGACAAGGGGCTAATAGGTAACCATAGCCTTTAGTCAAATTTGAATATATCCAGGGTTCGAACACATACTATAATATGTGTAAATTCAAGTATATAGGTGTAAATATTATTTTCCAAGTACTAAAAATTTCCAAGTAAATAATATTACAGTTTCATTTAATTCTGAGCTGTTCTTTTTGTAATTTTTTATTTTAGTTTCTGACAGTTTTTAACACTTTTTGTGTCTAACTCTAAAGGATTGTTTAATCTACTATTTCTGACATTTTATCAGAAACTTGTCTATAATAATAATACATTTATTTCCAACATTACATATATGCAGTGTATATTGCTAATGCAGAACATTTCTATATAATGCTTATTTAAATCATGTATATTTAAAAGATGAATAGTTACAATAATAGTGTGCTACAATCTTATGCTGGAAACGGAGAGAAGTGAAGTGTAGACTTATGTGTACTCTCCCCTGTTACATTGATTTGTTATAATATTATGTATACATACATATACATTATATATATTTCTCTTTTTTATATTAATCCCTTGTATTATGCTGATAAAACACATATAATTAATGCATAAATTTGTACAAAAGCTAATACAGTAAACATATTATGTCTTTTTTTGAAAGCGAAAATATTTTTACAGTTTAGTACAATACGTAGGCCATTCCAAAGCTTACCACCAGTGATAGAAAAACATTTAGCCCTTAGTGCAGTACGAACTTTGATTTTTTTTAATTTGTCCCTTTGCCTTGTGTTGTGCAAACTATCTTCATTAGAATAAAAGAATCTTTGAATGCTATTGGGCAATAGTTTATATTTAACATTGTACATCAATATAGATATTTTGTATTCAATTAGGTCGAAAAATTTAATAAATGTAAGATTAATAAATAAGTTATTTGTATGATCACGAGCCTTTGCTCCACAAATAATTCTCACAACTATCTTTTGTAGAGTGAATAGGGGCATTAGATTTGTGCAATAAGTATTTCCTCGTATCTCTGAGCAGTAGTCTATATGGGGAAAAAAAAGTAAGTGCAGTTTACGCAGCTCTTGACAATTGTGTTACAATTCTGGACTATCAGGACTATAAAATATATTAGTGTCATTCGCAAACAGTATAAACATTACGCAAATCATTTATATATATATATATATATATATATATATATATATATATATAAATGACTGTGCATAGTCATAAATGCTTGCTTTATTTATCGGTGGTTTGATGTTTTTTGGTGAGGTTTGGTCCAATGTTGACAAAGAATTTGTTGAAACCATTGGTAGTGTCTTGCTGGTTTTGTTTTTATTTACAAAATGATCTGGAAGTGGAGGGAAAAAATTTATTTCTTCCACATTCCCTTTGTGTCATTGCAATGTTTTTCCAATAAATTACTGTAGTACCTACTCTTTTTCCGCATATCGTAAAATATTTTTCACCTTATTTTAATATTTTTTATATTTATTCTCGGCATGCTTTGTTTTACATTTCATGTATTTTTGTATACAGATTATTCTTCTATTTACATGCATTTGCCAACTTTTACTAAACCATCGCCTATTTACTCCTTTAATTCTGATGCACACCTTTTTAACGGGCAATGCCATATAATTCATTGAATATATTAGCAAACCCTTTGTAGCTCTTATTAACATCATTCTGCACTTGCGTATAATGCACGTATTGAAACAAATGTTCAATGTTTAATAATTAGTGGATAGAGTCCGAAGCTGTACATGATATCCAGAAAGTTCTTTGTTCCAGTACGAGTATCATGCTTCAGAAAGTCTAAATTATAATCGCCACACAAGTATATTGATTGTTTTGCATTTTTTACCTTATGTAGTAACATAATTTGTCCACTACTGATGACATGCTTTTAATTTTCATAAAACCAATGGATTTTGAGATATAAATTGCCACTCCTCCCCCTCCTTTATGTTCTCGCTTAACGTGCACAGCTTTATTCCTTGTAATGGAAAACAATTGACATTTAGGTCATGAACCCACGTTTCACTGATGACAACGACATCAAATGGATGTCTCAGTACATATAAATAATTTTTATATTTTCTATATTTTAAAAGTTTGCATTTAACTTTTTATGCCGTAATAATGATGACTTAATGTTTTTTGCCTTGAAACCAAATTGCAACTCTGTATAGTAAGATTAATTGTATTGGAAAAGTTTCTATTAGGATTGATGTAATTATCATAATCACTGTGTGAATATTCTGAATGGGCAAAATTGTTGTAGTCAAATTCAGTCGGTTGTTCATTCAATTCAAGCAATGACTTATTCTTTCCAAGTTTACTAGTAGAAGTCAGTAAGAATTCATTATCACTTATATCGTGAAAGGGAACAGCATGAATAAAAGGCAGTTCCATTATCTTAGTTTTGTATAGTTCTTAATATGTCTGTTGAATGTTTTATTGCCTGTTCTTAATGATCAATCACCTTGTCATAGCTCATGTAGCCATTGCATCGCTCTTCCAGCACTCTGGGCCAAAGTTCGCATCTTCTCTGCTCGAATCTTTCTGAGAACATCTCTCTGACGAACAGGTTGCTGCCTTTAAGGGATTTTTCATTCTGGATTATCTCCTCACGGTCTTTGAAGTGGATAAGTTTTACGATTGTTGGCCTCTGTTTGGGGCAGTTCATATCATGCCGATCCGATAAGCCATCTCAATTTAAATTTTCGTGCCATCTTGTTTTTCAGGATGTTTCCCACTTTTGCCTCTGTTATTTTCCAGTCCTCGTTCAGAGATTCTTGGATGCCGTCAATTCAGATGCAATTTCGGCGAGAGTAGTTGTCTAGGTAGTCGACTGGGTTGTCGAGTGATCGCAAGTCTTCTGCTATGTCTTTTACTTTTCTCGTCATCCCCAGCTCGATATCTTCGGCTAATGGTTTTCGTGCCAATTCTGCCATTGACGACTTGAGATCAGCAATGTCATCACTGGTGAATCGTAGGCTTGTTTACAGTTCTGTTATGTCCTGTGTCATTTTGTTAAGCTGTTTGTTGCCAACATGTGCCTAGACATGAAAGTCTTTTCTTGCTGCGCAATGGTTTCCCTGAAAAGGATATCTTGGGTTTTTAACGCTGCGTGCATAGTCGCTGTCATTGCCAACGTTCATAATGTGGTCATCTGTTTTGGTTGGCTGAGATCTTCGTCCTGCCATACTCAGTAAGTGTTTACACTAGACACGAGTGCAGTCCACCGAAGTGAAGTAGACACGTACAGTTAAGTCAACGGTAACAACAACAATATCTCAGCAGTCTTCGACAATTAACTGCTACAGTTAATTTTCGCTTGGGCAGAGGGCAAGTGTTGACACGTGGACAAAAGCCAATAATCCTGGTGACCCCCAGAGATGCTGTGGTGTCTGTGGGCGATGGCAGGTTTCTTTGGCAGGTCAATTGCCAAGTTTAAAGTCACCTCACAGGGTAGATCAATGAAGTAAACGTACTTCAAATTAATTAATTATTCACAACTTCATGAAGTGTACTGACTCTAGTCCAGTTGGAATTGTTCGTGTAGTATCACAAATTTACACGAAAATGTTGTACTGCACGTAGAGCCGCATCTAGCAATTTTCCTGCCAATCCTTTAAGATACTAGTAAAATGTTGCTGGTTTGTGTGGGTATATAATAGTTTTCCTTAGAATGACCCAATTTACATCGGTGTCTTTCACTGCGATCTGTATTATTTGTAATGATTGGTTACATTTGTAATTTGTGCAATGTTAAGTATCATTAAATGTATTTATTATTACAAAAAAGGACTACGTCTACTAGCTGTGAGGTTTTTAACTGTTCATCTTTTAGTTTGTTATACACCTATGTGTAATGGATTCTATGCAAGGACCAGCATGCCAACCTGTCTGGTAAACTAGTACGCCCTGGGCCTGGGGGGAGGGAGGAAGTTCACCAGCACCACACTTATCTTGTTGGCCCGAAACATCAAAAAGTACAATGCTTGATTACTGCAAGATAAGATAATTCTGGCATATTGATTTCATCTGATATGAACATATTTTATATATTTCCTTTTGGTCATTGTTTGGTTAGATTTCAGTTCGGTGCATGTCTGTAGGGCTCCGTCTGTAGTCCTCAATCACCTGTGACTGTTTCTGTAGGGCTCCGTCTGTAGTCCTCAATAACCTGTGACTGTTTCTGTAGGGCTCCGTCTGTAGTCCTCAATAACCTGTGACTGTTTCTGTAGGGCTCCCTCCATCTGTAGTCCTCAATAACCTGTGACTGTTTCTGTAGGGCTCCGTCTGTAGTCCTCAATCACCTGTGACTGTTTCTGTAGGGCTCTGTCTGTAGTCCTCAATAACCTGTGACTGTTGCTCCAAGCAAAGCTGTGAAACATATTCCTTGAAGCAGTGAACAGTTTGTGTGGACAGTTTGCTTAACATATTCAGTTGAATTAGTAAAATGAATTTGTTAGCCTTGAGTGTCAATGGAAGGTTGTGAAGCCAAGTGGTCTGTGACAACAGTGGTCTCTCAAGACAGGTGATTTGTGACAACAGTGATCTGTCAAGACAGGTGGTCTGTAACAACAGTGATTTCTTAAGACAGGTGGTGTGTAACAACAGTGATCTCTCAAGACAGGTGATCTGTGACAACAGTGATCTATCAAGACAGGTGGTCTGTAACAACAGTGATTTCTTAAGACAGGTGGTGTGTAACAACAGTGGTCTCTCAAGACAGGTGATCTGTGACAACAGTGATCTATCAAGACAGGTGGTCTGTAACAACAGTGATTTCTTAAGACAGGTGGTGTGTAACAACAGTGGTCTCTCAAGACAGGTGATCTGTGACAACAGTGATCTGTCAAGACAGGTGGTCTGTAACAACAGTGATTTCTTAAGACAGGTGGTGTGTAACAACAGTGATCTCTCAAGACAGGTGATCTGTGACAACAGTGATCTATCAAGACAGGTGGTCTGTAACAACAGTGATTTCTTAAGACAGGTGGTGTGTAACAACAGTGGTCTCTCAAGACAGGTGATCTGTGACAACAGTGATCTATCAAGACAGGTGGTCTGTAACAACAGTGATTTCTTAAGACAGGTGGTGTGTAACAACAGTGGTCTCTCAAGACAGGTGATCTGTGACAACAGTGATCTATCAAGACAGGTGGTCTGTAACAACAGTGATTTCTTAAGACAGGTGGTGTGTAACAACAGTGGTCTCTCAAGACAGGTGATTTATGACATCAGTGATCTATCAAGACAGGTGGTCTGTAACAACAGTGATTTCTTAAGACAGGTGGTGTGTAACAACAGTGGTCTCTCAAGACAGGTGATCTGTGACAACAGTGGTCTCTCAAGACTGGTGGTTTGTGACAACAGTGGTTTCTCAGGACAGGTTGTCTGTGACAACAGTGATCTCTGGTCTGTTTACTGGTGAGTTAGAGACAAAAACTTCAGTTGCCAATGTATTGGCGACTACTTTTTCAGTTGCCAACTCAAGTGTAGTTGTTATGTGTATGTTCTCCACCAACAGTTGCCAACTCAAGTGTAGTTGTTATGTGTATGTTCTCCACCAACAGTTGCCAACTCAAGTGTAGTTGTTATGTGTATGTTCTCCACCAACAGTTGCCAACTCAAGTGTAGTTGTTATGTGTATGTTCTCCACCAACAGTTGCCAACTCAAGTGTAGTTGTTATGTGTATGTTCTCCACCAACAGTTGCCAACTCAAGTGTAGTTGTTATGTGTATGTTCTCCACCAACAGTTGCCAACTCAAGTGTAGTTGTTATGTGTATGTTCTCCACCAACAGTTGCCAACTCAAGTGTAGTTGTTATGTGTATGTTCTCCACCAACAGTTGGCAACATTCTTTGTGAGCATCTCGCATCTGAAAAATCAATCAGCTGACGGTCGGCCGATGGGTAGTTTACCAACTATTTGTCAGCAGACAAACTGTTGGTGACTAAAGTTGGTATGTGTATGGCAGGCTTTAAACTACAAACCATTTCATAATTATAATAAAATAATAATTTAGTTTAACTAAGTACTGAAGCTTGGTACATGTCCAGAAACAAGGGTGAATGAAACTGTGCTAGTTTGGGCGATGCTGATCAGCTACTGGCCCACCTTAATGAGCTTGTAGAGTACCTGAGCCCAAAATACCTGCCACTGGATGTTGAGTGAGAAGTCCAATCTAGAACACCCGTCTTAGGTTTCACTCTAGTATTCCACTCAACAACAGCTATATTGATACTGTACAGTTGTGGCTGCAGCAGATAGCTTGAACTTGAAGGGTACTTGACACTGGTATGGGAGGGTGCAATTAAAGTTCACAGAGGTATTTATAGAGAGGGCTTGGGCTACATTAAATTAATGAAACCTTTGGGAACTTGGAGTACACTACCTTAGTTAGCAGATCTAGCTACCAAATTTTTCCACACCCTAGCGGATACATTTTGCAACAACAGCTCGTTACGTGCATATGTTGCCCTTTCAGAAATCTTGTTTTTCATCAGTTTTGTTCATGCTATCTCGAAAATTTTTATTTCTATATTTGTCATGATAAAATATGGTGTAACCTAAAAAATAACCCTCAGAATTTGATAATGTTTTCAATGGTGCAAAACTAACGCATATAGCTACATTTTCTTCGCTGAGTTGCATAGGGTTATAGCATGGGATCATTGTCAAATGTCAGTCACTTTCAAAGGTTTAACAATTGTGATCAAATGTCAACATTTTATTAATATATCCTTTTTCTGTGTATACATGCATGTGGAGAAATTACTACTCTTCAAAATAAATACAACTTGTAATTGTCAACATTGAATAGTTTTTTCTACAGATTTTTTAACACGAGGTAAAATCGCTCGAAATTTGCCAGAAATTCTGGGAACATGGTGGCATGTTTTAATAATATCCTGGGGCCTAATGGGTTAATGACGATAGGATGAACGGAAATACCAAAGCTTCGAAATGGCAGCAAGAGGATTTGAACCCAGGTTCTAACTACTACGCTACCGCGCCCCACATTAGGGTATTGTACGTATATGTATGGTTAATGTGCTTCAGTCAGAAGCAGTTTGATGAGAGCTCAGAGGATTAATGAAAAGCATTACTTTTTTGGGTGCTTCCTGTTGCTCTTGTCAATAATTACATTGATGTAGAGTTTTATGTCCTTGTGTAGTAATGTGTGCATGAAATAGCACCAACGCATTGAGGCGTTAACATCAGCAAGTGGAAAATGCGGAAAAGATTTGGGAGCAAGGAGCTGGACGTTGCACTCATTTTTCATGTACATTGTGGAGCTTTGTTTCTTTTGACGAATCCCATTTCTTCTTCCACAGACAGACTTCAGCTAGCATGTACGCTGGGGATGACAGGTCATGGCAAAAGCATTCTCGGAGGTCGGTTATGTTAGCATATGTCAGCTTGCCAACGTTATTGGGTAGGAACTTCAGGCCAAGCATGGCTTTCCTTGTTATCGTACTGAATCTCGTCAAATTCCTGGAGAAGGTGGTCCAGAAATGGTAGGAATACAAAGTGTTGCCAGTGTTGTTTCTCATGGTCTGCCTCCCATAGCGCCTTGGGATCGAGCTCACTGTCTCAGCAATGTTGACCATCTCTTCAGTCATCTTGTAGATCTCACTGTACTCCGCATCTGCAATTTGTCTGATGTCGATAACAATGTCCTTTACCAGAGTGGCTTCTTCATAGGCCTGGAGAATATTCTGTGTAGAACTCTGCAGCAGCTTGTTGAGGTCTGCGGCTTAAATACGCACCTTGAAACTTTCAACAAGTTTAATTGGATTGCCAATATGGATCTTGTGTTTTAATAATAATAATAAACATTATTTATATACTCATATCCAGATTAAGATCCTGTTCATAAGTGTTTAGTAGTGTTTACCTTTAATTAAAATGCTAAAACTAAAGAATATAAAGACTGACTAATGGAGCTACTAAGAATTACAGTTTAATACTAATGGAGCAACTAAGAATTACAGTTTAATACTAATGGAGCTACTAAGAATTACAGTTTAATACTGAAAACTGTAACTAATAAAAAAGACTGTAAGGTGATAGCCAGTATGAAAACATTTATTAATCAATACTGAATGACATAACTTTACATAGATCATGTTTAAATTGGTGCGATGATGCTAAATTATATTAAACACATGTATTAATCATTATATTATATTTTATCTAAATAAATTATAGTTGATTGTGTAATGTATCAATGTAGTAGGATTAGATTTGTGAAATTAAACATGACCAACAGGATTTAGACAGTGTTGTAGTTACACGTAACATGTAAGCCATAGCATGAGGCAGGAATTGACCATGATAGGTTCATTTGATGGCTATGAATCCCTTTGCCATGATAGGTTCATTGGATGCCTATGAATCCCTTTGCCATGATAGGTTCATTGGATGCCTATGAATCCATTTGCCATGATAGGTTCATTGGATGCCTATGAATCCCTTTGCCATGATAAGTTCATTGGATGACTATGAATCCCTTTGCAATGATAGGTTCATTGGATGCCTATGAATCCATTTGCCATGATATGTTCATTGGATGCCTATGAATCCTGCCATGATAGATTCATTGGATGCCTATGAATCCCTTTGCTATAAACAACTAAACAATGACAGAAGCATCTTTTATAATAGTTGAAATAGAATTGTATTGAGCAGTTTCCGCCTGTTAGAGACTGAGTGCATGTGTGTATTAGACAGAGACTGTGAGTGCATGTGTGTATTAGATAGAGACTGTGAGTGTGTGTACTAGATAGAGACTGTGAGTGCGTGTACTAGATAGAGACTGTGAGTGTGTGTATTAGATAGAGACTGTGAGTGCGTGTACTAGATAGAGACTGTGAGTGCGTGTATTAGATAGAGACTGTGAGTGTGTGTATTAGATAGAGACTGTCAGTGTGTGTACTAGATAGAGACTGTGAGTGTGTGTATTAGATAGAGACTGTCAGTGTGTGTACTAGATAGAGACTGTGAGTGTGTGTACTAGATAGATACTGTGAGTGTGTGTATTAGATAGAGACTCTGAGTGTGTGTATTAGATAGAGACTGTGAGTGTGTGTATTAGATAGAGACTGTGAGTGTATGTACTAGATAGAGACTGTGAGTGTGTGTACTAGATAGATACTGTGAGTGTGTGTATTAGATAGAGACTGTGAGTGTGTGTATTAGATAGAGACTGTGAGTGTGTGTACTAGACAGAGACTGTGAGTGTGTGTACTAGATAGAGACTGTGAGTGTGTGTGTTATATAGAGACTGTGAGTGTGTATATTAGTCTCCAGTGGTAGTGGCTAGAGCTCTGTGGATTGTGCCTCACTAAACATAGACTTGAAATGATATCAGTGCACGTCTGCCAGTAAATGGTCAAGGCTGTAGAGACATGGTGAAGATTGTAGCTGTTACACCACAATTCAATTGTCTAAATCCTCTTTACAGAGCAGTTGTGGAGTCAGTCTGATTGTGTGCTGCTAAATGAATACACTAGAGCAGACCTTGTAGGTTGCAGACTTAGTGGATTACATTGTCACTTGTGGGTTAGTCTAATCTTGCTTTGTGGGCTTTGATGTACGATCAAGGAAGAAACTGTGCGTTGTGGAATATTTATTTAGAGGCTCGTAGATATATACAGCTTGTGTTTCCCAGAATATGACCATGCCAATACATATGACATCAATAGTCATCACACTTGCTTTGGCAAACTCAGTAAACAACTAATTCAGAAGTAATTACATGCAGATAAATATAGCTGTGCGATCAATCATAATATTATGCCATTTTTCAGACCAGTCTTTGTTGGCTGTCGGTTACTGGCAAGCAGTCAGTATGTGTCATTTGTTGGCTGTCGGTTACTGGCAAGCAGTCAGTATGTGTCATTTGTTTGCTATCTATTACTGGCAAGCAGTCAATATGTGTCATTTGCATTTTTTCTCTATAGCTATCAGTGTGAGCATCTTGAGAAAAAAAGTACGGCATTGTTATCGTGGTTGTGTAGCTTGTAGTTAAGCTCATAGAAAGTGCTGCTGTGTTTTTGTTTGTAGGACTATGGCTATCCGGCTTATATTGCTTCTATTCATGAGTAAACTGTGCTGTAGTGGTTGATATATTGAAAGGTGGGAGTATTCAGCCCTCCAGACAAAGCACATTTTGAAAGTATACTACACTTGATTGAATTTTCAAGCAATAGCATACCTAGGCATATCAATGCATTTTGAATTAGTGTGCCTCTGAATCTACAAAATGTATTCTACTTTAGCCATTCTGTAAAAAATGTACATTAATCAAATGAGCTGAAATGAGAAAGGATATGACATGTGACACATGACAGGCATAGGGAGCTCTTGCTTTCATACAACATCGATGGCTTTCACAATATGCAAAGTAGAGTGGCACCAAATCAAAGTGGAGTGGCACCAGATCAAAGTAGAGTGGCACCAGATCAAAAGCAGAATTTCTGAAAATGTTGGATGTTAGCCCTTGAACATCCTTGGAAAAGTCAGCCTAAAGGTCTGCTATTGTGTGTGTGCATTTTCGTCCTTACCTCAGTTGTGTCATTATAGTATGTCATTTTTATATGTGCCTTATTTGTATGTGCCATTTTGGGTCGTGCCTTTTTCATATGTGCTGTTATAGGGGACCATTTTTAACACAGAAGATGTTTCTAGCCACTAATGAGCATTTTTACATTCATTTGTTAGAGTTAATGTTTGAGGAACATGATGAAGATTGACACCATTATTGCACTCGACCATCCTCACTCTAAACACTGCCTTGAAACACCACTCCAGAGACACAGCCTCGTCAGAACACCACTAACACAGGTTTTACACAAAGACATGCCTTTACTGCTGGCACTGATATTATCTTCTGGGGTACTGACAATAGGGGCACACATACAAACTGTGGCTAATTTGTTCTGGGCTGCACATGGCAATTGTGTACAGAATTGTAGGAGAGGTCACAAGCCTTGCTGCTTCAATATAATGCTTCATTGAAATCATGTCTGACTTGGTCTTAGTCACATTTGTAAAACATGCTGTTGCTGATAGATAGGATCCCAGATATTCAAGATATACTGTCCCTGTCTGTATGATGTAATATACTGAAAAAGTACTGGTTGACAGACAGCAAAGTGACCTACCATGAATCATGTTGCCTCAAATATCCACTCAGTTGTCCTAGCAGATTGATGTGGAACAGTGTTCTTTCTGTATGGATCAACCTGGCTACAGTGTGTCATATTATTACTACACATACAACACCTATACAACAGTGCATACAAACCAATGTGTCAGAGAATGAGTCACGATATCGGGCTAAAGAGGAAGCAGGAAGGAAATAAACTACTTTGTCGTATTATATATAAATTAAAATATACCAAATATAAACATCCCCTGAGAAATGTGTGTGTGTGCGTGTGCGTGTGCGTGTGTGTGTGTATATATATTTGAATTTATATATAATATGACAAAGTAGTTTATTTGCTTCCTTCTTCCTCTATAGCCCGATATGGTGATTCATACTCTCTGAGACTGGTTGAGCTAAGCTCAAGACAAGACATGATTTCAATGACTATTATATTGAAGCAGCAAGGCTTGTGACCTCTCCTACAATTCTGTACACGGTTACCATGTGCAGCCCTGAACAGTCTTGCACAGTAGAGCTTAGCTCAACCAGTCTCTGAGAGAAACAGTATTGTTTATTTGTAACAATAACTTGATGACAAATTCAGAACTTCATATATATATATATATATATATATATATATATGTTTGGCCCCTATATATATATATATATATATATATATATATATATATATATATATAATTAATATTATGTACATGCAGAGTTTAATTAATGTTTGATTATTGACAGCATTAGAGGGGTGTCATCAATGATAGGGTGTCTGACTACAGCAGGGGGTATCAGGTGTACCACCCTGGATGTACCTGATAGGGGTGTCTGACTACAGCAGGGGGTATCTGGTGCACCACCCTGGATGTACCTCTGATAGGGGTGTCTGACTACAGCAGGGGGTATCTGGTGCACCACCCTAGATGTTATAAAAGCATGGTAAATAAAAGTACTCTTACCTTACAGTCCTTGAATGGATATATATATATATATATATATATATATTTCTTGGAATGTGAGATTTGACATGGTTATTGCCTCTCAAGAAACTTGGTATTCGTTTCAAATATTTCAACTGACTGCCTTGGTCTTCGAGGGCAGACTGACCTCTACTTTTACAATGGTTTGTATCAACAGTAAGCTAACTGGTGACAGTTATTTAGCAATTTGACACATGACAAAGTAATACACTCTCACTCATGCCTCCGGCTGGTGTACTGTGCATTTATCTACCAGGGAAACGTGATACAAAGTGTACAAGGGAAGCACCTCAGTAGTTTGCCTGCCAGTCTGGGCAGCATCGTCTGTGGTTGTTAATCTGTCATTCAGACGCTGTATGCCGCTGTCTACTTGCTACTTATCTGTATGTAGTTACACAGCAGAATGCATGACATATATACAAATAAATTCACTGCAGCATATATCATCCATTTCCCTGAGTTCTTGTGCAAGTTAACATTTCATGGGTACCACTAATCACTAGTTAATGTGCTCGCTTTATGTACACTTTATTGACCTACACCATTCATATCCAGAGACCAAATACTTGATTTTTAGATGCTAATTCTTTTAATCTTTCTGCCAGTAATTATCGACCAAATGTCAGGCTTGATGGAAACCATGCATTCACAACTAGAATATTGTAATTATATAACATGCTATGTAGTATTTGAATGATATATGTATTTGTAATGTCGGTATAATGTCTACAAAATTAATATACTTTGTCTGTGGTGATAAGACAACCTATTTTATGATATTGTTTCATAAAAACAATTACAATTATTATTGGTTTATGATAAATGCTAGTTCTTGGTGAAATGTTTCATCAAATAGTATGCAACATGCAATAACAGTGTATGACTGCCAGCTGTGTAAATCATTCACTGTGTTGTTGCCAGTGATATTCCTGGTCATATCTCATGTTGTTGGATGTGCCTGGCCTGCCCTAGCACTGGTACTGTCTGGTGTTGTTGGATGTGCCTGGCCTGCCCTAGCACTGATACAGTCTGATGTTGTTCAATGTTGGATGTGCCTGGCCTGCCCTATCACGGTACAGTCTGATATTGTTGGATGTGCCTGGCCTGCCCTAGCATGGTTCAGTCTGATGTTGTTGGATGTGCCTGGCCTGCCCTAGCACTGGTACAGTCTGATGTTGTTGGATGTGTCTGGCCTGCTCTAGCACGGTACAGTCTGAAGTTGTTGGATGTGCCTGGCCTGCCCTAGCACGGTACAGTCTGATGTTGTTGGATGTGCCTGGCCTGCCCTAGCACGGTACAGTCTGATGTTGTTGGATGTGCCTGGCCTGCCCTAGCACGGTACAGTCTGATGTTGTTGGATGTGCCTGGCCTGCCCTAGCACGGTATAGTCTGATGTTGTTGGATGTGCCTGGCCTGCCCTAGCACGGTACAGTCTGATGTTGTTGGATGTGCCTGGCCTGCCCTAGCACGGTACAATCTGATGTTGTTGGATGTGCCTGGCCTGCCCTAGCACGGTACAGTCTGATGTTGTTGGATGTGCCTGGCCTGCCCTAGCACCGTACAGTCTGATATTGTTGGATGTGCCTGGCCTGCCCTAGCACGGTACAGTCTGAAGTTGTTGGATGTGCCTGGCCTGCCCTAGCACGGTACAGTCTGATATTGTTGGATGTGCCTGGCCTGCCCTAGCACGGTACAGTCTGATGTTGTTGGATGTGCCTGGCCTGCCCTAGCACACTATAGTCTGATGAGGCTGTGTTTCTGCATTAACTTAAGTGTACTGCACCAGTCTAACAGTTAAGCTTGACAGCATTCACTGACATTGTTATATTAGACTCTAGAGGTGGCAGTAGCATTCAGGTGTGCAGGCAAAGTAGGAGCCTTGTACATCTGTGTCTCAATTAAGTAATTCACCCAGGTTTATATGTTTTTTAGGCAGTAGACGATCAAGTTGATGGACTGACCGTATGTTAGAGCATGGCCATTTGTTTTTGGAGTCATGTACATTGATTTACATATTTATGGATGAGTTCCACACACTTATAGCAAGTGTGTGCGAATTTGTGTATGGCTGCAACTATTCCAGCAGACAGCATTCTGATATCATGAACAGGGACATGATATCATGAACAGGGCCGTACAAAAGTCACCACCAGAGCGAGGAACTATCAAGGATTTAGGGTGGAAATGCAATTTCTAAAAAATATGTGTTGAGATTTTTGTGGGAGTTGCTATATAGTTTAAGATGATTTTAAGGTGATGTGGAGTTTGTTCCAGAGTTTAGACACAGTTTACAGTTACATTTGCAGTTTTAGCAAATCACACATCATGTGAAACATTGTTGTATATTAAGCATACCGAAAAAGGGCCCAGATGTAACTATAAGGATAAGATATAAATGTATCTCTAGTTTTAAAAATGCGGATGACCCAGACTGAGATTTTATTGCTTTTATTTAAATGTTTCACTTGGCAGTCGCCATAAAGTGGACTGTGGCATATGTGGCAGGTTTAATTGCCCTACCAGCTGCAGGTGGAGATACATCGTCTCTGTCGACTCACCTGTGCCTCACAAGTGTGCACCACCTGTTGCTACCATGTTTTGTCAATTATCTACACACTTCTAATTTTAACTGACCTTTGTTTATAGCTAATTTATTATCTCGTCGTAGTCTTCTATTCTCATCAGATGCATCATAAACAAATTTACAATAATGTGTTTTGTGCTGTGAAATATTATATACCTGAGTGTATTTAGCAGTACTACTCATTATTCTTTGTTAAATTTATATATATATATATATATATATATATATACAGGCCCTTAGCCAGGGACCCATCTGCCCATCTTGAAGATGGGCAAATGTCTTACCACGGCTTTGTCTTTTTACAAGATGAGATTTTTTCATAATAAAATTGTTTGAATGGTCTTAGTGACTCTTAGGCTTAGCGCACGCGGTCGTGATTCGACAAATGTTGTCGGCGGTAGAATAGTGAATACTGCCGATATATAAGACTATATATTTTTAACCTTGACATCGTTGGAAAATAATGATACTGCATTTGATCTCTGTTTATTTTAATCGTGTATGTCATTGGTTGGGAAACAAATCTGTGGCCTTTCTCAGTGCCTGTCCATTGGCGCTCTCATTTGAAGAAACAATCCCGTGACCCGGATGTCGTGGGGCAAGTTCAAAATGGCACTTGCCAAGCGAGTGAAAAGATGCGATATGTCAATGTCAGAGTTCACGACAGTCGATGCCTTTTTCCTAAACGTGAATAAAAGCAGATTTCCTGAGATTGTCCATAAACAGTCTGAGTCACCATCCTTTGTTACGTTGGTGGAGATCCATAATGTTGATGTGCCTTGTCGCTAGTAGCCGAGAAGCTACTGTATTGTCGCCCACCACTGGTACTCTGCAGTGGCCAAGCGTGATTGCAGTAAACTTCGAAACTGAGTTTGATTCGTGCTCCGATTCACTTACTTAACTGGCGTGTAGGCCATATTATCGGCAGCAGTTTCCCGGTTCCTCAACTCAAACGGCAGGTAAACCACGAATGATTAGGCTGTGCTCAGTGTAGTAAATTCATAGTTTTTTGTCCAATACTTTAGGTATGTGGCAATTCTGTGGATTGCCGCTAATTTGTTCGGCCTTGAGCACTATTTCGGGCCAGATCGACCTACACTGCTGAGCCATGTAGCAGTAGGCGCACTCTTCGCTTTGTTGTGCATGTTTTCTTCTAGCTACCCTAGATCTCTTGTTTTGATGACGTAAATCACAGATTCTCGATTCACCACGTTTTCGAAATTTCTTAATCCGATGACGGGAAGACTTCTAAAAGTTTTCGCGTGAATTTGGATGTTTGTTTGCCCATCAAAATCATGCCAGGTGTTAACGCCAGCCTCGCTGCACAGCTAGTAAGATTCGATTGGGCCAATAATGGTTAAACCAGATTTGGCCTGCTATTGAAAAAACCTAATTCGGCCAATAATGGTTGTCATTTGACATTTGCTCAAGTTGCACTGGCATTACTAGTGCAAAAACAAAATGGGCCAATAATGGCTGTCATTATGTCAACCAGCATTGGCTTGCCATTAAAAAAACTTAATTGGGCCAATAATAGCTGTCATAGACAGGAACTGCTTCCACGGAAACCATTTGCACGTTGAAGGTTTTCTAGAATGTTCAAGACTAGCAAAATTTTATTTCTGGCTAAGGGCCTGTGTATATATATATATATATATATATATATATATATATATATATATATATATATATATATATATATCACGATACTGAATATGTCTTGTCTGCAGGACCGTTAAGCACACTTGTATGATAGTGTTAAAAAATGTATACAGGCATATGAAGGATACTTGTTAACCAGAGGTGATGTTATTATCAACCCTGGAGTGAATGATACTTAGAAAGTTAAGAAACAAAATCGCTTGATTTGGCAAATGTTTCTCACTTCATTTCAAATTACAAATGCATGGAATATCTGTAGTTAACAATAACTAACACAATAGATTTGTGATACTTTGAATTTCAATACGTCTGCAACTTGTGTAATTGCATGTTGGAATGCATGTCACTTTTACATTCTTGACACAAGTTACCCCTATAGTCCTTTAAGTCTTTCTGTTCTTGACACAAGTTACCCCTGTAGTCATTTAAGTCCTTCTGTTCTTGACACAAGTTACCCCTATAGTCCTTTAAGTCCTTCTGTTCTTGAGACAAGTTACCCCTATAGTCATTTAAGTCCTTCTGTTCTTGACACAAGTTACCCCTATAGTCCTTTAAGTCTTTCTGTTCTTGACACAAGTTACCCCTATAGTCCTTTAAGTCTTTTTCTGTTCTTGACACAAGTTACCCCTATAGTCCTTTAAGTCTTTCTGTTCTTGACACAAGTTACCACTATAGTCCTTTAATTAAGTCTTTCTGTTCTTGACACAAGTTACCACTATAGTCCTTTAAGTCTTTTTCTGTTCTTGACACAAGTTACTCATATAGTCCTTTAAGTCTTTCTGTTCTTGACACAAGTTACCACTATAGTTCTTTAAGTCTTTCTGTTCTTGACACAAGTTACCCCTATAGTCCTTTAAGTCTTTCTGTTCTTGACACAAGTTACTCATATAGTCCTTTAAGTCTTTCTGTTCTTGACACAAGTTACCCCTATAGTCCTTTAAGTATTTCTGTTCTTGACACAAGTTACCACTATAGTCCTTTAAGTATTTCTGTTCTTGACACAAGTTACCCCTATAGTCCTTTAAGTCTTTCTGTTCTTGACACAAGTTACCACTATAGTCCTTTAAGTCTTTCTGTTCTTGACACAAGTTACCCCTATAGTCCTTTAAGTCTTTTTCTGTTCTTGACACAAGTTACCCATATAGTCCTTTAAGTCTTTCTGTTCTTGACACAAGTTACCCCAATAGTCCTTTAATTAAGTCTTTCTGTTCTTGACACAAGTTACCCCTATAGTCCTTTAAGTATTTCTGTTCTTGACACAAGTTACCACTATAGTCCTTTAAGTCTTTCTGTTCTTGACACAAGTTATCCCTATAGTCCTTTAAGTCTTTCTGTTCTTGACACAAGTTACCCCTATAGTCCTTTAAGTCTTTCTGTTCTTGACACAAGTTACCCCTATAGTCCTATAATTAAGTCTTTCTGTTCTTGACACAAGTTACCACTATAGTCCTTTAAGTCTTTCTGTTCTTGACACAAGTTACCCCTATAGTCCTTTAAGTCTTTCTGTTCTTGACACAAGTTACCACTATAGTCCTTTAAGTCTTTCTGTTCTTGACACAAGTTACCCCTATAGTCCTTTAAGTCTTTTTCTGTTCTTGACACAAGTTACCCATATAGTCCTTTAAGTCTTTCTGTTCTTGACACAAGTTACCCCAATAGTCCTTTAATTAAGTCTTTCTGTTCTTGACACAAGTTACCCCTATAGTCCTTTAAGTATTTCTGTTCTTGACACAAGTTACCACTATAGTCCTTTAAGTCTTTCTGTTCTTGACACAAGTTACCCCTATAGTCCTTTAAGTCTTTCTGTTCTTGACACAAGTTACCCCTATAGTCCTTTAAGTCTTTCTGTTCTTGACACAAGTTACCCCTATAGTCCTTTAAGTATTTCTGTTCTTGACACAAGTTACCCCTATAGTCCTTTAAGTCTTTCTGTTCTTGACACAAGTTACCCCTATAGTCCTTTAAGTCTTTCTGTTCTTGACACAAGTTACCACTATAGTCCTTTAAGTCTTTCTGTTCTTGACACAAGTTACTCATATAGTCCTTTAAGTCTTTCTGTTCTTGACACAAGTTACTCATATAGTCCTTTAAGTCTTTCTGTTCTTGACACAAGTTACCACTATAGTCCTTTAAGTCTTTCTGTTCTTGACACAAGTTACCCCTATAGTCCTTTAAAAGTCTTTCTGTTCTTGACACAAGTTACCACTACAGTCCTTTAAGTGTTTCTGTTCTTGACACAAGTTACCACTATAGTCCTTTAAGTCTTTCTGTTCTTGACACAAGTTACCACTATAGTCCTTTAAGTCTTTTTCTGTTCTTGACACAAGTTACCCCTATAGTCCTTTAAGTCCTTTTCTGTTATTGGCACAAATGTACTTGCACATTGATTTTTTTTGTAGATTTTTCTATAATATTAAGGTTTCATAAATTTAGATATTGAGATTTCAAGAGATGTGGGTAACTGTGTTTCTCCAAAACATCACATCATGCCTCTAAACTAGTGGCCCTTTCCCAAGAGCAACAAGTTGTACTTGTATTTAACCTACATGTGACGTATGTGCTCTAGCAAGCGTTGCCACCTACAAGTTCCTCCTGGTTTGCAGCCACTAAGTATGATTCATCTTCCTGTCTAGTCAATGCCTATAGCCCAAGGCAAGCTGGAGCCCTGCAATAGCTGCATAGATAGCTACTAATCCTGGATGGATTAACTTGAGATTAGCAGTACTTGGTGGTATTTAAGGGTTCACTTGAGTGATAAGATTCTGCGAACTTGTCTTTCAGCTGAAGGCAGTCTTGGGTCTCAAGTAGTTATACTCCAAACAGCCCAATCTTGAGCTAACGCAGGAGTTTGGACCAACGGCTTTTAGTGTCTCTTCCGAAAGACACGGGCAAAGTGGGGTGAACAAAATTGCCCAAGCTTCGAAACGGCGGAGGTGGAATCGAACCACCGTCCTCTCGATCGACAGGCGGGTGCTCTAACCATTAGACTACCGCTCCGTCTTGTGCATGGCTGAACCGTATGATTTACCTCATTCACCCACATTTGCAGGTGTATATTAAACTATTAATGTTAGCCGTTTTTACAGAAGACAGGAAATAAACGAACGTCAAATTGATTTACTTTGGTGATCTTAATATTAAAATGTGTACCATTTTGAAAGAGCTACACTGCTTCTGTATCACCTTTCTGTGTCTGTCCCCCCCTCAAGGTCACGGGCATGTCTTACAGTGCAGGTAAAATAGAGCCACCAAGACGTAGTTTCCAATTTTTATTATTTCAGAAACTGCATTCTCTCCACATTAGTAAATGTGGGCCTAGTGTTGTCATCTCACATCACATCATTCTCTCCACGTTAATAAACATGGGCCTAGTGTTGTCATCTCACATCACATCATTCTCTCCACGTTAATAAACATGGGCCTAGTGTTGTCATCTCACATCATTCTCTCCATGTTAATAAATGTGGGCCTAATGTTGTCATCTCACATCATTCTCTCCACGTTAATAAACGTGGGCCTAGTGTTGTCATCTCACATCATTCTCTCCACGTTAATAAACGTGGGCCTAGTGTTGTCATCTCACATCACCTGTCACCTGGTAATAATTACAAAGTTGCATCCAACCTTTGTGTTAATGATATGATTGCATCCACGGCGGCTGTTCTTTATCAGGTGTCTCAACTGTTATTAAATAGAGACCCTTTGTGTGGTCAGTGTGGTCAGTTCAACCACCAGTGCAGCGTGTACTGTATTGTTTCATTAGTATCTCAAGGCATCAGCATGTGTTGTGTTTTAGGGCACTGGGTCATTGTTGAATAATGGATCAGAAGGACATCGTTCTTGGCACTTTGTTATAAACAGATGGCATTTGATAATTAATTCCTAAAAGTCTGTTTGCTGTTATTTAATTATATATATATATATCTATATATATATGGATTTAGTTAGTGAGGTCTATGTCTGTGTTCTACATCTGTGTTCTTTGTCTGTGTTCTACTTCTGTGTTGTACGTCTGTGCTCTATGTCTGCGTTCTCTATCCGTGCTCTATGTCTGTGTTCACTACATAAATCTGAGCACTTTATTAATAATAATAATATATTTATTTGTACTACAATGTGTACAATTCAGTTAAAACAATGTTTACTGGGTACGTAAAACAGAGCAATAAGAGCAACTCGTCTTTGGTTAAAAAAGAAGTGCTACATACATTCTCTATATTATGCACCACATCTTTTGCAAATTAAACTTTGTTTAATAGTTTCTCATCCAGCCCTTCATGGTAGTAGTTTTGTATGAGATTATAAAAAATAATTAGTGTTCATATTACAGAAGGTCATGGCATCAAGTTTGAACATGTTGTCCATCATGAACATGTCCATCATGAACATGTTGTCCATCATGAACATGTTTATTCCAGGAACAGAGTAACAATGTTGAAGAAATGCTATTTAAAAAGGCAGTCGATCCTATCTTTGCAGGCACCTGTATGGCTGTGTTGAGGAATGGAAGTACCACCAGATGTCACCGTTGATGTACATGTGGCTCCCTCTGTTTCAGATTGAGCATGTGTGCAAGGTGCATGTGGCACTAGATCAAACTGTCATTGGTCGGTTGTAGCGTCTCTTACTGCAAGTATGTCTCTGTTTCCCAATTCCATGCCTTCAATGTCATCATTGTTTTACTAAGACATATTTTAATATCAAAGTTACTTCAATGTTCCAATAATGTGCTGATTGAAATCCATTAAAGTTATGGTTCTCTTTAAATATATATTTCATTTGTTTTGCTAAATGTATTAAACTATTTTATGTATTTGTTTTGACAATGACATATTTTATCCATCCTAGGTTCCTAATGACCTATGATTATGTGAGCTAAAGATGTTTGTTGTTCATGTGTTTAGGGGTTTTCATCTTTGTTATATCTGGTCAGCTGTATGATCTGAAACTAGTATTTTAACGATAAACATTCAGCTGTTTGATCAAGAAAATGACTGTTATAGGCAAGATCTGCAGATTAAAAAAAAAATCTTAACTCTCCTGAACAAAATCATCTTTTCTGCTGAATGTGTGCCAAAATTCAAAATTTTATTTCTCGATTTACTTCCTTTGGTAATCCATTTTAGGTTTTATGTCTAGATCTGTGGTTTGGTTCTGTCATTCCATCATTTGTATGCTTTGCTAGTGTCAGTTTGCTTTAATGTATAACAAAAATAAATCACCTGTTTGTTTGATTGAAGTGGCTGAACAGCGGAATTTTGACTCGAAGAGTCTAAGCATTCGTGTGCAGAAGAAGCTGCTTGGAAAGATGGCAACAAAGAAGATTGTCAAAGTCTTCATTGACGACACAAGCAGCCGTGTTCTAGACAATCTCTACCAGGTGTCAAAAGAGTGGTCAGGCTCAAAGAAAGTTGCAGAGAAAGTCTTAAAAGACATGATTAAGATTGTCATTAAGATCAGCGTTCTGTACCGCAATGACCAGTTTAATAAGGAGGAGCTCCACCAGGCGGAGCTGTTCAAGAGGAAGTTTCAGACTCTCGTAATGACAGTCATTAGTTTCTACGAGGTCGAATTCTCCTTTGATCGCAACTACATGAGTTGCACACTCAATGAATGTTCTGAGATGCTTCACAAGCTCGTGCAGCGCCACCTGACGGACAAGTCACTGATGCGCATCGACAACGTGTGCAACTTCTTTGGCAACATTGACTTCCTTGATTCACTGTTTCGCACTGATGGAGAGCTTCGTCACCTTCTTGGTCAGATGGTCGAAGACCTACACAAAATGATTGATGATGGAGTGCTATAGATGTCTACATTCTCCAGAAGTGTTCCTTCCAACATGGTCATATGTACGTCATTGCAGTCATGGCCTCTAGCCACTCTTCTCTACAAATCTCAACTGTGAGCACCGCTCTGTTACAGTGTGACATCTCATGTATAGTTTCTTAAGATACAGTTTGTAATCCCCTGTTTGCATACAACACATCAATCATAATCTTGTAACATGAATAATTTTGTTCAGTTGCATTTCATTTACCATTCTGTTTAAAAATGAACATGATTAGTCATAAGATTTGATGATGTTTCACTTGTTACTCAACCAAAGATAGCAGAAGTAGACTGTGGCAGAGAAGGGCAGTGAGAGGTTCAATGGCTTATTTCTTGCTGCAGTTTTGCCAAAGACTTGCCACATGGGTGACTTGTGTGCTTTCCACATTCAGTGGCTGTCGAGACATTTCGCAAACACAATCTGTTCATTGCATGGAAGGGATCATTTGCAACTGCCACGCATGCAAAGACTTGATAATTGTCCTGCATAGCAAAACTTGTCATTTTGTATATAGATGTACGGTTAGATTTGACACTGACTTTTACTTGCTCACATTAGACACATAGCAATTTATTGTAATTTGTACGAACAACTAGCAGTCTCTTCAAAGCAGCTTTACCATTGTGAAATTTTTGCCTTTCCCTTGACTAAATGAATCTAGCTTCACCTAAAAATAAGTTTGTTGTCCACGGAGGCCTAGAACAGCTTACAAAGTTGGTAAGTCAGGTTTGAGAAACTATGATTTGTTTTAATATGATACACCATTGTTACACAGTAGTTTGAAGTAGGTCCAGGGTACCAAGATAGTCAAAGCAAATAATCATTCCGCATTTGTTTATATATTCTGTTTGTGTATATATTTCGATCTCGCACAGAAATAATGTATATATAGCAGTGAATTTCTAATTACATTTTGTATATGTTAATTTACAGTTATTGTTGGATATCTCTTTTTACCCATTATTAAAAATAAAATAAATATTGAAATGCTTTATGTTGGTCAACTTTGTGACCAGAAATTGCTGTTCAGTATTTACAGGGCTGGAGGACTACTTCATGAACTCTCATCAGAGTATTTTAATTTCAACTGAGCAAACTGGTCTCATTTTTGTGAATGATATTTTATTTTATGCTGTAACCAAAAAATTTTAACATATTTAATTATGGAAACATTTATTATCTTTTATTAGTCGAGTTACCCATTGTAGCATGTGGAGGGAAAGCAGCCATAAGTGTATTCTAGTTAGTCGCGTCTATGGACAGCTAACATCGTACTATGATGGAGCTAGCCTATGTTGTTACTGCTTTCGACCTCATGCACCAAATTTTCAGGGTTTATCTGCTACCCCAGAAAAAAGTTGTAACAATGTCGGGGTAGTTCATAGAACAGTTTGAATATTTCCCTAAATATATATAACAACGTTAGCCCGATTGTGCCTCAGTTAGACTTACTGGTAGACGAATGTAGAGCACAATAATTTTAGATACGAGTAATTTAAAAAAACCATATCTCACATAACTGCATTTGAGCAGACACATTGGCAAGTTTGCTGGTAGAACATGTTAGCAGTGCAATCGTGGATTTTTAGATTTCAATAGGCGGAGGAAGGATTTTTTGCAACTTTTTTAAGCGCGTGTGCGTAATTTATCCAGAAATTGGTCAACATGACGGGTATGGCACGTTCAGGCTTTTTAAAAGCGTTAGAAACATTTTGACTAAACTCGACCAGCATGTCGATTAGATGACAACCACAGCAGGTACGAAGTTTCAGAATTTTTTATGGTCTCGTTTTCTTATAATCGTGCGAAACGTTAACATGGTCATCAATGGGAACGTAACAGTAGGCTGGACCAAGATTGGGCTGTTTGGAGTATAATTACTTGGGACTACTGCACCAGTATAAAGGCTGTAGCAGTGGCGCCACATGGGGGGATTACTACAGTCTAGACAAACTGCAATAACATTTGTAGGCGTCATTATTATTTTACAATTACATAAAATATTTTATGTGGGACAATGCTACTTGCTAATGTTATTGACTCGGAATCGTGGCTAGTTTGCTGAAGACAAAAGTACAAGTCAGATGTATGTATGTATACGAGCTTTTATAGTAAGCCAACTGATGCTGTAAGAATACAATATGCATACATAATATAAAACGAAATCATCAAATCTAGGTAATTGAAAATTCACCAACTAACAGCAAAGGTGGGGGAACCGACCACACCAGGCCAATTCTGTAATGGTTAATTTCAGAATGGCTCCCCCCACCCCACCACCATCCCCATCGGCTCCCGAACACACCTACAACACTTCAGTCCCATGGCCTCCCGAACAACTACAACATTTCAGTCCCATGTGCTCCCGAACACCTACAACACTTCAGTCCCATGGTCTCCCGAACACCTACAACACTTCAGTTCCATGGGCTCCCGAACACCTACAACACTTCAGTTCCATGCATTCAAAACTAGCATAGTTATGAGAGTACAAATAAGCCATCTGCCATGACTGTCTTTTGAAATATCTAAGACAGGGTTGCCGACCGCTGGTCTAAGATGTATCGCTACTTTTTATTGATCTTAACCACATTGAAGAACGTGGGCTAATTAGTAATAATGTGTTTTATCAACTCCGACCATGTTCGGTGTGTTTTGATAGTTACGGAAATCTACAACCCTCACATCAAGAAAAGCGGTAGATATACTGTTTTTTGTGCACATCTGCCACATCATAGAACTTGGATAATTCCAAATAAAAGCATCATCATGAGCATTGTTAGCGTCAGCCTGATTTAATGTGTATATTATCTGCTGGGTGCCGCTGCGTATTCTATTAGCCTTGATTATGCAGGCTACGTGATGTGGCGCCACCGTTTACTCAATGATAATTCTATTTCAGGTTGCCAAAAAAACTTCAAAAGATCTACTGTCTCAAAATCGCTGGCATTTTATTCATCTACCACCAACCCGTAAGTACAATAGTGATATGTCACCATAATTTGATAATAAAATAACTCAAAGAATACGAAATAATTATTCTCAAAGAAGGCTCATCATTACAGAAGCATAGGGTCTAGTTGGCGAACTACGTCCTACACTTCGTCTGATATTCGCTAGATGTAGCCACTGTCTACTGCGCAACGTAGCCGCCGTCGATTAGGTAGTCGACACCATTTATCATGCCGGAAGCTTCGGACAAAGTCATAAAGACGACCAGGTCAGCAATCTGCAAACATACAAAGAGCATAATCGTGCAGATAATACCCAGTACTACCAGTGTACTACGTAGGGGCGGAGATCCGCAGCCTGAAAAACTAAAGCGGCGATCCGGCCATTCTGGTACAATGTATCGGAAGTAAATAACTGAAAAGACAAGATTTAAACTGACACGTGCTAACCATTTCACATGCTTATTCCGAGACATACTATCTGCACATTGGTGTAAAGAAGCAGAAGTAATATGATACAAAAAATTGACTGAGTGAGTTTATTGTGACTAGTGGGCGGTATTTTCGTAAATCAACCAACGCACAACGCACTTTATCCAGATCGAGTATTCATACAGCTCAATTCGAATGTGAGTCTCAGCCGAATGCATTAATCATATCGTGTTACCGTCCACTACAGTACGTTATCTCTCAACATCCCCCTTTCTGTAGAAACTGGTAGAGTGATTATATGTCCAGAATAATTATAGTCCTTCACCCAGTTAGATGGGTGTCGTGTCCTCGTCGGTCTCGCTTCAGTTCCAGATGTCGCAGTCGCTGTATCTAGTTAAGGGCTTCTGGTCTTGTCATTGACTGATTGCCGACGTCGGTCGATGGCACTAGTTCATTCTGGCTAGAATTTTCAGGCCGTTCCAACTCATTGTGTTGTCTATGAAGCGCCATCCATGTCACCATCGCGTCGTGCCGTTCATCTCAACTGTCGCGACGTGCTTCCCTCACGGCCCCGAAATAGCTGTCCGCGTTGCAGAGGTCAGACTACAGTGAAAAATTGCATTGGTGGCCATGTTAACGATTTGTCTGATTATAAGAAAACGTGACCATCAAAAATTCTAAAAAATGTTCACAGCAACTGTCATCATCTCATTGACATGCTGACCACATTTTGTCAAAATCACTTCCCTCCAGCTCTTCTCAAACTCCCCGATGTGCGATGGCCGGCAATTTAAAAAAATAGCCATGTATTCATGCACCCACGTGGTCCGTAGCAGAAAAATTCTCTTAAATCCCCCCGCCTGTTAAACTCTAAAAAATGCATTATTTCACATCCAATAGCTTCTACAAAGAAACCTGTGAATATGCCTGCTCAATTGCTCTTATATCATATCATATGAATTGTTTAAATTAACATATCACAATTTAATACGCCCTACATTCGTGTTAAACAATAAACAGGAAGGTCAACTGTGGTCTTACCCAAAATAGTTTTTTTAGAAAGTGTCAAATTTTATATCAAGTTGCGGCACAATGTAAATTTTATTGTCTACACATTGTGGAACACTCCTGCTTGTCAAATAATTATTATTTGTTTGACAGCCAAGTCTAAACAATGCCTTGTCCGTAATATTAACTAAAAGCCAGTAGCAAAGTTTAATTATAGGTCGATTTTGACACTTGACATAGTACATAGATCATGTACGCTAGATTGCCAGAGCTCTGCGAATCAAAATTTTTTCACATTTAACAGGATTTCGGGTAAATTCCAATGTGTCAGGCTTGTCAAATGTTATTGTATATGTGACTGCTTTCATACTCCTAGCTGATAAGATACGACACGAACTGCTTGATTTCGATACCGTATAAGTTAAAGAATTTGCATCTGCTTTTACTCCTTCAACCTGAAAAAAGTATAATAATAACTTGTGGAATGTGACTCCTATCGAAGGAAAAGTGTGTATATATTTCAACCCGCTCAACGTGAAAATGGTATATTAATTTTGTTTAACTGAAAGCGTAGAACGTATTCAAGGACTAAGTGCGGTCAGTTATCAAGGATGGTATACTGGCAATGCATTGGGTGGCTCCCGTGGGGTGGTACAACTAATGATGGATAATAGTTAACCTGCGGGTCACTAGCGCACATAACCTATACTGGCGGGTTGTATTATTATTTATATCTGCCCAGCTAAGTTATGCGGCGACTGACGTCACTGCAACGCGGATTGCTATTTCGGGACCGCGTAGGACGAGCGACGGGACCGTTGACCAATCACATGCGCGCTTCACCGACGTGAACGACGCGGTGCGGTGACAGACTAATCCCATGCGCGCTTCATTGACGTGGATGGCGCTTCATAGTTGTCACGCCGTCTCCGGGGTTTGTTGCCGGACGAATGTGTATCCGATTTCGCCGGTATTGGTCGCCTTTTCGGTCGCTCACGATGTAATGTCACCTCGTGTCTGAGTCACCACTTCGCGTTTCCAGTTGGCGTTTGGAAACTGTTTCAACACGACCAGCTGCCCCTTCTCTAATGCTTCCAAATCACAAGCAGACTTGCCGTGATATTTTGTGAAGGTCTGTCTCCTGTTCGCCTTTCTTCTTTTAATTACCTCTTTCTTAATTGGCACTTTCCTTTCCTGTAAAAGGAATCAGAGAGCGTGTCTGCTTACCAAACATCAGTTGGGCAGGAGTCTAGTTTCGGCGTGCTTCATAGCTCCAGTAACGCCAGCTGCAAGTCAGTGCCAGCTTCTGCCGTCTTGCGAATTACATTCTTTGCAAACTTAACGCCTGATTCAGCCTTCCCATTTGATCTCGGATACATGGGAGACGACGTCCTATGTTCTATTTTCAATTCGCTGGCAAATTGTGCAAATTCGGTAGCTGAAAACTGCGGGCCATTGTCACTGATCAGCATCAGTAGTATGCCATGTCGAGCGAAATGAGTGTTCAGCTTAATTGTGATGACTTGCCTTGACGTTGTTGTATTCATGAAACAGGTAGTCTACTCCGTCCAACTCAAACAGGTCCACTCCGACTTTCCGACATGGTCCATCACCATCTTTGTGATTGTTTAATCTTTCTTTCGTCTATGCCGGTTTCGTGTGCTGACATATTTCGCATGCCGCGGTCACCTGTTTGATATCACTCGACATTCACATTCTTGGCTAAGACATCAATTGTTTGTCGGGATCCGTGCCACCATGCTGTCGTAACCCGTGTGTGCGGCATGTAATTTTCTTTTAATTTCTTTTCGCATCTCCCTTGGGATGACTATTCTCTGCTTGGGATGACCATTCTCTGGCCTTTTGGGATCACACCGTCTTGGTGACTGAGTGTGTCCCATATACAGAAGTCTGGTGTTGCTTCTGGTGGGACCAACTGTTTACTTTCAGGTCATCCGTTCTGTATCAGATCCAGCACCTTCTGCAAATCCGTGTCTTTTGCAGTTGCTTCTTCCACGGCAAATGTGATTTGATCAGGTACGTCTTGAAGGGCATCGGTTGCCACGGATCTTTCCTATATATGGTGGGATTATAAAATAACAAATGTATTACTTATATAAAACTTGCGGTTGGTATGTAAACGACAAGATAAAAGTGATTTACATGTTCCATGGCCACTGCGTACGACCTATTCGTGTTAAATTAAGAAGCCCGGTTACCTAGACTAGGTGACTGCAGTAATAGATACCGACTCCAGGACCGACCGACCGACCGACCGACCGACCGACCGACCGACCGACCGACCGACCGACCGACCGACCGACCGACCGACCGACCGACCGACCGACCGACCGACCGACCGACCGACCGACCGACCGACCGACCGACCGACCGACCGACCGACCGACCGACCGACCGACCGACCGACCGACCGACCGACCGACCGACCGACCGACCGACCGACCGACCGACCGACCGACCGACCGACCGACCGACCGACCGACCGACCGACCGACCGACCGACCGACCTACCTACCTACCTACCTACCTACCTAATCATACTCGTACCTACTGGCGCGTAAGGCAGGAACATGAGGCCAAAGATCTCATGTTGGGAAAAAAGAAAAACAAGAAAACGTGACCGTGATAAGTGTTAACTGGACCAGCTATTTACATTATTTTACCTGTTCAACAGTGCACAGTTTCTTCGTGGGAACTTGATCAGTGAATGTTTTCTGAAAATTAATGCATACTTAATTAATAATTTTTTTCATAGGAAACAAACATGTTTTTTCTAATCCTTTGTGTTTTTCTAATCCTTCGCTTGCATGTCTCCGAATAATATTATATCTTGTGAAAAATGGGAGATACGTCAGCGACAGTACGTTTGTTATTAATCATTGTTTTTATTGTTAACAAGTTCTGACAAATGAGTAATTCAAGTAGTGTCCTGACGTGGGCCGTGACGGGCCCATTATACTGATGTTAGTAACTGCGTCGCACACAGTTGATGTTGCGTTTACCAGAGGGTGGGTGTCATGCTCACTAGCGTCGCACACAGTTGATATTGCGTTTACCAGAGGGTGGGTATCATGCTCACCAGCGTCACACACAGTTGATATTACGTTTACCAGAGAGTGGGTATCATGCTCACCAGCGTCGCACACAGTTGATATTACGTTTACCAGAGGGTGGGTATCATGCTCACCAGCGTCACACACAGTTGATATTACGTTTACCAGAGGGTGGGTATCATGCTCACCAGCGTCGCACACAGTTGATATTACGTTTACCAGAGTGTGGGTATCATGCTCAGCAGCGTCGCACACAGTTGATATTACGTTTACCAGAGAGTGGGTATCATGCTCACCAGCGTCGCACACAGTTGATATTACGTTTACCAGAGGGTGGGTATCATGCTCACCAGCGTCACACACAGTTGATATTACGTTTACCAGAGGGTGGGTATCATGCTCACCAGCGCCAACTCGTACGAGATTCCCTGCGTATTGACTTTGTCCTGAATCTGACACCTCAGTACTGCATGAGAACAAATAACAGGAATCAGTCCGCATATCATGTGTTATTGCGCTAAGCAGCACTAATTAATGTCATTTTAGCGAGACTTAGATCGCTTGAAGAATTCCTGTTATAAATAGTTGTTACAACAAAAAATATGTTTTAATGCTTTCTTTCTACTACATTTAAGTAATTGGTGATTTGACTGTGTTGCAAAACTGACCGGTTGTTCTATGCTCATATTTACTCAAAAACAGTAGCTGTCAGTTTGCATTTGCATTTGTTCTACTTGCTGATGAGCGGTGCTGGTGCCTTCAATGCAGAGTTAGAGTTGAACAAGTGGAATTACTTAGCGCTTAACTGTACTCTTGCCGTTAACCCTATCGAATATATTGTATAGTCAGTAGTCAAATATGTGTAGCTACACTTAAATTCCATATATTCAGGCGAAGTGACTACGACATTAATGTTTGCATTGCCGCAACAAACATGCAATAATAATAACACAACGGTTATTTAATACATCCATCCTTACTGGGCGTATCTGCGAATGTTGGACACACTGCATTGCAAGTGACGCCATATTCAGCGGCTTCCAATGCAACACCCTGGAAGTAGAACCATTAACCATTAAATAGCTATGATTGTATCCAATGTCTTGCTACATCCAACTTGTTTACTGCTTAGTGATAGCGTTGACAAATTTATAATCACTTTAAAAAGTGGTAAACAAAATACTCGTGGTTTGTGCTACATCACAAATACCATCGTTGTTAAATAACACAGGAAACAGAAGGTGTTTGTTATTGTTTGTATCAATAGTCGTTACCCGAAACGTAATGGTTTTGATCGCTAGACGGCGCATGTGCATAAACGGAATGCATCGCGGGATCGATTGTCGACGGAAGTACAGCCTGCACTCCAAACTAGAGAGTCAGAAAGAATTAGTTTCAGCAAAGAATACGTCGTACCAACAATAACGCTCACTGATATTAAACAGAAATCACAACTCCAGGAAGTCCAAAATCGGCTGATCTGACGTTTGAATAACTTCGAAACGCGATTGAGCATGTGTTGGCATACAAGCGCGATTGTTTCATCGCACGGCAAAAGATTCGCGCGAATTATATGTTGTAGAGGAGACCGGGGCTAGTCCGCCCCCGGGGCAAGTCCGCCAACCTGTTTTTATTCCGTGCGTTTGCAGAATTTAGTCATTTCGGTCAAACGACTAAGTCACATGATCATCAAACTACCTGCAGCGGGAAACTGGCAGCCACGAGTTGCTGGCTGAAAAGTTGTTAGCTAAAAAACTGGTTTTGGTGACTGAAAGTAAGTGTTGTTTCGATCAAGTTTCAATACTTGTAAGTGGCATTGGTTAGACATTCAGAGTGCTGAGTAAAGTCCTTTTAGTTGCCCGCCACCAAATATGTCTCTGTGTTGGGGGCACGTTATATCATGCACCATAGGCGACACGGGTTATCCTAGAGTTATATTATGCACCAGAGGCGACACGGTTTATCCTAGAGTTATATTATGCACCAGAGGCGACACGGGTTATTCCGGGTGGCGTTTTTTTATACTCTGACCGTCGAAAACGTTTAGTAAACGGCCCACCATTTTGCATAGTATTAGTTGAGCATTTTCTAATACTGTACTCTCATTCTCATTATTTATGCACGTAACTTCATGTAAGCACACGCACGCACACACGCACGCACGCACGCACGCACAATGGCGGCTGCACTGACCCGTGTGAATCCCGCCAGTCCAGCCTTGCACGCGCTGTACACGGACTTCCCTGGAGTCGATATGACGGCCATCTGAGAGCAGATGTTTATTATCCGTCCCCATCCTGCAAACAGAACACATCCTCTTTACTGTCGAACATAAGCTGAGGACCTAACGATATCCTTGATATGTGTAATTGCAAAGCGATACAAAACTGTTGTTAGAACGAACTACACTAGTTCTGCTTAGAATGGACACAGCCGAACAATCACGTATTGTTACCATCCTATTAATGGCAACATATTAATGTTTCTCCGTCTTAATGTATAACTGGGCAGATTTTAACCATTCGTACATGACTTTGTCTATAGTCATGTATGTGCGCGAACGTGTGTGTACTATTTCCCAGAAAACCATGTTTTTGCGTGCGTGCGTGCGTGCGTGCGTGCGTGCGTGCGTGCGTGCGTATAAATATCAACACGCCGACACATGTTAATTACACTTGTATATCATTAAAAATAATGGCGGGCGGGCGGGCGGGCGGGCGGGCGGGCGGGCGGGCGGGCGGGCGGGCGGGCGGGCGGGCGGGCGGGCGGGCGGGCGGCCGTGTCATAAACTGGATCGAGACAGATTGGACTGTCAGGTCACCTTTCGTCTTCATGTGGGACACAAGACGTTTGACGAGACGGAAGGGCGCCGTGAGCATCACCGCCACCATATCATCCCACGCGTCGTCCGGGAAGTCCTCGACCACCCCCACGACATTGAAACCTGCGAGTCGGGCACGAACACCTTTCAATGGACTCAGCTTAACGCAATCTATTCGGGTCAGAGCAATTTGATTCTATTAAGCGGCTGATTCTGTTAAGCAGAGCTTCTTAGTACAGCGGGAATATTGAATGATTCCGTCGCAGCCAACATATTTGATTCTACTAAATGGCTGATTATGTTATTGTGTACTTATCTACATTCATATACAAACAAAAACACTTACACCGCTTTAATGACTGGTCGTTAGTGGTGTTAAATGTATAGCGACGCTCCCTTTAACGACTGTTCGTTAGTGGTGTTAAATGTATAGCGACGCTCCTTTTGACGACTGTTCGTTAGTGGTGTTAAATGTATAGCGACGCTCCTTTTGACGACTGTTCGTTAGTGGTGTTAAATGTATAGCGACGCTCCCTTTACACAAAACAGTCAAGTAAATAAAGCACATGGAAATGCTTGCACAATCTTGTTGACACGGGGAGGGGGGTGGGGATCGGCCCCTCAATATTTGTGATGATAAATGTAGACCTACTTAAAATCTTACAATAAAATTAGTTTCCATCATGGAAAAACATTTTGTTATTATCTATATCAAATGGGCATAGTGTGATAGAAACAGTCATAACTTCAGAAATGTCCTATTACGCATTGTCTGAGAATGCCCGAAGTGGAACATTGTCTGAGAATGCTCGAAGTGGAACATTGTCTGAGAATGCCCGAGGTGGAACATATTACTGCAAACCGTAGCCGCAGAATGTTCGAATTGGTTTCCAACTTGTAAGTTTTCTGAATTTACCTGCATTGTTCACCAGGATGTCGACTCCTCCCGGAAACATCTTTATAGATTCTTGACAAAGCCGTTCGATGTCGCTCAAGTGACCTAGGTCTCCGCCTACGTATTCCGCTCGAACATTCAAACTAAACAAGTAGATTTAAGAGTAATTTAGCATTAGTTTGTGATAGTTGTTACAATAATTGTACGTATGACTATATATGGTTGCGCTTTGTTTAATGTATAATAAAAACAATAATAATAAACAACGCAATGGTTATAGCGTTGTGAATATTCTGTAAGATTTATAAATGAGATTTAGGCATCTTATGCTGAATACGGTCTTCTCCATTTGCGTTTCAATACGTCTACAGTAATAACAACATGGCGTATTATGATGCAACATATTTCACGAAGCCGTTTAATATGAGAGACACTATATATGATCTACCGGTAGTTTTATCACAACTTGATTGATCTATGCTAAAACAATAATACTTACATTATATCAAATGAGCGTAACTAGCCTATATTACATTCAACAACAAGTCAACGGATATCACGTGTTTGAGTAGCAAGTGTTCACGTGATGGAATATAAATCCTAGCCGCACCTTGATAATTTCGATTTAATTGCATCCACAACTGGGTCATCCGCCGCGTTGAGGCCGGTCACAATGACGTCACAGCCTCGCTTAGCCAATGCAAGCGCAATAGCTAATCCGATACCACTGGTTGAACCGGTGACCAAAGCCACTTTGTCTTTGCCGTCCATCCTGTTTACAGTATCTTAATGGAAAATGCAGTTGCAAACGTTAGTATCATATTCGAAGTTAATTCGTCACATTACCATCGTTATTTCATCGTATAGTGATAGGTCTATGAATCCAAAATAGTGCACTCTGTCCAACTTTTTTTGTTTTATGTTTAATCGCGTGGCTATCATCAGCTTCCTGACCTTTTCTGTTGTACCTTGATAAGAACATTACTAAAACAAACTAGGCAATGTTGAAAAACAATTATGATACTGAAGCAGCTCTAATTGCTCAGTACGAATACAATATCAGGAAAATGAGATGACATTTCGTTTTTCCAAAATAAATAGGCTAACAATTCGTGGACCGCCGTGTAAGTGACTGAGTGATGATGTGTGAAGCGTCTAAGTGAATCGAGAGGTGTCACTCGTCTTCACCTGACACCTCTCAGAACGCATGGGACCGTCTCAAGCGACCACGAACACTGTCATTTAACGAACTTGTCATTTAGCTTTTAAAACAATTGTTTTCTCAAAATGTTTTTGTGCTGCATTAAGCTGGTCACAAGGGGGCAGTTCGATCTCATATTACACAAAACGCTTGATTAATATGAGGTTTCTTTATAGAGAGTGTAATATGTCGCCAGTTAATGTGCTACTGTGTCGGCAAGCTGTGCACTACTTAATAGTAATTTCTCAACGGGTGCATAGGCGGAACCTGGGGTACGGGTTCCCAATATTTTTGGTGGGTATACGTTAAGCATAGGGTCTAAATATTGGTCCCCCAATATGTTATGTTGGTCTTTAAAACTACAAAGATGTGCAACGGGATTTTCCTTTACCATCCCGCAATAGATAAAGTCCACATTCTACAGGCTGAGACATCCATTACAATGGGCGCACTTTGACCCACGTGTTGATTATGTAGTACAAATGCTGAATGCAACGTGCACCTCATAATATCAGCTACAACGAGCACCAAAGCTCGCTGTCCGTACTGCTTGCTGACACTCAAGAAAACCAAAACGCCACTACACTCACTGTTTACAGTTGGTCCTTGGAAGACAGACGACATACAATTTCGTTTGCCGCCTTTTGTTCCCGTTGGGTCACGTGTGTCGGTTAGAGTGGCTCGTACTTTGGACCAGTCTCCACCCTATACTTGTTAAATCTATTCTCGTCAAGCGTCGAGCATCCTGAAATAAGCGTGGCCTTTTATGGTTTTGTTCTTTTTCAGTTTTCGTATTGACGGTCAGAATAATGGAAAAGGTGAAGTAATTTTGTTCCTTTAGATTTTTTAATGAACGCTTGAGAAAGAGATTGACCTAAATAACGACGCAGTGACATTTCTGGTAACGAATCCCGTATCCAAATCACTTTTTCTGTGTTCGTATCTCATTAACATGAAAGCAGAAAACAGTCAAGCCCAGAACCCAGTTGTTTCGAATTCGGATTACTCGAAAACCCGGATGTGTGGGACAGTAGCTTCTGCAATATCCGATCCTCCAAACCAAATGTCAAACTTGTTGGCAACTCACAAACTGACAAGTCAAGTTTCAAGTGAATGAACTCCAAGTTCAAGTCAAGTCTCGAGTCATCTCTGTGAATTCCAAGTCAAATCCCAAGTCCAGGGTTTACCAATCGTCATGTTTGACGTGATAATGTTTTGCGGGAAATTAAGATGGATGCTACCAGGCCATCACATTACACAATCATAATAAGTACTTATTAACTATTGTATGCAATGCGGCTTGTCACAATAACATGAGCCACCAGACTTGTTGGCCAGTCACAAACTGGCAAGTCAAGTCTCAAGTCATTGACATCCAAGTCAAAAAGTCTCGAGTTGTCTCTCTGAATTCCAACTCGAATCGTAAATCATGAAAATGTGCGACTAGAGTCCGGCTCGAGTCAAACCCCCCCCCCAGATGCTAACTATTTCCCTCTTTTTATCCTGTTTGCATCTCCCATAGATGTAAACTACGGAAGCCGGTTTCTAATCCTCTTGCTGCCGTTTCGAACTTGTGCAATTTCGTTTATTCCGCGTTGCCTCAGTTCACTCAGCTGTACATGAACTAGCTGTCAGTTGAGTTGTAAGCTTCCCAGAGAAGTCGACTTGGCGTTGGAATGAACAGGTCTGCCAGGGGTGAAGTGTGAGACAATTTAAGCAACCCCAAGGACTGGATACTGCGCTACACAATAACACACATTTACCTTTAGTTTGGCGAATGTAGTGAAAACAGTTGAATATTTCGTCATTCACCCACATCAAATTCATTAGAGAATATCAAATAGCATAGTTTACCCCGTAGCTTAGTGAAGTTACAACATACACACACACATATATATATATATATATATATATATATATATATATATATATATATATATATATATATATATATATATATATATATATATATATATATATATACTTATGTAACGCAAGTCCATTTAAAATATAACAAACATCCAAAATGGGTGTCCCCAACTATATTTCAGAAAGCTATTATTTCAAATGTATTGTGTTAAGCTAAAGTTTAAATTCGATGTCATAAACTAAAGGCCCCTACAATAGCTTCTCCTACCCATAGTTCTTTCTTTGAATATGAACGCATTTGTGCTGTTTCTCCGGGTACCAAGCTTCCTCGCCATTATTTCAATACCACAAATTAATTATTTTCTAAAGTTACCGTTGTATAGGAAGCAGTATAAAATCACCTTTCTAGTCATGTTATTATTTCTTGGTAATTATTTGTGCAATGCCTTTAAATTTGATCTTCGTGTTGTCCCACGGAATTCAACACTTTAAAACGTATAAATGGTTACGCCCAGTACCGTGCTTTATTAAGGACAAACATTAATAATGAACACAATTACTTCAAAATTAATAAATACGTAAATACAAATAATTACTATGTCGTTGAATGGTTGAATGAATGTATGTATGTATGTATATATGTATGCATGCATGCATGCATGGATGGATGCATGTGTGTATGTATGTATGCATACATATTGCATATACGCACGTACGTTTAATTAGACGTACAATTGTATTATGTGCGTATGCATGTATGTATATATATATACGTATGCAGGCACGTCCACACGCAGGATCGTGTGCATGCTTGCTGTGATTAGCGTATGATGGATCAGTTGTACGTGTATGCGTGTTTATTACCATTGCATGAACTACACGGAAGGATCTGGGTGTGTTTGCGTTACCCGTGATCTTTGCATTGTGACGTAATGGCCTGCGTCGAAATGATTTCACAAAACAACATATTATATAGATTTAAGGCATTGTGATCGCAAATAACTAGTCCTTGAAATACACATGATCGCAGTGAAAATCAAATCACATATAACATTGATTGTATTCGCTTAATCTTCAGCTAGTTCTGACCGCTGTGGTGGACGTGGTTCCAGTCCATTTGTCGTTTGACTCACACCAGTGCGAATGTGTTGATTAAATATATCGACTAACTGAAGTGCTAGCGACTTTCTTCCTTCTTACACAATATATTACACCATCGAATGTACAACCAGTTGCACAGTTATACACTGTTTACATCACTATTCTATTTTAACGTTTCAATGTTTACTGGTCGTGGATTTCTGGTGCTTCGAAGGTGTCGCGGGATTTGCAGGTTGGCCTTGTGTCACCCTCTTGCTGATGGGTACAGCGTTCTTGACGAGGCGGTGTAGCTGATTCTGTCTGTTCTGCTCTTCGATTTTCTTCCGTTGACGCGTCAGCGTCCATATTGGCACTGCCGTTTCCACAACCAGATCGCCTGTGACGTCGTATTGCGTCCTGTACTGGGCGCTGACGACCATGCCCTTCCACGTGTCGAACACGCCGATGAGGTTACGATTGTAGCCGCGGTCCGTGTTCTACAGGAAAGAGACCCGAATTAATAGTAGTTAATTCGTTTAAACTCTCACCAAGCAACGCAGCGCGCTTGACCTTGTGGGTGCTTACGTGTATATGTATGCATGCGTTCACGGGTATGTGTATGTACACCCATATGCGTTTGCATACATGTGCGTAGAGGCGTGCACTTTGGCAAGAGGGTGTTCGTGCGAACATTCCAAACTAAGACCGCTTTCGTCCCCGGTGTAGCTTTACATTAAACACGTAATTGGCAAACTTGTACACTGCACATGTGAAGGTGGTAAGTCTAAAACATAATAAAGATATTTGACCGTGATATGACTGACCACCAATGGAACGTCTGTCGCAACTCTTTATCGGATTCCGGTGAAACAAAGGGATGTGTCTTGTGCACAGATATATAAATCGTCGAAATATGTTATCTAGATGTAAAATGCTTGGTGACTCGCAAGAAGGTCGTTCGGTGATAAAAATGAGTGGCATAAAATGAGTGGTAACGTCATAAACGTGTCCTAAGTAAGATTCCAAATATCAATGAGATATTACTCCAAGGTTGCTTGAAAACCATATCATGTGCTTTTGTATACATACTAGTCGTCACAATGACGACTTTTTATAGTTTTTTATTGACCCAAGGAGAACCTGGTCCGGATACAATACATTACAGACACTCACTTTATTGTTAACGTATCTCAGCATACATACCTGAGAGCCAGCGAAGTCACCGTCAAGGCCAGTCTGGTGGAACGCCAGCAGTGTTTTTGTAGCATCGATCACGGTCATGTTGCATTCAATAGCCATGAATACAATGTAGTTGTCGTAGCCGGGCCGGCCCATCACGACGTCCGGTATTTTGTTCCATGGATATTCGCCGCCGAAGAAGAAGAAGTCTTCGGCGTCGGGGATGAAGACTTTCGCTCCTGTGTCGACCACCATGGCTGTGATGTCGGCCGGTTTATAGAGGGGGCGCCACGAGCTCGTGTCCAACTACAGCCAGGAAGAGTGTCGATTGTTAGTAGATTCTTTGTCGATTTGGAACAACTAGGTCGTTGTTAAGACGAATAAGATAAACAAAAAAGCACGGCCAACAGCACTACATGGACGACCACAGCAGTATATGGACGACCACAGCAGTACATGGACGACGACAGGAGTACACGGACGATACAGCTGTACTTGGACTAATACAGTAATAAATGGACTATCACAGCAATATATGGACGACCACAGCAGTACATGAAGGATCACTGCAGTAGATCACTGCAATATATGGACGATTACATACATACATGGACGACCACAGCAATGTATGGACGCCCACAGCAGTATACATGAACGATCACAGCATAGATGGACGTGTACTTCAATATATGGACGATTACAGATATACATGGACGACTACAGCAGTACGTGGACGACTACAACAATATATGGACGACTACATCAGTATATGGACGTATACAGCAATATATTGACGACCACAGCAGTACATGGACGACCATAGCAGTAAATGGATGGATACAGCAGTACATGGACGATTACAGCAGTACATCAGTACAACATCTGCTCGTGTTGACACGTATTTAAACAGATAGTTCTTCCATATACGTCACACCTTCATGTTGAATCGCCGTCCGATAACCACATGGTTCGACAATCTGTTGGACTTCCGCCAGAGCCCCTTCAATGTCCGCAGTAATCCGTCATTGAACAGGATATCGCCGTTTGCGAAGCCGTAGTAAATTGCGCTTGGATACCTGAGAACACAAACAGTTGTGATCCTTCAGCCATCAGAGCCAGCCATCCGTTTTATAAATATATTACGATACGGTATTTTATCCTAAGAACAGTGAAACCCGTATCATCATAACTTATGAATGCGAATACACTAAATAGCGCTATTGTGTAATGCGTACATGAAGTCAACAGCAAATCCAGAGTGTCGTGTAATAACCATCTAGTGGGAAAATACATTGTTCGATTAACCTCTATTGTCCTCACGGTGACACGCCGGCGAAATGTAACTAAGCCTACAGTGTTCGTGTCCTTTTACAAAATCTTGTTTTTTCCAGTGATTAACGTAGAATAAGGTGTTGTGCGCATTTTTCTATTTAATATGTAAACTAACAAGAGAGTGTGGTTTGAAAAATTGGCAAACGTGTATTTTTTTAATACGCTACACAAACATTTCCGTACAATGTTTCATAGTCTGAACTGAAAATGTTTTGGTTCGTGTTTTCTTTTAAAAGAACCATGTTGTCGGTATTTCCACAAAGTTTGATGTGCGGGCACTTTTGAAAACCTGGTACGTATATTTATAATAACTTTATGTGATGTGAGAAAAAAGTAAAACTATTACAAGAAATTCACGTATGGTGTCCAAATTGGCAACCAAAAATTTCACATGGTCTAAATGAAAAGTATTATAAGTGGATTTTATTCGGAATGTTTTATTTGGAATAGGGGTTTTTCTATACAGTGGTGTTCCTGTGTGAGAAAAAAGTTAACAATTTGGCTCTAATGTACATACTAAGCACTGCAGATGGGATGGTTGTTCACTGTGGTGCGAAATAGCATTAGTGGATGATCGGAAATCATTTAATGTTGAGATACTACCAACTGATGGTACATGCACAAGACACGCTCCTGGCGATACTACATATGGTCTCTTGTAGATTTACATCCTGACATTGAGGATTCCAAGCCCAGAATCAGCTAACTTTGCTACGTATTATTTGCTGAATGTGTGTGATATAAGTGCGTTGAAGTAGAGTAGTGTAGAAGATTGTGACAACGAATGTGTTGCTGGCGCCAAGTCTTGTTGTTGTACGTTGCTATATAAAGAACAAAGAAAGGGAAATTTATTCAAACTAGACTGTAAGAAAGAAGTTGAATGCTACAGGTAGTAAAATGTATTTGTGTTAAAGTAGAGGACGGAACATATCAGTACTTCCCAATTGTAGCTGAAGAATACAAAAGTATCGGTTCTGTGTAAATATTTGCAAATGTTTCTTTAAAATTGGGCTGGACTGTAAAATATATGTTATCAAAGATTTATTAAGCTCTCGTGTCCATAAAACTATTTGTGGTATGAATTTGTTTGTTTCTACATAATTCAATGTAGCTGTCAGTGACAACTGATTGCAAAGTAAAATCCGGTTTTGACACGTGCACAAATCTATTCAACTATTTAACCTATCTTCAAAATATCTTCAGAGTGCCAGAAATGCCACTCTATCAAATGCAACACCCGACTTCCGGCTAACTACGTTGGCCATTTTGAAATTACAAATTAGTACAGGAGTTAAAATTGCGGCGGGCACGTTACGCGATGACGTAAATAAACAACAACGCCCAATCCACAGATCAGCTGACTACGCATTGACGTTTGACAATCATGACGTACTACTGTGACATAAGTCACATAAAATTCAATCGTTCTGTAGATAGGGCCTACCAATAGTAGTCATCGACTCTCTGGAGAAAACCACATATTGATGTTTGAAACGTATTAGCTTGAAACCATAGTTAAGATGTTTACTACATATGATCCAGTGTTGCAACATTGAGAACGTATAGGTTGAGCCAACGAGAGATGTCAATTGTAACCAGTGCCAACCTGTCTCGCACGAAGTTGATCATATCTTTGAGGAAGGGCGTTTTGTCGGTGTTAGCCCGCGGGACGGGATACACGTGCCAGCCCTTGTTGCCGGCGAGCCTCGTCAAGTAGCTGTGCTCGTCCATCGTGAAGAGAACGGGCTGGAGCAGCGGGCGTAGCACGGCCCAGTTGCGCACCGTGTTGCTCTGAAAGAAGACACGGTCGGACGTCTCCTTGAAAGTCGTGAACACTACCACGAGAGGGCCGTCCGCTTTCATCGCCGGCGCGACCGTCGCTGTCCGGTAGCCGTCCGCCGAGCACAGGCACGACCGGTTGACGGCATTGCTGCTGGCGCAGCGTCCAGAGCTGAGAAACACGAAGTTGTTGACAAGAAAAAGAAGCAACAAACTGACGAGTGTCAAGGTGTGCACGCCGCTGGCTGTTGTTGTGAACACTTTGAATCCAACTATCCTGCCAAAGTGCATGGTGGTGGGTACTTCACGCGGTCGTCCACTACGCAGAATGTTGTGGAGGTGAACGCGGTCATTCACTGCTCAGAATGTTGTGGAGGTGCACGCGGTGGAGTTGAACGCGGTCATTCACTGCTCAGAATGTTGTGGAGGTGAACGCGGTGGAGGTGAACGCGGTCGTCCACTGCGTAGAATGTTGTGGAGGTGAACGCGGTGGAGTGAACGCGGTCGTCCACTGCGTAGAATGTTGTGGAGGTGAACGCGGTCATTCACTGCTCAGAATGTTGTGGAAATGAACGCGGTGGAGGTGAACGCGGTCGTCCACTGCGAAGAATGTTGTGGAGGTGAACGCGGTGGAGGTGAACGCGGTCGTCCACTGCGTAGAATGTTGTGGAGGTGAACGCGGTGGAGGTGAACGCGGTCGTCCACTACGTAGAATGTTGTGGAGGTGAACGCGGTGGAGGTGAACGCGGTCGTCCACTGCGTAGAATGTTGTGGAGGTGAACGCGGTGGAGGTGAACGCGGTTGTCCACTACGTAGAATGTTGTGGAGGTGAACGCGGTGGAGGTGAACGCGGTCGTCCACTGCGTAGAATGTTGTGGAGGTGAGCGCAGCTTCTTGAACAAACTCAACGTCAACGATTTTTCAACTTTCAACGGAGAATAAAACGGCTCTCGTTGATAACCTTCGCATTGGTGAACTTCTGTGACCTGAAACAAACCGTCTGAATATCTGTAAAAAGTATTTCATTTCATGTATCCATTAGAACAGTGCCATATTATTCGAATATTAAAAGCGATTATTAAGTTACCATTTAAAGCACCAGTTAATAGGGGAGACCGGGGTTGTTGTTACAATTTTCAGTTATAGTCACTTTTTGTGAAAAGTGTGTTAGGTGCCCCGTCATACGGGTCACGTTGTTACATCACATGGGGCAGGTTGTTACATCACATGGGGCAGGTTGTTACATCACATGGAGCAGGTTGTTACATCACATGGGGCAGGTTGTTACATCACATGGGGCAGGTTGTTACAGCAAAGAACGCGTAGATCGCAAAACAAGTGTCACTCGTACATGTTACGGTTATTACATTAATTGGATTATACACACTTTTACATCTTATACGCAATGTGCATAATAATGTAGGTGTTCACATCTTCATATATTACGCTTTTCATACCAAAGGGAACACATTCCCCGGGTTCTTAGATAACAAACAATTGTGATTGGAATATAAATGATTGAATGAAGGATGAAATAGTGAATGGCAATATATATGTAATGCGACTTATACTTGATACTCACACGTACACACTCACGCACACGCGCACGAACATCTACATTTCAATGAATCGTGCAATATTTTTTAATTGCTCAGATAGGGCCGTGCCATAAAACATTATCAAGATTGAACAATATTGTCACCCAAGGCAAAACACCAGATGGCAAGTGGACAAGGAAGCCATTGGCTCATCGAGAGTCCAACAATTTGTCATTTATGTGTAGCCCGCCCTTCTTAGAGATTTATTTTGTTTGACGCTGCTAGCATTTACAATACTTGTTATAAACGAGTACACTAGGCTTCACGAGTGAAATAAAACGTTCACACATCGTGATTAAATAATGTTTTTATTTCAATCATTGTCAGCAAACAACTCGCTGGCTGCGTTGTTACAGTTGTAACAACTTACCCCAACACATTTGCAACAAGTTGCCTTAAACACAGTTTTTGCAGTTGAACGCACGTGGGCGATAAGAAATACTGTAATGTAGTTGCGTGTACTATGTCACACCGAGTTCTACTGAAACATGATTCTAAAAGCTGGCGTGCGTAAGAAATAATGGCCAAGGCTATTTCAACATGTTCGCGTAAAACGTGAAAACTGGAAACAAAGCTTTCAATCAACTGAGGAGCTGATTGAGTGGCAGAAAATGGATACAACAAAACGCGAAGCGACAGCTTAGGAGAAAAACATGCCTTTACTTACATTTTAAAATGGTATTCTTCAGACAGCCGTCAACCTGGAAAACAAACAACTGGTATAACATCACGCGTAAGGTGTCCACCAGCAATGTCCATCACTTTCATTCATCCGTTACCTAGTCAGTGGAAGGTGTGTCCTGGAGAAGCCGGCTCGGTCGAACAGCACCGGACTGAGCCACTGCAGTCGACTATGTGAATGAAGAACTCCGCATCACGCATACTTATCGCCACATTGGTTTGATATAAATGGGCATCGCCACACCTTTGGCCATTTGTCTTTCTCAGTTACAGTTGTAAAGTCGTCGGCACGCGCCGACGACATTTTTCGTCGTCGCTGCGAAGGCGTTCGGTCGTGTATACGAGAACTCTCTTCGTTGTGTCACGTCACAACAGTATATTAACCAGAACTGATCTGGAGAAGAAATATATA
>BSQZ01000067.1:1127500-1140000 GCA_033239005.1 Lamellibrachia satsuma
CAATTACTACAGACCCATTTCATTACTTCCTTCCAAAGTCTTTGAAAACATTGTATACGATACAAATATTTCAATATCTAACTATAAATGAATTATTTTACAAAAGTCAGTACGGGTTTAGGAAATCACATTCCACGGAAATGGCTCCACTGGAACTAACTGACACTTTTTCAGACAGAAAAATCCGTATATAAATTTTCTTAGATTTGATTGATACCATAGATCACAATATTTTACTTAAAAAGCTTGAACATTACGGAATGAATGGAACTGCGCTAATTTGGGAAATGAATTACCTTACTGAAAGACGCCAATTTGTCCAATTCGATGATATAATGTCTGACACATTAACTATCTGAACAGGTCTCCCATAGGGGTCAGTATTAGGTCCCCTATTATTTACTCTCTATATAAATGATATTCATCTTGCTAGCAATAAATTCAAGGCGATACTATCTAAATACAAGTAAAACCAACTAACTCTTGTCGGACCACTCTGCTCTTTCAAATGCAATACTAATAGTAATATGCAAGACTATAATACTATCAGCGATAACATTAACACTGAACTTAACTATACCAGTGAATGGTTATCTGTAAACAAACTTTCTCTAAACACAAGTAAAACTAAATACATGTTGTTCCATTTTCCACAACGTAGTATCTTAGATATAAAATTAACGGTACAAATAGACGGTCAACCCATACAGTGTGTACGCATATTAAATTTTTAGGTACTGTTATTCAAGAAACATTAAACTGGACTTCACGCATTTACAGAATATCAAATAAAATATCACGAAATTTGGGAGCCATGAATAAACTAAAGTATAATTCTTTCATCGTGCCACACTTCAACTATAGCATTTTATCGTGGGGCTTTGATACAAATAGACAAAATAGACTATCCAAAATTCAGAAAAGGGCAATCAGAATAATTTCTCGTAGTAAATACAACTCACACACGGAACCTATAATGGAATATCTCAACCTACTAAAAAATTACGCTTGACATTTTTCAAAAATTTATGCATAAACGCGTTCCTATATTTTTTCAATCACTATTTTTGTAAAATGCTGCTTATCTTGATATTCCCACAAGACAATGTCATGAAATCGCTATCCCATTCAGTCATACCTCGAGAGCCAGAAAATGTATTAGATACCACTTACCAGCTTTACTCAGAAAAATGCCACCATGCACTGTGGATGAAATTTATAAGCATAGTCTTTACGGTGTTTCTACATACACCAAGCAATACCTACCAACACTTTACAAAAAATCCTGCACAAACACTAACTGCTACATATGCACTTAGGTTACAAATTATCACCATGTCCTGTCTTCCGATAAACTGTGACAATAAATTTTGACAATTATGTAAAACATGTAGGCAATGTATGCACACGGAAAACAACCATTGTAGGTGGCTCTCACGCTAGCGGTATATTTTATTAGCCTTAGGGAGAGTCTCCTGGCAGTTTTTTATGTTCATTTTGTAGTTTTAATGAAGGGTTTGTTTTTAGTGTTATTATTATTCTTCCTCGTTTTGATGAAGGTTTTATTTTTAGTGTTATTATTATTCTTACCTCGTTTTGATGAAGGGTTTGTTTTTAGTGTTATTATTATTCTTACCTCGTTTTGATGAAGGGTTTGTTTTTAGTGTTATTATTATTCTTACCTCGTTTTGATGAAGGGTTTGTTTTTAGTGTTATTATTATTCTTACCTCGTTTTGATGAAGGGTTTGTTTTTAGTGTTATTATTATTCTTACCTCGTTTTGATGAAAGGTTTATTTTTAGTGTTATTATTATTCTTACCTCGTTTTGATGAAGGGTTTGTTTTTAGTGTTATTATTATTCTTACCTCGTTTTGATGAAGGGTTTGTTTTTAGTGTTATTATTATTCTTACCTCGTTTTGATGAAGGGTTTGTTTTTAGTGTTATTATTATTCTTACCTCGTTTTGATGAAGGGTTTGTTTTTAGTGTTATTATTATTCTTACCTCGTTTTGATGAAGGGTTTATTTTTAGTGTTATTATTATTCTTACCTCGTTTTGATGAAGGGTTTGTTTTTAGTGTTATTATTATTCTTACCTCTTTTTGATGAAGGGTTTGTTTTAGTGTTATTATTATTCTTACCTCGTTTTGATGAAGGGTTTGTTTTTAGTGTTATTATTATTCTTACCTCGTTTTGATGAAGGGTTTGTTTTTAGTGTTATTATTATTCTTCCTCGTTTTGATGAAGGTTTTATTTTTAGTGTTATTATTATTCTTACCTCGTTTTGATGAAGGGTTTGTTTTTAGTGTTATTATTATTCTTACCTCGTTTTGATGAAGGGTTTGTTTTTAGTGTTATTATTATTCTTACCTCGTTTTGATGAAAGGTTTATTTTTAGTGTTATTATTATTCTTACCTCGTTTTGATGAAGGGTTTGTTTTTAGTGTTATTATTATTCTTACCTCGTTTTGATGAAGGGTTTGTTTTTAGTGTTATTATTATTCTTACCTCGTTTTGATGAAGGGTTTGTTTTAGTGTTATTATTATTCTTACTCCGTTTTCATGAAGGATTTATTTTTAGTGTTATTTGTAAAGTTAGTGAACATTCCAAAATGGTGGTTAGTTTCTACAATGCAGGTTTCTGTTATTAATTATACAAAATGTACAGTTCTACGTTACAAGAAAATTCCCATGTCTAAGGATATTTAACTGTGACATAATAGTCAACAGCTTTTTACTTGACTTGGTAAGACTTGGTAAATATTCAACTGCTCCGCTGTATTTTAAAGTGACGCCCAAAATGGCTGCCACATTTTGATATCAGTGACCCGTTGCGGCTCAATCATGTATGTATATGTTCCTGCATAATTGGATCCAATTGTTTACCATTTCATAACATCCAAGACGGTCTCTCTCATTATAATCGCATATCTAACACAGTGCTTGTAATACATAGTTGTATTTATCTTTATTATAGTCAACTTCCGGCGGAAAAGTTCTCTCTGGCGTAAACACAAAACACACACTTTACCAAAAATGTCAAGAATCTATAGCAAACAGCAAAACGAACCCAATTCCGTCCCGAAATTATTAGTTAGAATCCAGGCCCGGCCCAGGCCCGGAAAAATACCTCAAACCCAGCCCGGCCCAGGCCCCAAGACCCGTTAACATTTGGCCCGATTATTGAAGCCCATATAGACCCCTATCCCAAAGCACAAACTACCGATTTAAATAAAGCCTATTATATTATAATAAAAAACGTGCATCATAGAAAACAGAGTGACAGAGAGACAGTGTGACAAATATACAGAGAGAAAGAGACAGAAAAAGACAGAGAGACACGGAGACACGGAGACACGGAGACACGGAGACAGAGACAGAAAGAGACAGAGAGCCAGTGACAGTGAGACACAGAGACAGAGATAGTAAGAGAGGCAGAGAGACAGGGTCACAGAGAGACAGAAACGCCGAGACACGGAGACAGGAATGATGGAAGGACGGGGGAGGTGAGGGAGCTGGGAGGGAGGGAAAGGGAAAGGTAGGGGAAGGGAAAGGGAGAGAGGAAAAGGGAGAGGGGGAAAGGGAGAGAGGGAAAGGGAGAGAGGGGAAAGGGAGAGAGGGGAAAGATAGAGACACAGACAAATGCTTTCATTTTTATATTTAGGAAGCCGAGACGCCATGATCAACTGGATCTGTATCTCAATCGTCTGGCATGTTATTCTAACTTATTGTATCGACGTGTTGAAGTCGAAACGCTTCCAAGTAACAGAAACTAACGACATATTTATATTTGGTCGCCGAGTACTCACGTCCGGGGTCACGGCGGCTGCATTATGTTAACAACGGATCCGCGACGTCTCGTCATCGTAAGTAGAGATGCACTTTCGTCCAGTTATGTGAGCGCCACTCCCCACAACCTTCCTTTTTTGACGTTCATGGGCGAACAAGGCGCTGCTGCAAAACTGTCAATTGGACCTAGCGCCGCGCCACAAAAGAACAGTACACATAAAATAGGACCATCGTGTTGTAAAGGCCAAGGTCGGGTCGTCTACGACCCACGGTCGGGTCGTCTACGACCCACGGTCGGGTCGTCTCAGTTTTATTTGTTTCGAAATTCGTCACACTATTACCTTTCTATGAACAATGGAATTACCGTTTGTAGTTATTGCGTACAATTGTCCACAGCTCTATGTGAACAATTGTGTGCAATTGTTCACAACGGCATGCGTCTTTTCTACGATTGTCCAAAGTTACGTAGCATGAAGGCAATGCGTCGCTAGATGATACTATAACTGCAAGTGTTGCGTCACAATTTCTAATGTTGGGCAGAAGCCATTAAGACATTGACTGCCAGCACCAAGTACCAAGGCATTTATGTGACAATGTTGTGCCCTGTAATTTTTTAATATTGTTATTGTGACAGTCAATCACGAACTACCAAGTCCCCGCTGGAGGGCGGCTTTTTTTGCTAGTGCATGTTTGGATAGAACAATTTGTGATCAAAATAACGTTGCGTCCATAATATGATTGGTATTTGTTACTGAATTTAAGTAAGAGAAACCTATGTGGAGGTAGTTATCTACCGATGTGGAGGTAGTTATCTATCTCTATGCCCAATATAAATAATCACATATCTATCTAGTATGACACTCTAACCAATAATTCAAAATTTTTATAACCCACTTATGAAATGCATGTGACGACATCACAGAAGACCATATGATTTGATTATTCACATTATGTTACTCTTACTGTTTTCTACCACTTTCAACAGCCACATTGAGATTGTTTTTTGCAGTTTCTTTGACATATCTCAATACAAATCTATGGTCGCCAGTTTGTTTCATTCTATAAAGTAAACTAGCACATGGCAAACACCTTTTGGTATACTAGGTAAATTCCGTTACCTTTTATTTATTGCACCGGTTTTTACGGGTTTTGTGCAAATCAGGGTTGCCTTTGTCTCTTCTCAAGCTCCGTGTTTGATGGTGCTTGTTTCTCATGTTGTTTTCAGCTTTTAGTGTCATTAGATTGTAATTTTTCAAGTGTTTTGGTAAGACACGTGGGTAAATAATTTTGCAGACAAACAAAGCACTGCATGTCGTATACATGTATTTCGGAATAGACGCTACCCGGAATGTCATATTGTTAAAAAAATAAATAATTAATAAATGTGGGGAATACGACAGGACGAAAACCTTTTTAGTTTTTCAAATAGAAAACTATATTCATGACACATGCCAGTTTATCATATATGTTACATACAAGTGCTATCGTCTGGTAAATGTGGGAGCACACAAGCTGTCTGGTAGCCTATAACACTATCCTCTAAAGTCAACCTAGTATCCGTGTAGTAGCATGTTTGATTAAAAACGTATTAATATTACAAAGGCTGAAAATACATGCTGTATTATTTTATCAGTGATGTTGCGTTGTGATGTAGTCACTCTGGAAAACTTTCTCTGAACAGTTTCTCGAATTCGGGGAATAATAGGCCATATTAGCATTTAGTATCAAGTATATAGCCATCTGTTATGACTAAACCTTCAGAGTTTGTGTTTTTCAATTATACGGTCATGTCATTAAATGTAAAAAGTGCAAGTAATCGCTGCTTACATAGGCATGTGATACGCCATTATTTCCAGTCATGAATGCGGATTAATGTTTTGTGCATAAAAAGGGTGTGGCGTGAAACATGAGGAAATGTTTTGCTTGTAATGCCGTTTTCCTAGTCTGTATATGTTAATAATAAACCCAAGTCCACTTATTTGTACTACAGACATCATGTTATATACATATGTATATGTATATGTATATGTATATGTATATGCCGTAACCCACAGGCCGCGTGTTTACGTCAATCGTGCATCTTTTTTATTGACACTGTTTTCGTGGTGTGTCTGTGTATGTAAATAACGTGCAAAATTTACCATTTTATCACGTCTATAACACACAACAAACCACAAACATATCCCATCTACCACACAAGATGTGGCTAGAATGGGGCTGCTGTTTGTACAAATAGTCTGGAAAAAGAGTCACTCAGATGCTTTAATACGTATAAGCTTCACTGGTTGTGTATTTCGTTCCCACAGAGTTCCACAGATTGGTGTGACCCTACTTCCGACGTTGTTTTAACCGTGGGAACAAAGCGTACACCATAACTAGATGACATCAGGCTGCCTGGGCTTTCTTGCAGAAGGAGCAGCGAATGTTGTTGTTTTAATACAAAAAAGTTATATTTCCTGGTTTACTCCACTATTCTAACACGTACAAGCTTTCTAAAACACTGCACACCAGATGAAAGTTATCTAAGAGTCTTGATTAACGTAATTATTTCCCAATCTTAACTAAATGCATTGATATAACAGGCTAAAGACATTGTTACATTTTCTTGACACACTAATGCCCGCATGTTCTTGACACACTAATGCCCGCATGTTCTTGACACACTAATGCACCGCATGTTCTTGACACACTAATGCCAGCATGGTCTGGGGAGAACATTTATTTAATGCTAGTTTGGTAATTGTTCCATATTAAAACTCTTATCTACACAACAACCTGCAATGACAATTACTAAATAACTTAAAAAACTATAGGATATCATGTAGCGCTCGAATGCATATAAAACTTTGTTCTTTCACAAAATAATCCAGTTTTTCATTTGGTAAGACACATTATTCAATCTTTGGAAGCGAACTATAATTATACTTGATGGTCGCACAATTTTGTTTAATTGGACATATTGAATACAGTTCCACCTAATTATCCTTTCATCATATAGATGATTTAAAAATACAGTTCCACCTAGTTATCCTTTTATCATAGATAATTTAAAAATACAGTTCCACCTAGTTATCCTTTTATCATAGATGATTTAAAAATACAGTTCCACCTAGTTATCCTTTTATCATAGATGATTTTAAAATCTTAATGATATATATTATAGTTAAACTGTACGTGCATAACAATTATATATATATATATATATATATATATATATATATATATATATATATATATATATATATATATATATACATTTAGATAACTTTGGTGTAGCCAAACACTATGCAATGACATTGAATATACGTGTGTAACATGTATATGGAATTTGATATTGTTCTGGAGAGGACATTCCAATTAATACATATAAATTAACAAGAACCATGTTTACACATAATATTGTTATTACAAAATCCAACACATCTGAAAGCATGCTGACTCCAGTAGTGGAATATCATATACTCATGTGTATTAACTAGTTGTTTATTACTGTTTGGCATTGGGGTTTTGGTGTTTTGGAGAGGACATGTTTTAACGGTACACATCAATTTATGATTGCCACAGATTGTAAACGTATTAAACATGTCAACGGACGGATGTGGATGGAGATGCAGATGGCCAGTAATGGATGAAAATTCCTGTCGATGTAGGGGGTAGTGGGAGGGGGTGAATGAAAGGAGAGATGGGCGGTAATGTTTGAAGAGACTACGCGGGTCAACTGTGGATGGGGTGCACTGGCCAGTAATGAATGAATATTCTGGTGCATGGGGTGATTTTATACAGGACAGTACACGAAGATGTTAGTGGTCGGAAGTGAAGATAGCGAACAGACAGGCGGACAGGCATAGCTAAACGTGTTACTACGTAGCTGAACGCATTTCATACTTAGCAAAAAGCGTTACATTCGCAGTTAATATTGGCCTGTAATGGCTAGTCAGGTGACAATGAACACTGCAAGTGACAGGTAGGCTGTTGCAATAACATAGACATATTGCCTCTGTGGAGTGCATCTTGTATCAACTCGGGTTAGTCAATAGAATAACAAGGGAGGACAACACAGAGTATATTAGTTGTGCTTATTCAACAGTGCTTCCTTCTTCATTTAACCAGAAATAGTTTAAAGTTGAGATACCTAAGTTGACACATGTTTAAGTTGACATGCAGGTATGATTTTGATGACAGATTAACACTCCTACTTCAGTGTGTTGGACGTTGGAGCCTGCACCAGACAGTGACAGCTATTGTGACACAGCACCGTAGATACAGCACCGTAGATACAGCACCGTAGATACAGCACCGTAGATACAGCACCGTAGATAGAGCACCGTTGATACAGCACCGTAGATACAGCACCGTAGATACAACACCTTGGATACAGCACCGTAGATACAGCACCGTAGATACAGCACCTTAGATACAGCACCGTAGATACAGCACCGTAGATACAGCATCGTAGATACAGCACCGTAGATGCATCACCGTAGATACAGCACCGTAGATACAGCACCGCAGATACAGCACCGTAGATACAGCACCGTAGATACAGCATCGTAGATACAGCACCGTAGATACAGCACCGTAGATACAGCACCGCAGATACAGCACCGTAGATACAGCATCGTAGATACAGCACCGTAGATACAACACCGTAGATACAGCACCGCAGATACAGCACCGTAGATACAGCACCGTAGCGCTAACAAGACAACTTTGTTCACCAAAGGTTTAAAACGTGCTTGTGTCAAGAAAAAGAAGCTGCATCTAGCATTTGTTGTGTGTAGATATGCTGAATACAAAACTTATAAAAGCAAATTAACAGCTATGTTACAATGTTAAGGGTACTTGGAACATATTAAACTTGTGTAATGGTGAACAAAAGTTGTGCGGACACTGCAATTCAGCATCATATCACCACTAAGCAGCAGGCACATGATAAACAATGTGTATCACTGTTTTTTACAAGGTCCAAACAAAATTATTTACTGCTTCGTTTTATGTATTGTACAGGCCCTGTAATTGGTATGGGAGTGAATAGTTTTATATACAGAGTGAATTGTGTGTGTGCGTGCGTGTGCGCGTGCGCGTGCGCGTGTGCGTGTGCGTGCGCGTGCGTGTGTGTGCGTGTCCTAATTTGTGTTAACAAGTAAGTCCCTCTACCGGACGTAGACAAATGAAATGTCAGAAATATCCGATAGAGGGCGCCATTGCACACATGAGTTAGCATAGCCTCGATTATCCAGGCTCCGCGCTATGCCGCCACCGTTTGTCGCACACATCTTCTCCTGGGTGCAGAATGTGCTTTTCACCTCACCTCACCTCACCTCACCTTACCTCACCTCACCTCACCTCACCTCACCTCATCTATCCTCTTCGGCCCCAGTGGCATCTTCCCCAGCTCGCTCTGTCAGCTGCTACATGTCTGGCCTCGTTCCAGCAGTTCCACCCCAGTACGCATCTTTCATTTTCAACAGTTGATCGCCACGTTGTCTTTGACTCTGGTCGACCAACCTTTCTTCTACCTTCGGGCGTCCAGGTCAGCGCCGTCTCACGTATGCAGATTCTGGGTGCATACATAATTATTTGGCTAATTCATAAAACAAGCGTTTATCAGTTTATACAATGCAACTGAAATTAACTTTAACGTTTGATTATATTGACACAACAGTCGAATGAAAAGTTAAACCAGGCAAAAAAAATTAGTGGAGCATTTTGATAATTGATATCTTTACACTTCCAGAGGGGGCAACAAGTTGTGCTGTCTGATTTCGACCAGAAATCTTTACATTTACCAAAATGTCTACTTTCAATTAAAAATAATGATATAATTGTATATAATTAATTAACAAGTATACTAGATGATCTACTTAACACAAATAGTAAACAATCTACTCGCCTTATCTAAAAACCTAAATTTTACAAACATTCAGATCCGGGGGGCATATGCCCCCTTGCCCCTCCCCCCACGGACGCCCATGCACGCCTCTACTGCCAGACTATCTTCTCGGCGGATTTAGCCGTTAGCCGAGTTAGCCGTGTAATTTCAGTGTTATGGAAGTCGTGTCGGGCGGCCAAAGTGAAATAAATAGGTTTACTACAAATAAAATAGTTCAAACAGGCGAAACCTATAATAAGTATTGTTATTCGCAAAAGTTTATGTCCACTTTGATGTGCTATGTGCCTGTAGTAACCCCAACCCATCAAAACATTAAAACATAAATGTCATTAAATAGGGTAATCCATTACATATGTCCTCTTCGTTTTATTAACGGGCAGAATTCTACACAAATGAGGTCGAAATCACTTGTAATTCTTCTAATGTTTTACTGGTCGCAAAGTAGTCGAAATAAAAGCCATTAAACATGAGCATAGCAGTGGATGTATGCGTAATAGATAACAAAAGTCAATTGTTTACGGAAGATATTGTCGAAAATAGCGGCGCAGTGTTGTTAAGGTGGCCGACTGCCTTGAAATCAAGCTAACTGCGCATCGGTCTGTGCATCGAGGTCAAAACATGAAATTATCACAAAAGTTGGTACTTGTCTAGAATCCGGGCCCACCTCAGTTTCGCCGTTATAACATACAGTATGTACAGTAACCATGCACAAAGCATGCACAATGTATACTGAACTACGGAACACGTAAATTATTAAACATGTGCGTAAAAATAAATTTAATCATCTTTTTTGAAGCTCGAATTCTCATATTTAACCTTCACTGAGCGCCAAATTGCCCCCTTTGTTCGCAAGATGGCGACACTTAAAGCGAGTTAAATATACGAATTCGAGCATCTAAAAGGTGATTAAATGTGTTTTACGCACAGCATGGTTAATACTTTACATGTCCCATAGGCATAGTTCAGTATGCATTGTGCAAGGTTACTGTACATATTGTATGGCGAAATTGAGGTGGGCTCGGATTCTAGACAAGTGCCTAAAAGTTATACTGTCAATTGAAACTACGTCCTTTATGCTTTAATGGCTTTATGCCAATAATAAACACAAATGATGCATGTTTTTGTAAAAGAATGCTAATTTATAATCGAAACAGTATACTGTTAACGTACTGCCAATGGAGCCCCCGGCGGACAACATGTGTTACAGAAAATTTAGTTCGGATTTTAATAGCAAACTCTGATTTTTTCCAGGCACTTCATTAGTTTTTTGTATGTCTATAGAGATGAATAATGGATTAACATTTCGGCCAACTTTTACTGAAATAACGTTACTCCTTCTGGGTAAAATTTGGCTTTTGATAACAGCTTTGTTAATTTTGCAGGTGACCTATCTATTACTATGTCAGATATTTAACAATTTGCTCGGGGCCCACAAGTTATTTTGCCTTTTATGGGCTATTTGGGTCTAATGGCTTTCAAACAACCTTTAAAATTGTAATTGCTTTATTTCTGGGTAATCGTCCACCTTAAGAACCCAGTAGGTAGAAGTTTTTTCAGCAAATACAAAACGTTCTCAAGTACCCTCTTGCTTATGGTTAACATAACGTTTTGGGGACGTTGTGGTAATATTATGGTGTTTTTAAATTGAATATAAATTTTAAATGCGTAATAAAAATAATAAAAATAATTGTATGATGCTCTGAGAAAGTTCTCTAAATGGCCGTGGATATTTCCTGAAACTCCCCTCGGTGATAAAAATCAGTGACTATAAATTATATATTATAAGTTTTATATTTTGTTTACTCGTTTGGTGTTGTAGCATCGCTACATTATAATTTACCGTTGCTCAATTGTATCATGTCGAAAGAAACAATTGAAGAAAATGTGGTGTTGCACACATTTCACAGGTGCATGCGCATCACCAACAAAGTACCTGTTTCAATATATTTTTGATAACTAATCTAATTAATAGTATAAACGCATTTATTGTCACTTTTGCTATATTACAACATGTAGCATAATGTATTTTAAAACATATTCTAACGATAAAGTATTTAACTAGCATTTGTTATTGTGGATAACATTAATGTTAAACATGTTTGAGGGAAGGACTCACGATAAAATCTCACCAGGTAGCGCCGATTTGTTGTAATATATAAATACGCGGGCGCAAAAGCAGTATATAAAGTTCTTTACGACTTTAATACTTCAGGAAAAACAATAGTAACTATGTATCAATACAATATATAGTTTGGAATACAATACACTTACTAATTTGTAGGAACCGATCGGTCAAATATTTACGTTGTACGAGTTACGTTGTATTGAACCCTGCACATTATGCTAAAATCATCGTTTTTAATAATCATGACTTTTTAATTGTGCAGGGGGGACTTTGATATGTAGAATAAAATGCCGGATTTGTGTAACAGCATCATTAACACGAGTTAGTGTATATATTTTAAGTAATAAATGTTCTCTGAAGTTTCCCTCAAGGTTTTGTAATTTCGCAAAAGGTTTCCTGCGATGTTTTGTAAGAACTACTAACGTTTGGCGAACGACCTGAAAAGTTTCCACGGGGACGTTCACCTTTTCTTTTTTACGAAATTAAGGGTCTAAACGCATGTGTTTCACTAACACCAATCCAAAATTAAACACAAGTATTACTGTCTTCACACATAAATAGATTGAAGTTGCCGAATTGCTAAGGTAGACGGGGACTTTACAAACACTGAAGCAGCTATTGTTTACAAGGATGTTGCCTGAAGCTGCAAGGATGTTCTGGTTCAAATTTGCCTGTAGCAAAATCCACACATTC
>BSQZ01000067.1:1145000-1382500 GCA_033239005.1 Lamellibrachia satsuma
TTCTAGAATATGTATCTGCTTATGAAATTAAACATCTACCTACCAGCTTAAATACATTACTTCCCATTTGGCACAATTCTGAACACACAGTTTTTAGGTACAAATAATGTGTTATGGAGGGGTTGGGCATGAAGAGTGTGAGTTGATGTGCACACTTGATGAAGACAATGGTGACACGTACAGAGCATGCGGATGTACAGTACTTGTCACATGGATGTAGGCACTATGTACAGTACTTGTCACATGGATGTAGGCACTATGTACAGTACTTGTCACATGGATGCAGGCACTATGTACAGTACTTGTCACATGGATGTAGGCACTATGTACAGTACTTGTCACATGGATGCAGGCACCATGTACAGTACTTGTCACATGGATGTAGGCACTATGTACAGTACTTGTCACATGGATGTAGGCACTATGTACAGTACTTGTCACATGGATGTAGACACTATGTACAGTACTTGTCACATGGATGCAGGCACTATGTACAGTACTTGTCACATGGATGTAGGCACTATGTACAGTACTTGTCACATGGATGCAGGCACCATGTACAGTACTTGTCACATGGATGTAGGCACTATGTACAGTACTTGTCACATGGATGCAGGCACCATGTACAGTACTTGTCACATGGATGTAGGCACTATGTACAGTACTTGTCACATGGATGTAGGCACCATGTACAGTACTTGTCACATGGATGTAGGCACTATGTACAGTACTTGTCACATGGATGCAGGCACTATGTACAGTACTTGTCACATGGATGTAGGCACTATGTACAGTACTTGTCACATGGATGTAGGCACTATGTACAGTACTTGTCACATGGATGCAGGCACTATGTACAGTACTTGTCACATGGATGTAGGCACTATGTACAGTACTTGTCACATGGATGCAGGCACTATGTACAGTACTTGTCACATGGATGTAGGCACTATGTACAGTACTTGTCACATGGATGCAGGCACCATGTACAGTACTTGTCACATGGATGTAGGCACTATGTACAGTACTTGTCACATGGATGTAGGCACTATGTACAGTACTTGTCACATGGATGCAGGCACCATGTACAGTACTTGTCACATGGATGTAGGCACTATGTACAGTACTTGTCACATGGATGTAGGCACCATGTACAGTACTTGTCACATGGATGTAGGCACTATGTACAGTACTTGTCACATGGATGCAGGCACCATGTACAGTACTTGTCACATGGATGTAGGCACTATGTACAGTACTTGTCACATGGATGCAGGCACCATGTACAGTACTTGTCACATGGATGTAGGCACTATGTACAGTACTTGTCACATGGATGTAGGCACCATGTACAGTACTTGTCACGTGGATGCAGGCACCATGTACAGTACTTGTCACATGGACGTAGGCACTATGTACAGTACTTGTCACATGGATGTAGGCACTATGTACAGTACTTGTCACATGGATGTAGGCACTATGTACAGTACTTGTCACATGGATGTAGGCACTATGTACAGTACTTGTCACATGGATGCAGGCACTATGTACAGTACTTGTCACATGGATGCAGGCACTATGTAAGGCAGTTGCAGATTCAGATACGTGTTTATTCAGCAATTATATGTACACAAATTGGTGTAGAAGTGAAAGAGCTTACAACAATGTTTAAACTTCATGGAGAGTCTTCAGAAATAAGAGACAAATTAAATAAATGACACATATACCAGTCTTTGTTAAAATACAACAGCTCATTAACAATAGAATGGTGTCGTTTTAAATATAATAATAATTTGCTTATAGTTTTACACCACCAAGAATGAATTTTTGTAACCGCTAGGCTAACAATTGATTGTCTTGCATTGAAGAAAGATTATAGAGCTTTCCTTTCATTCCTTCTTTTAATCTCTTATAGGTTCATTATAGTAACACCAGCAGGTTCAGCTACGTACATTTCACAATAACAGAGATGTTTACATCAACATAAGTCTCTGGCAAATTCTATCTACGATGCAAAAAACGTTGTGCTTTTTTAGAGCAAACCTATAGCAGGCACCAGTCACTGTACAACCAAACAAGCATTATGTTACGTCTAACCACCTGTCTCTCTCTCTCTTTCTCCCTCTCCCTCTCCCTCTCCCTCTCCTTCTCTCTCTCTCTCTCTCTCTCTCTCTCTCACATATCAAGCTACTTTGCCTTTTGCCAACATCGGCCTAGTTCCATACGTCACATGACAACACATGTGACTCAATATCTAAGTCCATAATAAACATTACACCTGTAAATATTTACAACACCCGCAGCTGTGGACTTAAACCAGCACATTACACAGAATGCATTTTTTTAAACAACAACAATGATAAATTGTAAAATATGAGTAATAACTGTCATTAATAGCTAGCTGTGACAAAACACACAAGATTTGATTTCTTCATGCGTACACAAAGTTGCCTTCCTTAGTATACATAGCTATGCTTTGATTTCTTTCTAGAAGAAGCCATAAACACTGGACATAACTGCTGACACAGTAATGTTTTCTCCAGCAAATTGGCCAGTGGAAACACTTAAACAACTGTATCATCATGTGTGACTCCACAAATGAATCTGCTATGGTTCTCCTGTGTAATCTCCTGGGTTCAACTCAACTCTTTCGCACACCATGGAAGCCCTGTGGTGGCCAGTATGAGCCACTCTGGCTACAATTGTAAATAGCTGTCAAACATGACCAATTTTTAACCAATGTATCTAAACAAAAAACTTGTCCTAATATAAAAAACAACAATTTCATGGTCCTCCACATTTTGCGTATCCTCTAGTTAGCTGTAGTGCTGTCTGTATCCAACCTTTCATTACCAAATAACAACACTTTCCTGAAGGAAAAAAACATCTGTCATCTTGGTTCTACTTCCAGTAATTCACATACATGTATTCCTGTTTCGTGTATACTTCACCATTTTTCTTGGTCAGTACTTTGTAGTTAATGAATTACTATAATTTTGTTCAAGCCCTGTGCTTACGATAAAACCATGAGACAGTACTGCAACGAACTATCGTATATCACACTTCTAATATCACCCACAGTATTTGAAGACTTGTGTCAGAATGGCATCAAACTATTCGGATTAGAATATTCTTAGAAATGCAAGGAAGACATCTAAATTGATACACAGAGTAAACAGTTCTTCAATTTCTACACCTTTCAACATACAATTTGTGAGTGTTTTATATGCTACAACATAGCAATCAACAAATGCCAATTTCTAGAAAGTGAATGCTAAGACAATCACCAGCAACTTCATTTTGTAACTACATCTTCTGCCACTAGCTGCTGGAGAAGTGCCAGTAGATTGAACAACTGAAGTTCTGTTTCTTTGCATCATTTATGAACACCTGTTGCATCTGGCAGTCTGGATAAATTTTCACCAGCTAGCACCTGCGTAAACTATAGCCAAATCATGGAAAATACCTTTTAAACTAGTTACTATGCAAACTATTTGTTAAACTTTGAGACTGGCAGTTGCTAAAGGCGACATTGCATACTCTAGCGTGTGTCAAATATTACAAATATGTGGCCATTAAATATGCAGATTTAAGAAAAGATACCCCATATATATGCAGATTTAAGAAATGACACTCCTAAAAATATGGAAATTCATGGAAACGATAACTCTGTTGATATACAAAAAGAGGGACCGAGGCCCCTTATACAGGTTAACTTCTGAAGGGCAACTATCATGTGCATCCTAATTGGATATCAAGTAGGTATTTATGCATCAATGGATTATGTAATGCAGGCAAAATATTTTTTTCTTAATCAGTATTGTAGCAAATAAAATAATGGAACTATTTTGTTGGAAATTATGCGAATGATGTTTTATAATTTGTTTGCACAAACCTGAACACATTCTGGTGGTATTTCACAATCAGTTGATGTGATAAAGGGGCTGATGCCCCTTGCCTTATAAACAGTCATAAAGTTTTCATTTTGGAACTAACTTCCAAAATTCACAATGAACAAGATCAGCATTTAGTTTGCAACAAACCTACCTACATAATACTGCCTTTTAAATGCAAATATGGCAGTGCATGAAACAATTTTGTTCATAAACAATTCTTTGATTGCAATTCATGGCCTTTGTTGTTTTTTTTTCAGTCAAAGATCATTAATTGATTTATCTCCAAAAGTTGGTCCTTGTAATGTATCTTTTCATTCAAACCAGGGACACATACAAGACATTTGCATAACACAATACATGACACACACACACACATATAATTATATATATATATATATGTACATGCATATATATATATATATATATATATATATATATATATATATATATATATATATATATATATATATATATATATATATATATATATATATCATAGTTATTGTTTAGAAAGAATGCTTTGAATAATATCTAATTCTATCAATCAGGTCTTGCACATACTTCATTAAGAAGAGTTAAAACAAAGGACATGTTATACATATATGATTTAAAAGCACACAACAGAAGTTATTATTAGCCATTAGTGTGTTGACATAATTATTTGTTCTCACATGCCAGAACAACTCACACAGCAATGAAGGACATATTTAGTATATTTTAACAAGTGTCTTACTGATTTGTGATTGGGTGAAATAAATAAAATAAAAATCAGTGTTTCATAGTGTTTCAGTTTCTACAAAGACAAGATATTGTGAAGTAACTGAAAAACAAACTTTACTTGTATTTAAATATAGCAGATTAAGAGGGATTTAAACAGCAGCAGCACCTTTTTATGCCAAATGTTGCGGGCTGTAAATTGCACAGTGCCTGGAGTGCAAACAGATCACAGCTCATTAAATGTGGAGCTCAGTTAACTGTGCATCAACTATGAATGACTCAAGGTAATCATTATGCAATAACCAATTAATTGGAGGGCTCTTGTGTTATTGAATCAATTCAGCAGAGTTCCACCAAGGCTGACCAAGCTTTAAATCAAACACCTTGCCACATTTAAGAGGAACATTTAAAAATTAAATCAACTGATCTGTTAATGAGAGGGTGAGACAGATCACAGAGTTGAAGTGATGTAAAATATGAAGACAGATCTTTCTGACTTCCCCTGGCAATAGACATGGTAAAATGTAATAAATTACATACCAAGAGAACTTATGTAAAGTACGCACATACAATTGCTTTGTGAATGGGATAAGATTGTGACAATGGAGTTTACTGTCACGCTACGATCACTCCTCCTGATGTTACCAGATACCCAGCTATCTCCATCAATGTGGATGAACGGAAAAAGTTATCTCTCCATCTTTCTCGCTACACTGAGCACTACCATCAGCAGCTGCATTTGTCCACACGGAAAGCACCATATAATTATGAGCATAATTACGGGAGGTATCCGCCATTGTTGAGTGTCGCACAATCGCACATTCTATTCTTGCTTCTTCACCCAGCATCAACAAAATCACATTGTCAGATGATAATGGCGCGTTGTTGTTGTCTTTTGTATGTCTCAACACAGGTGAAAACGAATCACAAAGAGATAGTGTTTCATAGAAACGTCTTGTTTTCAAGGGTGATGAGACATCCACGCACTGCCAGTTTGAGTTCCCACTCCTTACGCACTGACCAAACCCTACTCGGGGATCTGCGATGTGGACAATAACAATGCCAGTTAACTCTCACCAGGTTGGTATACGCTTCACTAACATTCTGCGATTACAGCACTGGTCATCTCCATGCAATCCAAATGAAACCCATGTGTGTTGGGTCACACCAGTTGCAATGACAAGGCTGAGATGCTACAAGTCAAATTATCGACAGATGATAATGGTCCAACTCAAATTCGCCTTGGATGCTGAGCAAACAGCACACCTTGGTACATGATACCGTTGATCTCCATGCTCACTACCAGAGAGTTGTCAAACTCTGCCCGACCATCATCTGCAACACAATTGTAAATACATGTTTACTTCACTGACCACATGTTTACTTCACTGACCAAAGTCCTTTACTTCTCTGACCACATCCTTCACACTGCAGGATGGTTGATAGGTCAACAATGTTAATGTTATTTCCAAAAAAAATACAGGTGTATAATATTTGTGCATTACAATATAAAATATGTTGCTAAAATGTTTATTTAAAAATCACCAAAATCTTATACAAGTTGAACCTACATGGTTATATGGTGTACATAACAAAATGTTTTCATTTCCGTTTTTTCAGAAGATGAATAGAAAATGTCTTCTCTAAAAAAACACAATAGAAAAAAGGAATATATCTAAAGCATATGAAAGAAAAGATGGCAAACATATTTTTGGTTGTACAACGTGAAATGGGAAACCTGTTGCTGATAAAACGTTTGAAGAAAAAACTTAAAACGAAGTAAATCATACAATGAAATAATTCAAGACTAGGAACAGATATGCCTGTGTACTGTATAGCCAAAGATAAAAAGCCATTTTAAAATCATCTAATAAAAGAAAGAAAAGCTACGAGATGGTGTCAGAAGAAGTAACCACAGACATAGCCGTGCCCTATGCTGACCCCTTTGTCATTCGACAAACACAGCCATGGCCAGAAAGAAGGGCCTGTTCAGATGTCAAAACGAAGCAACTGTCACACAATGATCACGCCTTTTGAAACTGTATAATTAGATTCATTATCTGGTTTATCAGGGCTGTTCACATTGCCCCCTGTGTGCATTCCACGGTCATTATGTGCACAAGATGATGACATGTAATGCCAGGCTATTTACTATTGCCAGGTATCGCGATAAATTACAAGTCATCACCATGACAAGCTGCCTGGGGGCATGCGCCCTCATTGGCTGCTACCTTTTCACAGATTTGGTTTCCTGTTCAGCCCTGAGGCAGGCAATGGGGTACATAACAGTAAACTAGCTGGGTGGGTTTTGCCCCCACACCCTGGCATTGTAGGCCGCCATAGGAGTTAGCAGCTGAAGTTCATTTACTAGTTTTATATAAGGTCACATCATCGTTTCATTGGTACATAAATCTTGATAACGGCCACAAACCGGGATGATTGTTGACATTTATCATGCATTACAGGGTAACTTTCTTAAGGGTGCTCTTTACCCTGTACCATCAAAACACAATTTGTGTAAGATTTAAGGTTATTTTCAAAATGTACTAAGTTCAAGTGCATCTTCCTACTGCTGGTTTCCCAGGTGTTGGATCAGTGATTACGCAGTAAGCAGTAACGTCTTATCACACAAAAGAATTGGCAGTAAAGAAAACCTGTACAAACTTAATTAACTGGAAAATAACTTTAGTGGCTCAAGAGTAAGATTATTATTAAAATGAAAACAGTTATGAAGTGATTGTTTAACATACAAAACTATTTTACTAAAAACAGTTAAGATATAATAAATACAACAACAATAAATAAGTTCTGAAATGAGGTGAAGAAAAAAATTAACATATTTATACAAATAAGGGCAACATAAAATAAAGTATATGCCACAAAATATAAATATCCTATAATAATATTATACTGATGCTGCTTACTTCGACTGGTGATCTTGAGGTGTGCGCTAGGCATGCCCATGTGTGCAGCCAAGCGGTCTTCATCTAAGGTCATCCGTTTAGGCGGTGGCTCCATCTTCTGTGACGACAACATACTTCTGTGGTGATGGTTTAGACTGACGATGGGTGTCACTGACGTAGGCGCTGTGGACCGCGATGCCTCTGACATTCGGTTCGTTGCTTCCTCCATTGCACGGGCAGCTGCCTCCATTGCCCGGGCATCGCGCTCGGCCAGCGTCCGCAGGTGGAGTTGGGTTGAGGCCGGCACACTGTTCTCATCTTCACCTGAAGAGCAACACCCGTTACTTAGCTTCAAGTCAACGGCGCCATAGGCTACTTGCAGGGGAAAGCCGACTGGAAAAGACAGATGAGAATAAGGGGCATATAGGGTATTGTCCTCAACAATCATTACCAACTAAATTTAATTTCTCACAAACTTTCAACAAGGGAATTCTGTTGATTAAAAGACATGAACTGAAGAAGGCATACTCAGCATGTGATAACACCAGTGGTATGTAAATAAATGTTTATTACTGCTAAAAAATTTAACTTACCCATATGGCATATTTAGGGAGACCATTAAGGCAAGGACACCCATTGCTTAATTTTGTGGTATATAACCTGTTGCGCCACTACATGGTGGCAGGGTAAACTAATGGGTAACTAACCTTGGTCCATGTGCCTCCCCCTTCTAGATACCCCATTGATCCTGTGGACCGTGAAATCATGTATTTACTACTGTTAACTCTTATTCTTATTAATAAAAAAATACCCAAATTTACCTATCTAGAGAATATATTTGGGGTTTGACTGAACCATGTCTACCTGGACTACTGGGATACTTTATCTAGGTACAACGTTTGCTCTGTCTGAGTTTACACCATCCATGTTTCTATACCTATCAACTGCTGTACTCCATTAACGGCTTTGCTGAGCAATGTTGTCAACAGGAGGCACAATTTGCAGGCTTTTTAAATGTTATGTGGTCCTTGCCACCTGATTGAATAGTTAGGCATTATAGATCATAAAAATACTCTCTTTTGCTATTATTAATTATATAATAATTATTGTTGCATCATGTGTGAGTAAAGAATATGCCTATATATTATACAGATACTCATTTCCACAATATTGTACTCATCTCAGTGGAACATAACATAAAAAAACTTCTAAATGTTGCTAATAGAAGCTTTTAACAAAAGTACCAAAATTACATCAAGATAATAAACAGATGATTGTTTGAAATCACAGAGGAAAGAAAATGCAGGAAACGTTTATTAGTAATTCCATGTCAACAAATTAATGATATGTTTCAGTGATGGCTTCACTTTAACACATAAATTAGACAAAGCATTAATCTATTTTAATGGTTAGGTGGTCTTCCACCAATGGCATTACAAATAAGCCAACATCATTTAACAGCCTAAAATTTAGATTTGACACCTCAGGCACACAGCAAAAACATGTAACTGAAAACTAAATGAAACTGTCTGCTGCAACTTCGAGCCACATCAACTGATCAACAACCTTATACGCTCTCAATTTATTGCACAAACAAGCAATTTAGTAAGCACAAATTGGACAAATTTTATCAATTGTGCAAAGACGCACACACTTCACTGAAATTCCTTTACAGTCGACTTCTGATTAACTGAAAAAAATGCAAAAATTGTAGCTCATCAAAAGAAAATAGAGTCCTAATGTGTTAAATGTGGCAAAGGGATCAGGAGAAACCTGAGCGGAACCGCTGACAGCAACTATGGTGGCTCTCTAGTCTGGAGGCTGCTGTTGATATTTCAGAAACGCATTCCATTTCCATGTTTCCATTTTGCTGACTGGCATCTCCCCAATGCCTGTTTATTAATTTACCATTCGTCCTGTCTGTTACCTGCCGATTATGAAGAATGACCCCCCCTGTAAATTACAGAAGGGACAGCTGCTTGAGTGGGCCCACCACTGCACCATCATGTATCATCTTTAATGTTGATGCACGTGCCAGCAATAATCGAGACAGGCCAATAAGGCTACGGGTGCACCATGCAAAAACAAATCTCAATATAATTTAGTCTATGCTGAGTGAACCAACCTCTCCTCTGCATTCACTGTGTCGGCAACAGCTTCTCAACATGTCAACCATATCTCAAACATAAATATATGTGAATATATATATATATGTTTGAAATTATGGTAATGGATATGTAATAATTTATATATAATAATGATATATATATTACATAAAATGATTAATATACATGTAATAATTTATATATATATATATATATATATATATATATATATATATATATATATATATATATATATATATATATATATATATATGTTTGATATGGTAATGGATATGTAATAATTTATGTATAATAATATATAATTATATACATAAAATAATTAATATACATGTAATAATTTATATATATATATATATATATATAATTATTACATATCCATTAGCATTTCAAACACACACACACACACACACACACACACACACACACACACACACACACACACATATATATATATGTATATATATATGTATATATATACAGCCTGTATATATATATAACACACACACATGTATATATAATTATATACATATATACAGTATAATAACAATTTAAATCCCAAACTAGTCTACTGGTACCATAAGATAATAATGAATGCATATTCATATTTCAAATTTACATGGTATTCTGCGATTATGTTTGATGCATACAAAGTCTGGAGGTAGAAATTGTACAACTGGTTTAGGCATGTTATTAGTAGGGACATAATGATTACTTTAATAGACATGTATTTTAAAGAAAATGTTATTGTACATATTAATTTATTCTTTGTCTATACTGCACAGCACTTGACATGTCCAATATAATTGTATTTAAAATTATTATTACGCTGCATTTATTTTTCGTTTCAATTATTATTCATAGCACTATTAAATAATTTTTTTGTTGGATAAAATTATTGTCAGAGATGTGCACCTCATCTTCCTGGGTCTTGCATAGTAACTTTTATAGTTATGTTTGCTAGCATCTAATCCTTGGAAGAGATCCATAAAAAGTGCTTGTAATTTTTTTCAACATATCACAAAAAAATATGCAATAAAATAATTAATATAGTTGCACGACTACTGACAGTTACGGGTGGATTTTATGATAATAATCCATGAATTATTACTGTACAAAACAGTCTAGCAATTTATTTGATTAATATTATAGTTATGGTTTTTTTTACCCATAACCGTGTTAACCGTACTTTGTAGTTATCTCACAATTTGTCTACTTTAAACATCCTATGCTTTTATTCCCCAAGTAAAGACGACAATGAGTGTAACAGGAGAGAGCTCTGTCTGCATGCAGGTACTGATACGAGCTAATTTTAACCTCCAGCCCTACACACTAGTAGACACAAACACATATGCCTTTGTCATCCCTGACAACTAGACAGGTTTGGGAAAGACATCCTGATTTTGAAAATAAAAAAGGACCTACTCAGCTGTCAATCACTGCTGATCTTATCACATTTCTATGCCCTAAAACCTTTCAAAAACACCATTTTAGTATGCATCATTCATGAAAATTTTCCAAAGATGTTTTCAGGGATTTTCGCAGTATTTTGTGATTTGAGCATTCTTTCCTTTGTATTTTTTAGACTTTCTCTGAACTACTTCCTGTGGGGGGGGCAGTGCACCATGTATGTCCCGCTTATCTTACTGTCAATATGTTTTCTGTGGAAGAGACAATGTCTAATTTATGTTCCAATTTTCCTGCCTGTTAATTTACTCACATGTACAAAGAATGCCATGATACAGATGACGTATAACATGAAAGAAGGAATGATTATTATGTACTATACCTTGAAGAATAAATATCATCACAGGTTCCCCACCCGTCAAACAGTTCATGGGCTTCCTGCAGGTCTAGAGTTTATGATATTTTAGATTATAGTTAATAACATATAAACCCATTAAGCATTACTAAGCAATAACACTTTGGTTTACATTTAATATATAAACCCATTAAGCATTACCAAGCAATAACACTTTGGTTTACATTTAATCTCTCATCAAAGCAGAACTTATTAAAACAGCAGAAGGCCACGTGTGATTTATGAATTAGAATTTGCTAACGTTTTTCTGCAGAAGTTAAAAATCCTGTTGCACAAACATACAGATTTAGCAGCGAAGACAGGGGTCACATCCTTAGGAAACATCAGTCAATTTGATACAAACAGTCATTGAGGAAGCTATGTGGATGCTCCCATAAACTATATGCATTCAGACACATTGGATAGCTTTGATTTTGCAGAGACATGCAAAACCTGGAGTTTTTAAAATATCAGCAAGTACCGCTGCCAGTTGGAATGCTTTGAAGCAAGAGCAGAGGTCAGGCTGAATCATAGGATAGCATATGTAGCTCCACCGAAGATCATTTTAATCTGTCAGAACGGTATCTGTTTCATATTTGCCAAGAGAGCGTCATAATTTTTTTACTATGCACACATTTTTTGCTGCTCATGCCTATAAAACAAACACAGTAATGCCTTTTAGAATGAATGCCCAGTCATAACTTCTAACTACACTTACTTAGACGAACAACCCTGTGTATAACAGATACACTCTATCAGCCACAACACTGCCATAATATAACATAATATATGACATAATAAGAATGTTATATATATATATATATATATATATATATATATATATATATATATATATATATATATATATATATATGTAGTGTGCTAACTATGGATTTGCAACTAATATAATAAAGAACTCAATAAAGAACTTATATAATAGTACAACTACATTTATTCACATACGAGTGTAGATGTTCATCAGACTGGATGGTTCAAACCACTAATGTCTTATTAGTGTTGTCAATGTTACTTTTGTACCGTTCAATTTTGTTACTATTTATAAGTTGTGAGTGTGAAATTAGTTGTTCCAGTTGATTTATAAGACCAACATTTTGATGTTTTTTTTGCTTTATAATAAAGGAGATGTTTTAGTTTTGATGTCTGAGATCTTGTAGCATCAGTAGCATTTTTATTTTATCAACAAAATATTGTTAAAACTAGATAACTGGTTGTAAAAGAGAAATGTGAATTACCCAGTGAAATGGTCTGGCTACAGAAACCAACACACGCTTTGTGATGTCCATGACTGAGCTAGCAGCAAGTCAATGTTGGTTAAAGACTCAGGTCATTAATCACACACAGGGGGGCTGTCAACAGCCTAGCCCTGCTTGATTGATAAAGCAGACATAGGTGCTAATATTTGAAAATCTGAGCTGGCATCACAGAGTGCTGTTGTCCCATAGCAAGGGAGACTGGGGATGGGGTAGGGGGAACAGAGTAGGCTGGGGAAAGGGCACAATGGCAGCTGTTGAAAAGACCCAGCTCTCACAGATCAACTACACAACCTGTCTTGTTGGTAATGATAACATCCACACAACATCAACAGTATAATTATTCCACACCAAAGTTATTTAATACAAGGAACACAAGTTATGATGTTTTTCGATGAGTTGTCTTTAGGCAACACCTTCTTTTTCAATGCTATGGTACCAGCATTTTGTAACGATGCAACAATATTTCATGCGCTGAAAAACATGAATCAGTTGAATACTTTGATCTAACACAGAGAATACTATTTCCCCTTCATTCCTGTCTGGCTTGTACCATTGCAATGGTGTAGCTTGTACCATTGCAAAGGCAATTGCAATATTTGCTAAGTCAATTAATGTTCAGGTGTAAGCATTTTCAACTAGGTTCATCCAGACTGAAACTGTCCTTTTTCATCAGATTTTGAGAGCACAACTGTTACAACTCTATAGCTGGACTGGGATCCAATAAAGAAAAATATAAACGTTGAAAAAATACAAAGGTAAATATCAGTGCTTTTCGGTCAGTGCCATGTCTTGGTCCAATTCTTGTATTCTAAATTTTGATGACTGTCCCTAAGAATGACGAGGTGTTTCCTGCCTAATTGAGATATAAATATGTGTGCCGCTGCCAATAATGAAGCAAGTTATTCCTGTAGTCGTTTGTATATAATTATATAATACAAAAGAATGTAAAAAATTATAAATTACGATTAGTAACTGACTGCTGAAATTAACTGTGATGATATTTAACCAACTTATTTATATTTCAAGCAGATTCAACAGACCCAACTGCCTACATAATAGAATATCCAAAACATAATATTATGCTAAATCAAACATAAAAAGCATCCCAGTAAAACATCCCTAGAGCCAAGTAAAACTTCATGGTGACCATGAGTGAGATTTTTTAAAAGATAAAATGCAAAAAGTGTTTAACACGCTGCAGCCTTCCAAAACAACAATCAGAAAACCCCCTGGTGTAATTCTGGAGAGGTGCCTGGATGAGCCTGAAGACATGTGACATAACTGAAGACTGTGGCATGCAGACCTTCCAAGCACATGTCAACGCATGGCCCTACAACATGTGTACAGACAGACATGCACACACCCCGGCCATTAATAAACAAGCACTCGAATGTGGACACACCGATCAAAGCCACCAAAACATGATATCTGTTTCTGCCTACACGTGCACGGAGGGACACCTGGCAAGGGACCGGGAAGAACCTGGCAGCCGCCCACCTCGACAACATCACCTGACTGGGCCACAGATAGATGCACACAGAGCAGTTTAAACTGACAACTTCAAGTCCAGACAATCAAATTCTGGTGATTGGTCACTAGTTTACTTTTATGTTCATATACAGTATGAATCAAGCCCACTGTTGTGGAACATAGCAAAGCAAGCTGCAGAGATCTCCGGAAGTAGTGATGTCAACTAATAAGAAAGTTTTAAGAAATGGGTGGAAAGAGGAGTGGAAAAAATAAGTTGGACAGAAAGGATAAGTACACCTGTAATAAGATTATGGACAGTTGGTGTGTATCATCTGGGAGGCTGACAAATGCATCATGAGATGTTGAATGTTGAAACAGATGCAGGAATGCAAGGAAATCGATTAACAATGAAGACAGAAATTAGTTTACAAGACAAAATGAAAGATGGATGAACACACAAAGCCTTCACGAGAGAAGTAGAAGATGAGAAATAAAAGAGAAGTTCAGAAGGAATAGAGAAGATGACAAATAACAGAAAAGAGAAAATATAAGAAATGTCAGTGGCTTTGTCTGTGTTTTCTTTTCAGGAATAATTTACCCCACAAAAACACTTCTTTGTATGTAAGAATGACATAGAACATGTAGTAGTTTTGCAGGCAAATGAAGATGAGAAATAAAAGAGAAGTTCAGAAGGAATAGAGAAGATGACAAATAACAGAAAAGAGAAAATATAAGAAATGTCAGTGGCTTTGTCTGTGTTTTCTTTTCAGGAATAATTTACCCCACAAAAACACTTCTTTGTATGTAAGAATGACATAGAACATGTAGTAGTTTTGCAGGCAAATATAATATAATAATATAAAATTACAGCAATAAAAATAAATTTCCAATTTAATTATAAGATGCTATTAATTTTTTTAGTTTTATGAAATCCTAATGTATAGTGTTGCACGATGACACAAGGTGACCATGGTCCCTAGTGACCAAATGAAGAGTCCATGATTCTACCTGACCCAGCCATTACATCATGCACCTATAATACTTGTTAAGGACATTGCTAAATACAACCAATGCATCTAGTTGCAGAAATATTTCCACAAATATTGAAAGAAAGAAGGAGAGAAATGAGCTGTCCAACATTCTGGCACCCAGCTGTACACGTCTTCTTGTCATAATCACAAAGTTCCACATCTAGCATTAATTACCATCACTAACAAACTCCTTAAGCAGCTAAATGAAAAAATGAGACAAAATTAAGAGCATGTCAACGCAACAGCCCGAATGGAATTTTTTATGTCTCATCAAGAAAAAAATTACACCAATCGATCATTCGTATCTTCATATAAGCATAACATTGGTGTTGATTGATGGGTTGAGGGCGTGTCAACTGGGGTGTCATTTCTGGAATGCAGTTTTATTGGATCAACATACTTACATGGATGCCTGTTTCAGTCACTTAATTACCTTTATAATCATTTATCCCATCACACAACTGAACTGTGTGTCTAAGTCTGAAAGGTGCAATTATTTTGTTAAAAAACTTCACCATCATTACTGCGTTGTCGTTTACTAATTCACTGAATTACTGAGTGCTTTTTAGATAATTTCTCAAGCAATGCCACCACTTTTTCTTCTTCCAACAGGGCTTCAGTTTATACTATTATAGACATTAGATTGTAAACTGTGCTGCAAAGAATAAACTACTGTTTTGTTTCGTATATTTTATCACATGTAAACTTATAAATGACTAACATATTTAACACATGTCAACTGATATGTGCTGAACAAAATTAAATGTGGTTCAACAATTAGATGGTGTTTCAACAAAATGGTGTCTAAAATGTCCAGGTGTGACAATTAATAGAAATAACAACAATGACTTTTCATGCATCAGATAGCATGGCATAATGTCAGTCCATGGCTGGGTTTAATTACAATTGTCAATTACAAAGCTTTTAAAAAAATCAATTACAATTACATCACTTCAAAATATCAATTACAATTATGATGCTTAAAAAATCAATTACATCACTTCAAAATACCAATTACAATTATAATGCTTAAAAAATCAATTACAATTACATCACTTCAAAACACCAATTACAATAAATGTTATTATGATGCTTAAAAATTACCAATTACAATGTTACAGAGGATCAATTGCAATAGTTCATAGGTTGAGTACAACCACATTATTTTATAAAAACAAGATTACATGCATTAGTACAGCTCATTCTAAAGATTGTTTTAGGTGAATTCATGCATTCTGCCTGCCCGGGTTGTATTCAGTCACAAAGGTCAATTACAGTGGTCAATTACAATACAATTACAATTGAGCCCAACCCTCAATGTCCCCACCATACACTCACCTGACATGGCGGAGGAACCTATATCTGGTCGGCCATTCAACAGTGCCCCATTCAGGTGACTCATGGGTGGCGGGGGTCCACTGGTTAGGGGTGGCCCTGTAGGGATCATGGTCGGCACAGGTGAGAAGTCATACCCATAACTTGGTCTTCGACCCTCCCGCCGGTTGCCATCAATGGCCGTCTGCAGTTCGTTTGGTGAACTCAGTTTGAGCTTGTCACATTCGTATGGATAAAGATACTTCATGTATCTGAAACAATAACCATTGGGCAGGACTGTAGTTGAATCTTCAACGGGGAGGCAGGATTACAGCTACTTCCTGTATGTGCATCGTCAATAATTCAGGGAATGAACAACAATTTCCACTGTTTAACTGAACGACTGATTTATGTGACATTGCAACAATAAATAACATCTCGTAAAAAAACATGTTACAATTGTGATCTTTCAGCTCTTAATATTTTAGAAAATACATGATTTGTCAATTAATTAAAATATGCTAGTTTTATGACATTATTGAGACTGCCTTGCTGCCATTAAAGATGAACCAAGAAACCTTCACCTTTGTTTTTATCAAATTTCTGTAAAAAACTGCAGCAATAAAAATGAACGTATAAAATCGTTAATATTTGGGCATTTTATTTATATGAACCCCTAACTTATATCCATATCAGTTGACCAATGAAAATCACTATACATTTCCATATTATGCACAGACACTTGCTGGAACTAACTCTATGCTACTGACAGCTTACAACATAATTCAGTAGTCTGTCCTCCATATTTTGCTTGGTTGAACACATGGACCACTAGATCTGCGTGGCTGAAGTTACTGCACGAACAATGCATTTCCTTGATTCTCTACAGGAGATCTTTGTCAATGACTGTTTTTGTGTTAGTGGCAGACAACAATAAAGACCAGGAGATACAAAACGACCTAACATAAAACACAAAGAAAACATTGCAGTAGTAGAAAAGTTTAATTAGTCAAGTAAATGAAGGATTATTTAACAATGAGACACCAGTCAAATTATGCAAATATTTTCATAGAATAATACTGAAAAGCTGTAATGTTTTATAGATTTTCTTGCCAATGTCATCCATTTAACTAGCTCAGCCTTTCTGACCTGTGGCCTTACTGTTTTACTGTACCTGCGCTCAAAGTCATCAAAATACATTGCAGTTTTTCATAGAAACCACATCATTCAACACTGAAATTGGCACAACTGTTCCCTTGACATGTCCATGCGTAATATATCAATACATCGTGGCGACCACCATAATCCAAGGATTATCAATTAATGCAGCCAGGATTACAGGACCTCTGTAACAGGTGGTCACTGTTCAAATCCGCAGACGTTCCCAAGTCCCCCATTAAAAGCAGACAGTGTTTTTTTCGAGCCAATCAGTTGTGTTGCTCCAGGCTCCACCAAGTGGGGTGCTTCTGTGCACGGCAAAGTTGAATTTTGCGCTTAGTGGACATGATTGATTCTAATGTGTGACCTCCCTATGGGGCCCGCTAACTGTGCTCTATCATCAAGCACTGACAATTCATGCTCGTTTATTCTGCTGGACGGCAGATTCCACATGATGGTCTAATGCCGAGCCGATTATGTTGCCATCTGCGAATAATGATATTCTTAATTTAGTGTTTGTTTTCCATTGAATCTGTCTGGCCTTCAGTCTCTAAAGCCATCCTCCCAGGAGGCAGTGGCCAACTGTAGGTACAGGGCACTGCTGATGCTGATCTGCCACTTAAGGGGCATGTTTGGGGGGATGTGGTAATTATTATGATCCTTCATACACAATTTATGGGCAGGACATTTATATTATAGCATAATGCCATTGGGGTGACTGAGATTTGTGAGCCCCTATATGCCTCAAATACCCTGTATGGGGGTGTAATAAGAACTGGCTCCTCACACAGTCAGGCTGTTTTTCTGTGGGGTTAATGCCACCCAGGGCCAGTGTTACCAGTAATTTACTTCAAACTACCTCAACTGGCCTGAAACAATAACAACCAAAAGAAAAGAGTCACCTAAGCACTTGGTTTGCTACCATGCAAACTAATGATTTATTTTTCTTTACTAATATATATATTTATTAATAAACTATAAAAAAACCTAGTAAAAAATAAAGTAGTTAATTTAATTAGTTGTATATTTGGTCATACCACCTTGAGTGTAGAAAATAGTGATAATACCACTCCAAATAAAGACCAAAGATAAATAAACCAATATCTATCACACCTCTGTTCAAAATCATAAACTTGCAACCAAATTTAACTGTTGACAATATTTAATATGATGACACTATTTGCATGATCAAACTAGTGAGACTAGTTTTGTTTGGTTCACAAGTCTTCTCTTTGTGATGGACAGGATGAATGGACGGAGTTCGTCATCTTACTTCTTTATTGGTAGTGTAACTAATTTAAAGGTTTCTTCTGTAGTCAAGCATTTTTAATGCCCTTATGCATTTTTCAATAATTTCTGCATTTATAGTTTATATATATATATATATATATATATATATATATATAGTTTATATATATATAGATATATATATATATATATATATATATATATATATATATATATAATTTCATACTTTCTTAATTTTAGATTGTGATTTCATTATAACAGATCACTGTGAATGTTATCGTTATTTCTAAAACTACAACTCTTAAAAATCTTAAGGCATTATCCTGCATCCTAATGTTTACCAAGGCAAACCATTTCAATAGACATAATATACTCACTGTGTTCGCAAAGTGAAAGCTGCACTTGTTATCGATGATGGTAGATTCAGCCCCTTTGTAATTTCCCGCCATAATTTCTTGTTGATCACTTCAACCAAGCCACCTTTGGAGACAACCAATCGGAACAACTCGTACAGATCGAGGGTCTGTTTCGCCATGATTGGTATTCTGTTGACTGGCGTACCTGAAGAAAAATACACCTCAATCAAAGTTTGGGGCATAAAATACAAAAACACACATTTACTATACAACAACACAAATTATATTTCCATAATCAAATTTAAACAGTAAAAATGCAATCATATCAAACTGTAATACACAACTTTAGATGACTGTAGCAAAGAAATTCCATTAATTGTTGTTAGTTGCCCTAACACTGGTACAAATAACAACAATTAGAAATAACAAAATTAATCAAGACAAACATAGAAAATATATCTGTTTAAACTATTGTCATAATTCACCATTATTTTTGTAATCTGTATAAACAGCATTTCAACAACAACCTTCCAACAAGCACGCACCATTAATTAATTGCTTCTTTCAAATTTCACATTATCTTTTCCGTAAAACCATTGTCAGGCAAAACAAAATGAGCAATAAATTCAACAAAATGGGCATCACCCCATGACTAAGAAATCTCTGTGTACTTGACCTACACTTAACAAACTCCCGAAGGGCGTGAGGCGCATTTGTGTGAAAGTGGGAAACAGACACATTATTGGCGTTAATTAGGCCCCTTATATTGTGTGTAATGAACCCTTCTGACCACGTCTTTGTTGCAGCACATTTTCCCATATAAACTGCATTTCAACGACATCACACTGTATAAACCAAACATAAATATTGCTTAAACATGGTGCTGATTGGCCGGTGATCCGAACTCGATGAGATTTGCGTATTCGTTGCGGTGATTCAAGAGGAACAAAGGGGCCCCTTGACACTCATATTAGTTGATTAAATGACCGCTGTTCCGACTTCACAACGAATGCAAATAATTCTAAATGGCCGTCTCCGTTTACAGCCGAACACACAAATGGAAAGCTGGCTGGCAATCACAGACGACATTGTATTGGCAATCCACATGGGAAGGAGTGTGCCGCTTTTAAACAAATCCATTGAAAGCAGAAAAATGTTATTTAGAAGTCTATTTAGCATTACGACTGGATGTAATCATGCTTTGTACAGGAGAATGTGTGCATGTGATTCTTAATTGCATGGAGGTGTTTTGTCAAGCAGGCTTTCTATTCTGGAGCAAAACGTTTTGTTCTCGTGTAAACTACAATTAAGTTTTACTGTTTAAGGTTGGTAGGTTTAAATATACGAAACTCAGAAGTAAGGCCCAGTCTCACTGAAGAGACATTTGTAATTGAAAAATTATTATCTAATTGATTAAAACCACAAATTTTTTACTGGAACTATTTCATCCAAAGTAAAAACGAATGACATAGTAAGAATCCTCCATGTCTATGGGTGTAACTCCAACAAAAAATCTCAACATGTTATGTAATATAATAATGGTGTACTAAATGGTGTACTAAATGGTGTACTAAATGCAGTATAATTTGTTTCCCATTAGTTGATCTTTCATACCAAACTGATAAATATTCACAATTCACAGAAAAAAATTACGCAAAATTTCGTTGTCCAAACACACTGCTGGAAGACTGGTCTGGTGATCACAATCTATGCATTCACCATATCGCCATAAAACCACACAATCCACACAGACTTTGTCCACAGATTCCTTATGAAAATCTGATGAAAATGAGCGTATGTTGCGTGACAGGCGGCATCACTCAGTCATTCACTGACAACTCACAATCATTTCTATTTCCCAACTTTGCCCTCAGACCATGTATAATTTGCTGGCAGCAAGACAAGCGGCTCGCAGGTAGGAATCAGCCATTGTGACACTTCGCCATATCCAATGTGTTTATCGGCCATTCACATGAATTTCCTCAACAGCAGGCTGATTTTTATCTCCGGATCAGTTTCCTTCAATTCTTCCTATTCTATGTATGTGATTAAATCACCCCAAGGGGCTGATCTTGTCACACAATGAGGTTCCTCCCAGAGGGGGTGAAATGTTTACACGTTCCACATTCAGACAAGGGTGATAAACAAGAATTGTCACAGGAAAGTACTGCACATCATTTTATCATCACACATAATTCATAGATGTTTTAGAATTAATTGTATGTGACAAAGTGGATCATTTTACAACAACATTAAAACATTGTAACAATTTGTTTTGTTTGAGTAACACAATGAACAGTTGTGTGGAACTCAAATTAGAGTTATTAATGATGTAACTGATTAATATATTTTACATGAAACAACATAGTGCATGATATAGACACCAGATGGCACCAGTACAGTAGCTGTTAATAGCTCAGGTGATCTTTCAGGGGAAGACATTGCTCCTGCTGGGATAGTGGTTCTTTCCCAACTGATCCCATGGGATAAGGGGAAGCTAGCAGATACAGTCATGTAGTTTTATTCAGGAGCAAAGATAGATCTTGGATTTGCTTAATAACAGACTCTGGCAATCTCTTCTTCAGTTCATTGTAAATGGGCTGAAATTATCATTTGATATGCTAGCCCATCATTACAGATGATTACAGTCTCACAACCAGTGTTTCCACTTTAGATACAGGCCTGGTTCATTAGACAAGGGATCTTCTCATAACTAGGTGGCAACAATTTTATTTTATTGAGTTCAAATGTGAAATATTATTACTACATTAAGATATACCTATAACTATTGCTTAATAAAAAAAAACATCAACGCTAATGTTGTGTTTGTTTTGGAATGTAGATGGCAAGAAATCACAACAGAACTAAAAGGGTAACTTTATGAGTTCTTACTACAATTATAATAATATATAATTATTCAATAGCACATCCTTAAAAAGCTCAAAGCGACTTACATAATTAATTAATTAATGTTAAAATTTGAAAAATTAAATGTACATTAATAAAATATAACATCAAAAATATGTATATATAAATAATTAATATTGACATGGCATAAAAAAGTGAAGTGTAATACTAGATACTTTTCAAACTAAGGGCTACAGTTCTGGTGCTTTCACCAGAGTCTAGGGTTAGTATATATATATATATATATATATATATATATATATATATATTAATCACATACAAAGGTGCAAGTGACTGTAAGAATCATGAATGAATTACACTGTTAATTGTGTGATCAACTGTGTGATTTACCATACTTAATTGTTATACTTTTCTATTATATACTGAAAATAAGCAATAGAAACCTGTGGTCAAATCATGTTCTTCACCTCAGCCATGTTTCTCAAGATGCCCCCCCCCATGTTCAGAACAGGCATCAACTGATACACGAAACAAGCCAGAAATTTGCCATAACCAAAAGAAACATAGTAGGTACACGTAAGTAATCAGCAGCACTGAGCAAGCGAAACAATACAAGGCCATCATCACCAGCTCCTCATCACCTATCGCCACGACAACCACATCCTCTTCGCTTTATCCGATGTTGGTAAATCTTGGCCAGCCAACTTGAGCGAGGGTATCAGTGATTTGACAAATCTTGGGCAATATATTAAGTTATAAGAGTGTCAGCTGATCAGAAGACTTTTATCGATATCTAGCTGACAAAATAGACATCTCAGTCGTGTTCCTGATTGCAGGCTTTCCTGCGGTGTGTCGGATAAAATATTAGTGCACTGAAACACTTTAAACAGGCCACCAGGGTTGAAGCCATACAGTTGTTTACTGGTCCTTGTTAGACTGAGAAAGGTCTCAGACAATGACTCCCTGTATGAGACTGGATCACGCTCGACTTCTTCATTGGCAACCACTACAACATTTCATGAGTTCTCTGGATCCTTGAGCACTCTCTTATATGATTAAGGTTTGACTTACATTAAATATCAACTACAACTTTCCTTCTGTAAAACTGTTGTTGAGTTGAAAGAGGTTTTCATACAAAATACTTATGTACCTAACATTTTATTAACAACTCAAAGATATGTTTTTTAAATTTGTCATAAATATATTTACATATTTTTTAATAAATATATTTATGTATTTTTATATTTATATCATTAAGAAATTGCCTTTAATTTGACTTGCATGTGTTTTCACCTTGTGATATTGTATTAACAAATGTTTTTTAAATATTATTTAATTTTTTTTATTAATTTATAAAAGGAAAGTGAATCTGATAAGCAATGAAAGTGCTTGTGTTATATGTGAGTGATGTTCTCTATGTCACTTTAATTCAAAACAAAACTACTTTAAATCATAATCATGGGTAAATCACCCACACAAAATGCATCTCAAAGAGTATTAGATCTGACTGGAAATTCTCCTATAAACTGTCTTATCACTTTCATTCATCACTTATTAAAATTATTTACCCTCTCCAGTGTCTAGAAATCCCCTTGAGCTAATAAATTCCCCTGTCCTTATCTGGCTAATGCCTTCCAATGAGCACTCTTGATTACCCAACCCTGCCTTTCATGGGGTCAGTGCAGCCCAGTAGGGTTCCCAGACAAGTATGCTTACTAGATCATTATGAGGCTGGGGGCTAATCTCCCTTAAGTGTTCCCCTCTGCCCAGCATCAACCACTGGTTCTTCCACATTGCCCCTACATGTAAAATTAGATACCCTTGAAGTAGAACAGAAATCACAGTAAAGTGGTTAGCCATAGCAGTGGCTAAACTCCTTTTCAGAATGACAGTTTTTCATTCAACACCCAACTCATTCAACATGCGAGTGAAATTCTTCAGCCATTTGAAAGCATTGGTCGCTCAACAGATATCATTTTGCAAGTTAAAGAGGTATCCTTGACTATGATTATACACAGACCCAGATAGAAATCCATTAAAGCTAAACCCCTACATGGTGATATGATATTATCTAAAATCAGATAGAATATTCAATATCATCATTATATACGCCTCTATTACTAATTTACTTCCTCTTCGATTGTTGTATTATGCCTACTTTTTCTCCCAACAGTATGTATTTTATGTAAACAATTTTCAGGTACATTCTTACATAGCACGATATCCAGTCCATAGGACCACTAAAAGCACCCCCCCCGCAGACCTGTTTATTCTGATATCAACATGCAGTCTGCATGTTTGATTTATTTTAAGTAAATAAAAAATTTGGCTGGAGCATATCAGAGACAAAATATCATAGCTATAAATATGTGATAACTCATACAAAACCTATGTAACATATTTATAAATATTATATAATTTTGACAGGAGAATTATCATCAAGATAGTGTGAAGCAGAATACAAAATACGGCAAAATAATGAGTCAATAAAATGTAAAATTTATATAACAATAAAAAAGTTATGTTTCAATACCAGGCGAATACGAATAATACAAATTAATAACAATTAACATAAATCTACAAACACATTTACTTAATGTAAAATAAGCAACATGTACTATTGCAAATGAGTATAGATATCGGGCCAATGACAAGAGCTGGTGCTACTGATTGAGCTCATCTAACAATATCTGTTTATCCCATTGGTAACAGTACCTTCATTTCCCTGTCAGGAGCATTTAATGCTGATGGGGAGATAGAAGTGATTCTATAGACAGAGACAAACCCAGGATGGCACCCTGGGTTGTATGGGAAGGCACCCAAAGGTGGCAGCTTTTATCTTCCCTGAAGGATTCCAGTTGTCCCATCATGCTCTGGAGGAGTCTGTGGAGAACATCTGGTGCCTCAGAAACTTTGAAAGCCATCAGGTTTTAATGGGTTCCTTTCATGTCATATTTAATTTTTATATCAAGTAGCACTTTTCTAAGCCATACACCCCAACACGTAACCACCCTGCCTCCGTTATAGCTTGTTTCTTTTCACTGCTAATTCAGAAATGGCCAGCTGAACCAACATAAACATGCACTCGTTTTAATAATGAAATAACAATTTGGTAAACCATCTCCGAGTCATTAATATTCATGCATAAACTTTAAAGAAACATAAACAATTGCTTGTTAAGCCAGATGTAGAATACACTTTAAAAGAACAACACATTTTATTTCGGGCTCAAAATAGAACATTGAGACAAAGAACAAATAAAATACTTTTGTCAGACAGATCTGCGGACTGGAGTAATAACATATTTGTAAAGAACATAAATGAAACTCTACCATATGGAAACCTACTTTTCTTGTTGTAATATAAACTGTTTAGTTCTGTAATATATAAAAAATTACGATAAGGTAGACTTCATGGACAAATAGTCTGCAAAATATAATGGAACTATCAATATGCCTTGTTTACTTTTCCATAAGATGGATGAAACATGAGACATATGTTGAGACACATGTTTATGTGGAGGTACTTAATGGATATACTAATATAACTTCTGACCACAGAATGCACCAGTCATACATGTCCACCCTCCAGTTTCCCTGCTAAACGTTCCCTTCCCAAGTGTGGAACATAACTAGAGGGAGTGGGATGACAGTTAACCGTCCAGACAAACATTTAGGATGTCTGCATCTTCTGATGGTTATTTCCCCCAAGTTTTTCTAATTAATATCTCCAGACAGCTATAGATCCTAGATTCAACATACTACAAGCCACATACCTAAGGCATTCCCAGCATTGTCAAAAGTCTTTTGGGACTTCTGACAGTTTCCCTGAATTTACAGGGATGCCTGCTCTCCCAGGCAAGTGCTTTGTTTAACAACAACGTTGAAAACAAAACAACTCTAACAAAACATTGTTTTAAAAATATTTGCATTAATTTGTTGACCCGCAGTGTTCAGCTACACTAGCACTATCAGTGAACAGTAATGAATAAATTATCTTTGCATTTAAAATTGTACGTTTTCATAAATTTTTTAAGTTTTTGCATACATAAGTTTACTTCTATAATGAAAACAGTATTTTGTTCATGCAGAACGCAGGTTCAAGACAGTCATGCTTTATGCAGAATATACAGAACAGCTCCACAAATGCAGAAAAACCTCAGAATTCACTGGATTTTATCATTTAAGGCTAAGGATATTACTAATACTCCCCCTTCCTCATGAGGGTTCTTCCTCCCATACAGAGTTTCCATGAAGACATTCCCCTTGCACACTGCCATTACAGCAGGCCACACCACACTGTCACCGAACAACTATTAGTTTCTCCATTTGCCTTTCCCACATTACCCCTAAACCTTCACAATCCCAAAGCTGCTGATTTATCTGGGGACACATGAGCAGGAAAGGTCAAATCTCGGGGTATGTGGGAAATGAAAAACGTGGGAATCACCAGAAAATGTATAACGCCCCAATGCAGCATAACCCTGAAATTCTGTCATGTTTCTTCAACATAATTTCAAAGATATGCGCACAATAATTCACCATGCTGCACATCTGTTTATTTAGCTGTTATTCCTAAATTATCGATAAAGCTGGGGTTGTGTATTATGGGTAGGGGTATGATTTGGTCAGTGCTATCCTGACAAGCCATGCACTAGGACAAGCGAGTGGAACAATATCAGGCTGAATATGCAATCTACCACTTTGTTTATAATAATTGTTAGGCCATATAAGTGTGGCATTAGCGTAACAATGTTTCTTCAAGTTCATACATCAGGATCAGTTGTTGTTAAAACATTAGTAAACACACTGTAATGTCAGAATATTTTATTTACCACTGGTTGCTACATCTCGTGACACTTTGCTGTACTAACGCAACTCGAAGACAGTGCAAAAAGGTCAGTTATTTATGTACTTTTTATACAAATACAATGGATTAGAAAATACACACAAAAGGTAGTAACTATTTTAACCTTACACAGTAGAAAAGATGCTACGCTCAAAAGAGATACAACAAAAACAACAACGAAAATTAAGCGAATAAATTCGTGCTGGGGAACTGCCGTGGCGATGGAAAAAATGCTACACATGCTGTTTGGTTATTAATATTACGAATGTCGTTTCACGCCTGCTGAGCCAATTTCTTGCTGAAGTAATTCACTGCAAATGATGCTTGTTCACTTCAGAGGTGCTATCGTTGTTCATTCTCAATAAAAACACTACAATGCATTGCATCATGAGCGACCAACAATCTTGTGATCACTATGATTCCAGTGTAACCAGGAACTAAATATTCCTCTTTTCTGATTTCATTAGGATCAAAATAAATGATAACACCACAAACCAGAGATCCTCCTGGAATGATGTGAAAAGATGTGATCCTTCTGAGCGTTCAGCAGATCTCCAACAAAACAAGACAATTATTACTGCCATTTTTGTTGCATGCTGCAGTGATATTACCTGCCTCTTCTATCATTCAGCAACACATCTGTTGAGGAATGTCATCTCGAAGCAGCTAATATTATCACTATAATGGTCCAACACACTGGCGTCTCCACCCCGACATCTCCAGGAAATTAACTTTGCATTGCCATAGCAACCAGTTGTCCATTAAAATCATAATTCTTACTTCGGGAATGAGTGAAGCACAAGTCAAATAATATCAACTCTTTATATGCTAGACAAACTAAATAAGCGTAACAACATCAATATCATCAACATGGAGAACGGCTGGTACTTCCATACCCCAGTATAGTCAACTAGAGAAAAAGTCATGATGGAACGGTTTGATGGAACACCAATATCAAAAGCTGAATATCATGCCTGCATTCTTGTCACTTGTACTGATTACTACATCAAACATCCTGTTGATCTAGGACTCATTTCACCATAATGCTTATACTATTCGAATTACTCCTTGCTATATTTATTTCAGTTATAACTCTTAACTTCATAATTTTGAAAGCAGTGATATTTTGATAGCTTGAATTTATCTAACCCATTTCGCAGATAGTTTGCCGGCAGAGGAACGAGAAATTTTAAAAGTGATTCAGAAGCTGACAGTAGCCCTACTCTGCCAGAATACAGGAAGCTCGGATGATGACATTTTTATATAAATATTTACCAGATTCTGCCTCACATCAAATGTACACATCAGAGGATGATAGGGTTATGAGCAAGATTATATTGCACCCTTGTGGGGCAATCTGTCTTAACTACTGCACTTCTGAAGCATAATGGAAGGTGATTTTGTTTACTCTTCCCTCAGCGTGTCCCAATATTCTGATTCTGAGAATGTAATATCATCCGCAGTGGGAAATAAACAAGATATTTTATGTTATCAAGGCATCCATCCAACAGTGCTACCTTACAAAATAATCAGAATATAACAATATGCTAAAAATAAATTATCGGATAACCTTGTTATTTACCATGATTTAATGTTGTACTGGTGAAAATTTTTGTGTGCTGCCTCATAATAGTAAAAGTTTGTTTAACAAGTTATTTTTACAAAATAACTTCTTAAATATTTTAATTACAATATCATTAATGCAGGAGACTCAGTTAACAAAGGAAGGTTCTGATAGAATTTGCAGTTTATGATATATTTTTAATTAAATTTTCCAGTTGTTGACATAATAATATTAATAAAACTTCTATTAAATCCTCAGGAACTCCATAGCTCATAGGTGCAACATACCAGAATTGATAAGCTTAATATCATGAACAGGGTGCTTAAGTCATCATCAGAGCGAGGAGCCGCCAAGGACTTAGGGTGCAAATGCAATGTCTTCAGCTTTTCTGTGGAAGGTAGCAATAGTTTCAGATTATTTTAAAGTGCAGATTGTTCCAGAGATTTTTGGTGCTGCTACAAAGAAAGTGTGCTCGCCCAGGTTAAGCTAAGTTTTCTAAAACAAAAGTTGTCAGAGAGTTGCTGCCAGTGTGTATTTGATAGGCATAGGAGACTAGCCAGACAGGCCTGCTGTTATGTAGATAGAGCATGCATGATATGTCAGCATGGACAGTTTTCATTTGATTAGATGTATACTGGAAGTCAGTGTCACTGTTTAAGTTGGGGTAGGATTGATGGAAAACAATGATCTTTAACTAACATTGAATCAAGCAGCATAAACTTATCCTGTGATTTAATTTTATGGAAAACCACATTAGAAATCTTGCATATTTACACCAAAAAAGCTTTGACATTTTCTCCATACACATCTATGTATCACCAAAACCATGCATTAAAGCCATCTTAAAGGCAGACAAGACAAGCGAGAGAACTAAGCAAGAGAATAAGTTATGCAAGAGTCTCTTTGACATCCATCTATCACAAAGCCTATTAACCTCAACTGTCTGTGCTTTTCAATCAGTCATTACTGAGACATCATTGTGGACAATTCAATTAGAAACGTGTGATGATTCACACGAAATTCCTGGCGACCGCCCGAGCCTCAGACATCGAAGGTGCGACAGACCGAACCACGGGCGATGGAGGTGCAAGACCGGGTCCTAATCACACTGGGTCTGCGCTGGCGGGACCACATCAGTGGACACAATTGGCCAATCAATAAAGACGAATGACAGAATAGTGTCGGGACACTGCCCCTATGCCCCTCAATGCATCTGAGCAATTTCGGTGCATCACACCATCGCAAAATTACTTGACACCTTGTCGGCCTGTCTGCAGCTGTGCTTCGGCAGCATTCCCCTACGGAAAATGACATTAAAGTTTATTTATTGACAACTTTTGGCAATTGGAGAATTCAACAGTCGACTCAGATTAACGAGATCAGAAAGGAGTGTTGAAAAAAATCCGAAAGCGTTGTCTTGATTTCGACTACCTACAGTGATGATTTGCAAGTCTGAAAATATATCTGAACACAACTGGTTGCAATGTTTCACCAAATTAATAAAATGTGAACATTTAATATATTGTTTTAATTGTTTGTGCAAATAGACCAAACAACACACACACGCACACGCACACACACACACACACACGGCCACTAGTCAACGGTCTGCCAGACCATCTAACTTTCAAACAGTGAGTAAATATGATTACTTTGTATTGTGATGGTGAGCAAATATGGTTTTATGACTTTTAACTTTTACTATCAGTTGTTTAATGCAGATTGACCCATAGTTTGACCAACACAAAATGTATCATTAAATTTTCACCAATGTTCATACAAATGATCTGGTGTTCACTAAGTGATCTGATGTCACTAATGTTCATACAAATAATCTGATGTTCACTAAGTGATCTGATGTTACCAATGTTCGTAAAATGATCTTATGTTCAACCAACGCTCATGTAATGATCTGATGTCCGCTCAATGTTCATTGAATGATCTGATGCTCACCCAATGCTCACTAAAACTAATTATATGATGGTCACCCAACACTGACTAAATGATCTAATGGTCACCCAACACTCACAGAATGATCTGATGGCCACCCAATGCTCACTAAATGATCTGATGGTCACCCAACACTCACTAAATGATTGATGGTCAGCCAACACTCACTAAATGATCTGATGGTCACCCAATGCTCACTTCACGAACTGATGGTCACCCAATACTCACTAAATGATCTGATGGTCACCCAACACTCACTGAATGATCTGATGGTCACCAAACACTAACTGAATGATCTGATGGTCACCCAACACTCACTAAATGATCTGATGGTCACCCAACACTCACTGCATGATCTGATGGTCACCCAACACTCACTAAATGATCTGTAGGTCACCAACACTCAATAAATGATGTGATGGTCACCCAAAGCTCACTTAACTTTTTGTCCCATGGGCAATGGTCTCCCAAGCAGGTCAACCAGGCTAGTCATTACTAGCCTGGGCAACTTGTGACAGTAATTACTGCTTGACAGTTCAGTCAGCTCTAGGAATGACTACCTGTCCACTGGCAATCCAATATGGTCCATGGCACTGTCCTCCGAAAGGCTGGTATCTTGTTCAGAACAAGCAAGTCACATGCCAGGGAAACTGGTCTCATACCAGGGAAAGTGGTCTCATGCCAGGGAAACTGGTCTCATGCCAGGGAAAGTGGTCAAATGCCAGGGAAACTAGTCTCATCCCAGGGAAACTGGACACAAACAACAATGTCTTATGAGACAACATTGTTTTAATTTATCTAAATAATCTTCTTTTGAAACTCAGATCAAATACCTTTTAAGATATCACAGGCTTCTTTCTTAAGCAATGTCCTGTTCTGTGGGGAAGGGAAGATACTGTGGTAGGACATGGGAGTAAAAACGGATGGGGGTTCACAGAGAGGAAGGAGAGACATAGAAAGAGGTAGGAGGAAATGGAGGCAAAGAGGGAGAAAGAGAAGATCAATCAAAGGCAGAGAGAGGGAGGTTGATACCATGGACATAGAGAGAAGACAGAAGACAAGAACAGGAGAGGGAAAGATGACATCAATCTTGAACAAGGACTTTGAAAAGGAAGTCCAAAGAAAAGGACAGACATTAATGACGGAAAGGCCACTTTGCATTTGACCCAGGGTGCTTGACCCCCTGCCCCAGGGTGGGGTTACAGGGGCTTGGACACTTACTCACTGCTGGATAAATGGAGAATTGCTCCTTATGTTGAAATCTCACTGGGCTAATAGCCCCACCAGTCCTGGTGGCTGCCACTCATGGTGAAGCTGTAAATGGAGAATTGCAAGTGATCCCCCATCAGTGATGTCAGTGCGTGGGTCATTACAATGTCACAGGGTCACCACCCAACTGTCACCAAATGTCTTCATAGCAACCAACTGCTGCAGTGACAGTCAACGACAGCCCCCTGGGCACGGGGGTGGGGGGGGGGAGGGGGGACAGAGGTAGGGAAGGGGATCAAGGGAGAGTATGCAGAGAGAATGAGACACAATTAGTGCATGACAGGAAAATAGGTGGCGGGGATAGAATAGTGGGAGGTGGGAAAGGGAGGATGGAATGGGAGGGAAGTGGAGGGAGAGAGACAAACCATAAAGGTACATAGTTTGATCAATGGTTTTTATGGTAATTTGTTATGGTAATATCATGTTACATAGTGTAAACTAGTCTGTTCTAGCGTCTTGACTGCTCACGTGTTTTAATTAACCCATAATTGAAATTTGACCGTTATTTGATTAATTTGAATGTTTCGACCCGAATATCATGTTTACATTGCAGGTTGAACAACAAGGTCAATATTAGTAAATAGATAATGGTCAAATTATATTTATAAATTGTGGGCAATTTGGGCAGCCAAGATGTTAAAATTGAGTTAAACCTCTGTAGTCTATACCATAAAACATGATTTCACAATAACAACGATCAGACTATGTACCTCTAAGGGAAAGGACACCTACATAAGCCACCACAATTGATAAAAAAAATTGATTCCACATATCTAATCTGTGTAAAACTCCAGCTCCTGACATTCAGGGAAGACACCATTGTCTAACTCCCAGTGAATGCCCCCAACTCCATAGTGACCCAGGATCTCCCTAATACATTGCCACATTTGTAAAGGAATGTCCCATCCAACCACAACCCATTAATTCCACCCATTTTATCCTTAGTTCCTGCAGTGAGACAGGGCTCAAAGATTCTCATGTTGGCAATAGAGCAGGAGTGTGTCAGTACATCACCAATATGTCACCGAGCTCCTTTCAAGTCTCAGTGGGCAGACACACTCCCAGCATAAATTTATATGGTTGAGTATTTAACATAGGTCTTTGGATGCCTCTTCCCGGACTTCCCACGGATGTCTTGGTCGGGTGGTCCAACTCAAACACTTGTGCTGCATTAATAAAATCCTTGCAAGCAATTATCTGGTGGGGCAACAAAATGCCACAGAATCAAGGTTCTGGAGAGACATGTTCCACAAAATAAATGCATAAATATTAATTTTAGAGATAATTTTAATACATACATAAATCTAAATGATTAAATATGTTAAATTATGAAGTACAATTGTGGGGAAACAAAGTACAATTGTTTGTATACCAATAAATTTAACATGCCAATTGCATAAACATATATAATTGTTTGATGTCTTATGTTGTATTATTGCAATACTTTTAAGAATTTATTAAATTCAATCATTCATGTTGGTTGTTAATAATTAACTTAGTAAAAATACAATGTACATGAAATTACTTAGTTATAAATTTTTATCTTCAAGATTTACTCATTATTTGTTTTACATTCTGTGTAAATTGGCAATATGTGTATGGAATGGCTACAATATAAGTAATTATGTCACTAGTGGATGAAGTTCAATGTAAATGTGGTAAGGTTTGGTGAAAAACTTGTATCCTTAATTTTTTATTCACACCACTGACTTCTCATATTCCCCGTTCAAACTACGAACTGGTTTTGAGCTAGTTTATTTGATCCGGCTCAAATGCGAATTAAGGAAACCGGTTCAGCACCCCTTGGCATTCACACTACCACTGCTTGAATCAACTAATGTGCATCATTTAATGACCCCAGGGAGAATATCAACTATTGCAGAGGGTGCAGGGCCAATAATTTAAAATGGATGAGCACATCAAACAAGTAATGTATTATATATATATATATATATATATATATATATATAACATATATATATGTATATATATATATGTGTTTATTTCAAGCCAAAGACTCTATATATATATATATATATATATATATATATATATATATATATATATATATTATAATGAATCGTGTTCTAATAACATGCTCAATCACTGGGTGGTACCACGTAATTGTCGCTGTAACTTCCTTGGAAACATGGGCGGCTCAACCGAGTGGCTCAACTAACACTGCCTTCAACTGTGTCTGGGTGTGCACCGCTCAGACGGGGAATACTGATATCAGGGTAGCACAAACTACTCTGCACACAAGCACTGTTTCCTTACAAGTCTAAACAAACTTAAGCCAAATGCTTATATATATATATATATATATATATATATATATATATATATATATATATATATATATATATACAATACATACAAGTAACAAATTGCATAAATATACACACATGCATAAATATATGCACATGCATAAATATACGCACATGGCATGCAATAAAATTATACAATTGACTAAAGAAATTAACTAGCCAACGGCAACATTGTCAAGTAGCCCGTGTTGGAGGTGTTTATATCTCGCTAAAAAGTCATCAGTTGCGTGAATTGCACTGCATCATTGTCGCTGCCACCGTAATGATCGTTTGCAAAGAATGAAGCTGTTTTCATCACAACCTCCACATTCAACTGAGATTTGTAGATTGTTTTATATATTGTTTGTCAATGCATGCTTTTGCAACGAAAGCAGCCATTGTGCGTAATCCCACAATGCAGTCGAAGACAGCAGCGACACGATATCATATTAATCAGGTCACATTTAATGCGACTTGGCACTAATGCCCTTTGTGTTCACACTACGTTTTGAACCGGAGTAAAACTAAATTGGTTCGAAACCACCTCAAGGAGATGGATTAGTTTAAATGGGTTTAAATCGTTGATCCGGTTTTGATTTTGCCAATGTGAATGCTCAATGGGAGAGAAACTGGTTTCATTCTGAATTAAAACTGCTAGTTTGAATGGGGTAATAGACATGCAGCCAATCAGTTCCCCATTACCACATCTATTTGCATGTTCCTAAGAGAGGTCAAACATCACCAAGGTTAAATGATAACCTTAGTCCACCAAGACAGACATGAGCCTTTGCCTGGGCATAATTTATTGCCTCATCATGCACAGTGGCAGGAAGAAACCAAACCCATTAACAAAATGAATAGTTTCCAGAATTTATATCTTGTATATAACTGATGTGTTGTGGAAATCCCAGAGGACAACAGAGGCTTGTGGTCAAAGTGATGTCTCAGACCAGCTGAAATACACTATTGCCATTATTAATAAGCACAGTAGCAACTGACATCTATAGATGCTCTGAACTGACAGTTCTAAATCTATGATATGACCACCATCTACAATCAGATGTTTTGATAAACAAATCATCTTTATTTTTATAATATAATGATATTATATTGCATTCTTTTTCAGAGCCAAAATGGTGTCTACATAATCTACAATATTAATTTGTTAGCTCTCCATATAGCGATGGTTTTTGTAATATAAGTAACATTAGAACAGTGACAGTAATTTCCAAATAAAACTAAACCACATTTCAACACTTACACACAATTACGGTGGTTCAACTTTACCTCTGTACCAATGTATCAGTAAAAGACAAACTACCAAAACAAACTAGTACAAAAAATATAACAAATGTAAATAACCAACATCTAAAACAGTTCAGTCAGTGTATTTAGTTTCCATACTGATCATTTCAACATCTTGCCAGTTTTAACCCGCCCATAATGCATCAGTAGCCCACCCAAGCCCACCATGGATGGCCAAGCCCAGCCAGGCTCACAGCCAAACCACAGGACAACTATCTATGTGATGACTTCACCACTAGAGTTAATTGTGCAGGTAATAGCTAGTGAAGTGCTGTCATTCCTGCAGGTGTCACTGCTGTATGAAAGGACACCTCACACCAGCACAACAACCAGAACAGCTCACATCAGCACAACAACCAGGACATCTCACACCAGCACAACAACCAGGACACCTCACATCAGCACAACAACCAGGACACTTCACATCAGCACAATAACCAGGACACCTCACACCAGCACAACAACCAGGACACCTCACATCAGCACAATAACCAGGACACCTCACACCAGCACAACAGGGGTTACAATAAGCGCTGATATGAAAGTTTCAGAGCAGTGTGGTATTGCAGCTTCAAAGGGTAATCAAATTCTTGGATTGATTAGAAGAAACATAACATACAAGGGAAAAAAGTTAATTATACCTCTTTATAAAGCAATAGTTAGACCTCATTTAGAATACTGTATACAAGCATGGAGACCATATCGTAAGAAGGATATAGATACGCTTGAACGCATACAAAGGAGAGCAACTAAAATGATTCCAGAACTTAGAGACCTTAGTTATGAAGAATGCCTGAAAGAATGTGCTTTAACAACTCTAGAGACAAGGAGGTTAAGAGGAGATCAGATTGAAGTTTTTAAGATATTGAATGGGTATGAAAATATTGATAGAAATATGTTTTTCTCACTCAAGAAGGATAGCAGAACTAGAGGACATGAGGTAAAATTAGTAAAGGATCAATGTAGATTGGACATCAGGAAGCACTCGTTCTCACAGAGGACAGTAAATGAATGGAACAAACTGTCTACAAATTGTGTAACTGCTAGCAGCGTGAATATGTTTAAAAACAAGGTTGACACATATATCAGGAGGGCGGGTTATAAGTAGGTGAACATTGTTGGACTCTCGATAAGCCAATGGCTTCCTTGTCCACTTGCCATCTGGGCCTTTGGCTTGGATGGCAAATCTTGTTAAATCTTGTTAAACAGCCAGGACAATTCACACCAGCACAACAGCCAGGACTGCCAGAGAGTGTTCTCAAGAATGGATGTAGGAAATAAAGTCACCAAAAAAACTTACATAAAGTCACCAAAAAAAGCCAGAGAATATATTTTACTTTAGTTGTTATTTCTGCCATAATCTATGTATGTATGTGTCATGGTGTCATGTTTGTATGTAATATCTAAGGACCACAATGGAAATAAGTCATTCCACTTTCTTGTGTCATCCTTATATTTTAATGTACATTTTTGTATGCACATTTTTATATTGAATAAATAAATCAATCAATACTAGGTAGCCTTTACAGCTGGTGTAGTACTCAGCAGACACTAAATTACTTCTGAATTGTTTTTACTGTACTTGATTTCTGTGACTTTTTATATTAATTTTTACTTACAACTGTGAATATTTTAATGAATTTTCACTCTGACTTTATTTTAGTTAATCTGAAAACAATCAGAACCTTAGTAAAGGCTTATGAAAAATGTTACTTACAACACAAGCTATTTGTATTTAAGCTCATAATTGGATGGCAACAATTAACAGAAGCAATTTTATATGGGATAAAATTCAACATGACTGATCATTTCCATGTGTCTTAATATGGACTCAATAAGACAACCAGACAACCAATCAACAATATTTACAGAAGCTGTCATTGAAATAACATAGCTGTGTGATGAAAATTTACATGGGACATCATTAATCAAGACACCATCCTTCTGTTTCGATAATTGCAATGGGACACAATGCAACCAAAAGAGCAAGCCAGTTATACCCTCAGATTGCACACACAACGCTGCTGATTATTTGCGACGGCACAGGAATTACACAGTAATTTCACAGCGTATCTCACTAAATTGGTTGACTACAAAATCAGATAAATTCTCCAGGTTATAACAACACAATTTCAGCACGGAATTTCAGTGATGCTCAGGGCCAATTACCTGCACCAGGAGCATGGAAATGAAGAATCCGTACGAGCATCTGGAATAACAAATCTGTTAAGTCTATAATGAAAGCAATCTCTGAGATTTTGCTTTAACATTGGTTCTGGCAATGTTCTTAATGTCATAACTTTGAAAACTGACTGAACAAACTGAATATTTTAGCTTGCCACTTAACAATTTTGCAAATGTGAAATTTAGATTTCCCTGTCAAATTCACATATACCTGTAGCTTCTTAAAGAATCAGCTTTTGTTTGCACAACCATGCAAACTATAGCGGAAACATCATAATCATAAGTGTAAGCAATAAATATGATTCTTACTGCCCTCCCTGTACCATGCATCCCTCATCTCCATAGCTTCTTGTTACACACAAACTATTTTTGTGAGAAGTCATGAAGAAAAAGTTCCAGAAAGAACTGTTTATAAAATGAAAATTCTTTTGCATCAAAATTAATTTACTGCGTTACAATTACATTTTTATATTTAATTGAATTCATTCTTATATTTTCCAAATCAGTATAAAACAGTGTACATAATATAATAATAAATAATTTAATATTTAGTCAAAGAAATAAAACTAATTCAATTATTATTATTAATATCACTCACTATATTTTCTTTTTTGGCAAATGTAAAAATTATATTCATAAACCAAAAAATCATAGCTAAACATATGGTTATCATATTCGTATACACTACAATTTTCAGGAGCAGGACAAATTCTCACATTTCAACCAAGTTCTTTCAGTACAAATCACCGGTGTGGCGGTGCGCCATATGCCGGGGAAAATGTATTATTATTAGTATTATTAACTACAGTTCCAGACATCGTCAAATCACACATCAGTGGACCTGACATTAAAATGTGCGCACATGAGCACGCAACCTCTGGCATGGACACGCGACTGCGCGGCCACTTGGATCAAATTGGCCACTTACACTGACAATCAAATATGCAGCTAATAACGCAGCAGCCAATGAGATGACACGCTGCCACGCTTGCATAATCCCGTGGTCGGTCAACTTTCACGCAGCAGTGATCTCAAACCGTTTCAGATGGCTGCAGCTTTGAGACAGGTCTCCACTCCAGACAAAAGTAAATGTCAGAGTTACTGTACATTATTGCATGTTTTCACGTTTTCTATTCAGCTAACAATCAGCACTTAATTAGTTAAAAGAAAACATGATTAAATGCATGCACCGAGACCAATTTTGTTAATGTCAATCAGATACAAAATTGTAAATTTTTAACAAATGTTATGTGAAGGTAATTAAATCTCCAATGGAAGTAATGCAATTAGACAGGTTGAAATTACATTTACATTTATCTAGTGTGCACTAAACAACTGTTAATTGGTATTCATCTGGCAATTTTCTCTACATGGATGTTATCAGCATATGCATTCAGTGTTATTAAACTATAGATAACAGTAAAAATTCATGGTGTTCTAACTGCAATAGTATCCACCCCTACATCCGTGTCTACCGGTTCCTGACACAGCTCTTGTATTATTTTTAAGGTTTTGGCAATTTTATTATTTTATAGTAAGAGAAAATAATTAATTAACTACTTTATGCCACCTATTTCTCAGCAAAATTCATGTTTTATGACTGCAGAAGTCTTAAGACATTTGTCAGAGTTTATAGTTACAGATTTCTTGAAAAATCCTTCAGAATCTGATATTCTTTTATGTAGAATTGGCTATCAATTACATCATGAATTTGCCATTTGTATGTGTGTTGTGAAGAGCGCCTGTTTGCAAATGTAAATACAGTTATTACACGAGATAAAGCTGTCTTTTAATACTAAACAAATCATGCAATAATTAAACACAGCTGTGTATCCATGCACTTTGCAACAAGTGACACCCAACCATCTTTTAATGTGTATTCTAAATTACCGATTCTAACAAGCAATTTGTGTCAAGTTGGTGTTGATTTCATATCAAAGTGACTCCATAACATCCCACCTGCCTAGACATGTTTTTCTCCACATGCACCTGGCTTAGGAATGGGCTAAGACACGTGTGTAACTTCCTGAAAGGATTCCCACCCAGAATCAACAGTGACATGGCCCATATGGTTAGTAAATAACCAATTTGCACCAACCTGCTCTTTGATTTGAAGGATTTCCTCAGGAAAACTCAACTTCCAAACATCAAACCCATCTTTGTTAGGAGAACTCTATTTATAGCAAGTAAAGTGACTTTTATGATGAAATCAGTCATTTGGAAGCAGTGTCTCACAGAAAATATTATATATATATATATATATATATATATATATATATATATATATATATATAATGACATTTTCTATAAGAAACAATGTGGAGAAAAGTGAAAAGGAAGCATATCTTATAATAACTATATTAAATTTTATTATTTTATTCATATTTATATTACAATTTCAAGCATATTGAGCTTTTTAGGGAAATGTTCTCCAAACGCTTTTTAGGAAAATGTACTCTGTATCATGTCAAAATTATTACAATTTGATAAACAGGACTGAAAACCAGAGCCAGCAGAACAATATATATAATAAATATATAGTATAATATTCCTCACAATTCCTACTTTCTTGTGTTGTAAATAATCACAAACTGTTGCTTGCTAAAAGCAAAAGCAGATGTAAATTGCAAATTTTTTGACTGAGACTTCCCAATGATTATCCTCCATCCACTTCACAATTATCGCTCGTTTAAGCAACTGGTTTTCAACGAATCTCGCTATCCGGGTGATCAGTTATTCTGTCTATCTAGATGCCTCGTCAAGGACCCAGGGAAGACCTAGGAAATGGTGGTGTGGATGATGTTTTTTCAGCCTCTTCTTCGACCACCTGGTTAAGTCAACAGCTGCCAATAAAAATTACGCAGCACAATAACAATGCATCGATGTCGAGGTGGTGACACGTCATGACAGCAGACACAGACAGTTAATGCGATGAAGACAGGAAGGGCTTCATCACTTATATTTGACATGAGAGGCCCTCCAACGAACATCCAAGGCAGCCATTATGGAAATGCAGCCCCATCAACGAGCCATAAATCGGTGTGCGAAGTATGCGACTCCATCTGGATGCCTGTCCCATCATATCAGTACAGGAGACGATACCACTTGTAAATCTGGTTTGCCAATTTGGCAACAAAAATCAACAATGGCCCACTGAATAAAACGATTTGATTTACTGCCCTTGCAATCAAATGCATAGCAGTACATTTAAATAATCAAATTCATAAAACATTCACAATAACAGCAAAGTACATTTCCAGTAATGAAATAAGAAATTTGTTATGTATATGTTTTAACATAATTTATATATATTTATTTATATATAAATATGCACATATTTTTTCATTATATTTATTATTTATTAGTATTTATTAAGTATAAATTTATTTGATATACATAATCTGTTTATCAACCTGTGCGAGAACACCCAATTTTAACTTCAAAATAAAACAATATTTTGCAGTTTGAACAGTAAATTTTCACTGTAATCCTGTCACCAACAATACTATTATTAGTTTCCCCTGTCAATTTCCTGTCCTCAGTTTAAATTCACAGCTTCATTTCCACCACCCTGTCTTTACACCCATTATCCCCTGCCCCATCTGTGGCCAGAAAACACCCCTCTCCCCTGGTGATCATTACCCCTTCAATTGTGCCTCAAAGGGTGTCTAGTGGAAATCAAAATGTTGTGTCTATTAAGCACTAGGGAATCATTGATCAAAGTCAATGTGTTCCACAGACAGATGGTCTGTGGACATTGTGACTGAGGGTTTAAGGAGTGGGGTGGGACAGGGCGGGTTTAAGGATGGGGGTGGGAAAGGGCAGAATGTGATTTCTAACAAGAAAGTCACTTAGTAGCTAATTGGTGATAAGCATGTTAACAACTGATTCTAAATTGATTATGCTGGGCTCACTGAAGTAAATGACCCCAGATGTGAGTCAAGACAGACAGTCTCCCTTCAAACACTGCTCTTATTTAGTTTACTATTTCATAAAAAAATTTATAATGAAACTGAACATTGTTCTGGCAACTGTTAGTTGCTAATTAAAAGCAGTGAATTACTTTATAAAATGTATTGTACAACAGCAAAAACATATTCCAATCACAATCTCGTGAACAGGGCTGACCCTCTGGAATGTCTGCCTGAAGACCTGCAGCTGATTGAGTGCATGGACACATTTAAAACACATATTAAGACTCATTATTTTATGCTTGCGTTTAATACATAGTTTTATATTTTATACATCAGTTTTACTCTTATCATACTATTTATTATTTTAATTGTCTAATAGTTGTGTATTAGTTATTTATTCATTAATATTTAATAATCTGGTTATTTATCAAATTGTAATTTTTATTATTCTTAGTTGAATGTAACAACTGACAATTTGTATACATTTTAACTACCGACGGTATTTATATTATATTAAATTTTAGTCTTTTATTATCGAATGTAAACACTCCTGAACTGGGTCTTACTTTGGATATGGGTGTATAAATAAAGTTTATAATTAAATCACTCATTATTAATTACTTAAAATCACTCATTATTAATTACTTAAAACTACCAACGGTATTTACATATTAAATTTTAGTATTTTATTATCAAACGTAAACACTCCTGAACAGGGTCTTACTTTGGATATGAGTGTATAAATAAAGTTTATAATTAAATCACTCATTCTTAATTACTTTAAAAAATTACTTACTTAAAACAAAAGATTTTATTTCTAACCATGCCTAGTAATTAAGAATGATTTAATATTTGTTACCAACATTCTGGAAACAAACAAAAAAATTCCACAAATTAATTGTGAACTTCCGATAATTTGTTTTATTTAGACATTCGCCATGATTCAAAGGAATGCATTTTTTTAAACTCATCAAAATATTTTAGGATAAAATCCATGACACAGATGATTGATGTGCAGGTAAAATGAAATGTAGAATTGAGTGTTAAGTGTTGCAAAGAAAAGTTGAAAACAAGATTGCCTGGCAAATCATCTTCAGTTCCTGGTCCAATTATCATTTCCATGATCAAAGGCTTCTTCTCAATGCCTCAAAGGTGGTCTAACTTTGGACCATCAGCCACAAATATCAAACTTCCTCATGGAAAATGAAGTGCAACATAGCATGTAATTTAAGCTCATTTAAGTACTGCTTGAGCAAACCAAGAAAATGGAAAATCTTTCAACATGGTTGAAGTTTCTATATGAGTGTTAGCCATACCAAAAACAAATTGGATATATATGTTCAAGGTTTCCTGCAATTCAACTTACTTTGCTGAACTGTTAATTTGAATGAAATAAAAATGGGAAGATGGAAGTGTAGTAATTGCTGTATTCACATAATAAATCTGAAGACACAAAACATTTTTCTTATGTTATGGTGGATTATCAGACGTTACATGGTAATCTTATCCATTCTAATTTAATCTTTCTTTGAATTATTTATTAGCCATGGGACAAATATATATATATATATATATATATATATTATATATATATATACATGAATAATTGAATAACTCGTTACAGAAAAATGTCAGAAATAAATATGGAGTTTTTGGTCGTTCTAATCTTACAACCACATATAACCTGATTAATTACAAGGAAGTCAACAAGTTTTGAACAATTATATATATATATATATATATATATATATATATATATATATATATATATATATATATATATATATATATATATATATATATATATATATATATATATATATATATATATATATATATATATATATATATATTATATATATATATATATAATATATATAAAATTGTTCAAACTTGTAGACTTCCTTGTTGTAATTAATCAGGCTATATGTGTTTGTAACATTAGAACGACCAAAAACTCCATATTTATTTCTGACATTTTTCTGTCACTTTATTCAGTTATTCAGCCCAGCCATCAATTGAACAATGTACTTGCTGGAAAACTTCATTCACAACACTGAGCAGAGAGAACAGAAGCCTCAAAAATAAGCTTAAATATAAGGACTTGGTAACATCCTGAAACAGGTGTTTTATTAGTGAATGACAGAGACGAGGCGACTGAGCTGACTTTTTGTCTTGAGCTAAACTCAGTGCTATCGTAATTGAAATCTGTTCTCCAGTTCACCCCAAAGACTCCCAGACGGTATGACTGTCTCGGATAATTTTCTCCTGAAAAACACCATGGCTGTCTTGTATAAATTACAATAGCTCAACACACAATGCTGATGCTCCATGCATGATAAAGGCAAACCTGTGTGACAATACTCGATGAAACTGGATTCATCCCATGCCACAGATACACTATTGCGGCTCAGTTTCCACTAAAAAAAACAACACAATCGTCTAGTGTAAATGACAATGCTAAGCGACACAATGTTGATGTTTTAAACATGATAAAGGCAAGATTCTTGCACAATGCCGGATGTAACTGGATTCTTGTAATACCCCCTTTAAAGCTTAAACAATAACTACCTTGATAGAGCATAGTGTCGTCAGGTATTTCAATTGGGAAGACTCATCAGGGTCTGTTGCGTGATCAGTGACGACTGTATAACACAGTGCTGTAGATTCCGCACATACACGTGTGCAATGCATGATGGACAAAAAAGCGTTCAACAAATCTCAATTCATTCTAGTTAACATCTGAAAAGAAGCCGCACAGAAACGGAGAGTACACCGGTTGTGAGTAGAAAATAGTCGTGTGACATTGTGCCGCAGTTGGTAAATTGCCCGCAGCTATTTATCAGTGGGGTGGATTCCTATTGTCATGCTGGTGAATCGTGCTTATCACTGGCAAACAGGCAAATTACCAGCTATCAGGTTGTTCTTCAGGGCAGTGTTGCTGGGGCACGTGACAAATACAAGTGTAAAGTGCATTCAAGGGTGTCACCCTAGTTTTATTTCAAAGGCATTGCAAATCCAACACGGCTGATTTCGACGAGCTTCACTGAGCGATTTTTTTACGCGACATGCCAGTGGTGTGATGGTGCGAGTCATGAGCAGGCGCAATTCATGAGGCGGCAACCGCGACACGTGGAAGTAGGTTTTTTTGCATGCTTAGGCTGTCTACCAGAAGGGAACAATGCATCCTGAAGTGTCACACCAGATTCCTGGTGATGGAACGTTGATGAGCAAGAGATAACATCATGTCTGACATAATCGCAGGATCAGAACATGAAAACATCATTGAAATTACCCTGTGGCACATTATCATCCTATTAGATGATAGCTCATTGGTCTTTGGTGAAGACAGGTTATTTTGAGAAACGGGTATACTACAAATGCGGGCAACGGAAGGTCTTAGTTTCCTGTGAATAGTGTCGATAATATAACACGGCCGAAATGTTGAATATGCCACTCAGACTCCACGTCCTGCACAGGATAAACAGGAGGTGTAAAGAACCTGTCTTAAACTACAATATGCTTATTACTACATGGGTTGAGGTTACTCCGTTGGGGGTCATTAAAAGGGTTTGTTTTTAAAAAAAGTTCCCTAGGAGAACACAACTGATGTCCCAGGATAACGATGGTATATACAGTGTATGTATATGTATATATATATATATATATATATATATATATATATATATTTGTCCCATGGGTAATAAATAATTCAAAGAAAGATTAAATTAGAATGGATAAGATTACCATGTAACGTCTGATAATCCACCATAACATAAAAAAATGTTTTGTGTCTTCAGATTTATTATGTGAATACAGCAATTACTACACTTCCATCTTCCCATTTTTATTTCGTTCAAATTAACAGTTCAGCAAAGTAAGTTGAATTGCAGGAAACCTTGAACATATATATCCAATTTGTTTTTGGTATGGCTAACGCTCATATAGAAACTTCAACCATGTTGAAAGATTTTCCATTTTCTTGGTTTGTTCAAGCAGTACTTAAATTAGTTTAAATTACATGCTATACAGTGTATATACCATCTTTATCCTGGGACATACACTGATTTTTTTTTTACAAATTTGGGTGATTTAAAAATCTAACACATATTTACGTTAAAGATAATTTAGCAACACTGAAAACTAATTATTTGAGTTGTGGTTGTACAAATCTAGGCAATGTTTTACTACATTTTAGGGAATCATTTTAAAACTTCTTTAATATGGTTGCTATTTTTTAAGATGATTTCCTGAAATGTGGTAAAATTTTTTTACATAAATCTGTAGGATCATGGTTAACTAAAAAAATTTAGTGTCACTACATTATTTTGAGGATCTTAAAAGTGGGTAGGTCTTTACATCACTCAGATGCATCTACAGAAAAATAACTGGTAGTATTTTGCCTGGGATACCAGTTGTTTTCAATGTGTCTTGCATGTTCAACCAAACTGACAGTGGCTTGATGAGAACTGCTGTTTGGTTTCAATTTTTAGTATTTTTACTTGGCTATATATAATGTATGCCAGATGCTAAGTTGGCAAGTCTACCAATTTCCTTATGTAAAAACATATACATTATACCACATAGCCACCATTATATTCATCTGTCATTATGAATTATAACATTATTTACCTGTGAATGACACTGGTATTCAGTACGCCAGGGAGCCAGGTAGGGACGCAGATGGGACGGGGCAGCTGCGATTCTATAAAAACAGTTCTCATGTGATTAAAAAATTCTACCACTAAGTGAATCACAGTGTAGCAATTGACTTGTTCCTCACACCAGGCACTGGACGAGAGAGGTGCTCAGAAGTATCAGATTCTAAAAAACCATCAGCAAGGTCGACAGTGCCCACCGGTTAGGCAGACATCCTAATCACACGCAGACATCTTTGTCTACAAAGCAAGGATCTGCAGGAGCAAGTGTTTCCTTCAGGCACTTCAGACACTCACATGGTCCATTGATGCCATGGTCAACTGGTGTCATAGTCCATTAATGTCATGGTCTAATGAACTCTAACAGTCACATGGTCCACTGGTGTCATGGTCCATTTATGTCATGGTCTAATCAACTCTAACGGTCATATGGTCCACTTGTGTTATAGTCCACTGGTGTCATGGTCCACTGATGTCATGGTCTAATCAACTCTAAGTCACATGACTGATCCATTGGTGTCATGGTCCATTGGTGTCATAGTCCACCAGAGTCATGATCTACTGATCTTATGGTCCATCAGTTTTATGACTGTCTGGTTTTATGTAAATCACTGCATCTGATTAGATAGCTAGTTGTTTGCTACATAACTTTAGCTGTCCAGTTGTCCAGCCCATCCATACATCTGTCCGTCCATCCACCCAATGGACAAACTACTGCCATTACTCCTAAAACATTGAGCACAGTACAAGAGCACACATGTGACATACCTAATGACTTCTATTATTCAGAGCCACATCTTATTCATAATTTGCATAAATTAATAATAGAGTGTTGTTCCAATATATCTGCCACTATTATGCCAGGTAATGTCATCAAATGACTGCGATAGCAATTAATCAATCAAGTCTAGGACAGCATAACAGACTGGGACTGTTGGGACATTACAGTGAAATCTCATGACTGGAGCAATTATTGTTATAATTACTTGGTCAGATGATTTCTTTGCACTAGATTTATTCCTGTGTGAGCGTCACCTTCACAGCTATGTTCAATCTTGGAACCAAAAACAATATTTTATAACTGTTCTTATGTAACAGACATCCAGACTATTTGCAAACATTGCTACTGCAAATAGTCTGGATGGCTGTTACATAAGAACAGTTATATATATATATATATATATATATATATATATATATATATATATATATATATATATATATATAATCTGATTGCATTGGTTTGGCAGTTGCGCTACAGAAGTTGTCTGGCAGGATACTGACTTGTGTCATCCAGCTGCCAGCATCAGTACAGGTAAATCTAGACAAAAGCTATACAAACAATGTCAGTTCACAGACTAACAGCCTATGCCGAGGAGATTTATGTAACAGAGGAATCAGTTATCGCAAAGTATCATACCAAGACATGAGGATTGCTCCTTGTTCTGCATACACAGCTGTTCCCTAGAGATCCCCAAGACATCCAACCAACCCTTCGTCATAGATACTTGCATATTTGCAGGTCGGAACATCCCTTCGAGACACCATCCATTATATTTGGACAGAGTGCCCAGATTTGCGGCTGATTTGATTTCAATCTCTGCAGCAAGAGGAGACATTAAATACTAAACACGACTGACCCCTGTGACCCGCAAGATTAATCTTTGTCGCTAAATTAAATGCAGCTGTGATGACAAGTAGAAAACTTTCTGACAATGTGCAGTCAGCTCTGATGTGACAGTTTTGCATGCCGGCATCAAGTCATTCATTTATCTTTCTCACTTATGTTAGCAAAATAATGTTCAAACTATCTACTTTTGTTTATGTTGATGACAAAGTGGGATAATAAATTATAACAGATGATATTGTTACAAATCTAGGCATCTCTGTAAGATGACACATGACACTGTAAAATAAATTAACAGACAGATTCATCACCATCTTTTATTGTTAAAAAGCAATTTCTGCTAGTTTCTTAATGAAAAATCGTAATAATTTTGAAGCAGAGCAGACTGATTAACAACAACAGGCGATTTATCCAGCCCAGTTTATTACCGCACTGTTGAAAGTCTCTGGAAGCGTTACGGCAACAACTTTTAATCGCCAGTCACAAAAGTTTGCTGCGTACCTCAGCAGCGATGAAAAAGCACGTAATTACAATTGGCCAACCGTAAGCCAACACCACAAAAGTGGGAACCACAGGCAGGAGAGAATAAAACAGCCCAATAAATCCAGGGCAGCACACTAAAACACGAATCCCATCTCACAGTAATATACAGCCATCTGAGTTTGGTTATGGGGCAGTATGTTGTGCAATTCTTGCATCAACGCAAAGAATGTGGTAATGATGGGGAATACTTAATGCTGGTACTGACACGCCTACTGTAGATCAACGGGGGAAGTCGGTTAACTTATTGTCTTGTTCCTGCAGCCCTAGCAGTGCTACATCCGTCCTTGTTTCAGCACTAACCAGCATAGCATCCACATTTGATCTTTATTTCTCTATACATCAATCTCTCCATCAATCCATCCTCCAGTCATATGAATACAGAATAAAGTGGTGTCTTCCTTTGATACCCAGAAAGTGAGGGACGAAGGCAATAAAACCTGCTGTAAAAAGCTATGGGCTGAGCCTTGCATCTGTTACTCCTGCAAATAAAATGGCTGTGTATGATACTGACATGCACTTCTATAACATAAGGAAATGTGCATACAATTAAACTTTGTGAAATCTTTGTATAAAATGGAATTCTTCATAACATCACAATGTATGTGAGTGGATTATTAATAAGACACAATTTGACACATCCTAAATGTCCTGGTAGAATATGCTAGCTGAACAAGCTTCACCACTTTTGCATAAATATTGCTAGACTAATAAAAAATAATAGTAAAACAATTTTTTTTTATACTGCCCTATTCAGTGAGTGCTATGTGGCACTTTACGTCATGCTATTATTCAAAGTAGGCCTACATGCAAAATAAATAAAAACTTTGAATAGTGTGATCTAGCAAACTGTTAAATGAGACAGATTCCTGTCAGACTGAAACACTTGCAAGCACACATGCAGTTTTCACACAAAACTTGTTTCTTATGCTTATTGACAGGCATTTATCCTAGTAACTAGATGAGACTTGTCCTGAAGGAGACTGCCTTTTGGTGCATCAAGTCAGAGTGTTCTCCTGGCTAATGGAGGTGACTGCTGTGAAACAGGGCAACATTTGGACATCTAAGGACAGACAGGGGACCTGACTAGAGGGGCAATTATAATGAATGAAATGACAATGTCATGTAGATAGTCATTATAACCATCATAATTACATCTAATACAGCTACTGTTAATTTCATCAGCACTCACTCAAATGGACATCACAAGATTGAACAAGATTGTCATCCAAAGCTACACTCCAGATGGCAAGTGGATAAGGAAGATATTGGTTTATCGAGAGTCCAATAATTTATCATCTATGTTTAACCCACCCATCTGAGATACTCAATTTTGTCAAACTGCATATAGGCAGTATCATAGGATATGAATAATGAAACTGATAACTGAAGGAAGAACACAGGGAAGAAGACCTAGACGAATGGAAAGGAGTGTGAGTCTACTGCTTAGACTGAAGGAAGGAAGATATGAAGATGTTTATAGAAATGTGAATAGCTAGGCAGAATGGAGATTAAATTAGTCAAGAACCTGCCACATGACATCATAATTAATTTTGTTGATTTTATTCTCAGATAGTTGCAATTACTTTTGATCAATAATTATTGTAGTTGAAAGATTACATGTACTTCTCTGTTTTTTAAATATCTTTTATTTCAGAAAGCGAGATTAAGATACTTTGATTGCAACAAATGTAAATAATACACAACAGATCTATATGACATTGTCAATTCTAATTGACCCCAAGTTGACAGATGATTAATAAAAAATATGATAACAATAATGATGACTTTCTTAACTTAAAAATGATTTTCTTAACTTTCTTACGTAATTAAGATGACTTTCTTGGCTTTAGTGCAAAACATGCAAAAAGGTTGTTGAGGTTTGCACTCAGCTGGCACCTAGTACACTCCACACCGCAAGTCCTTCCCACATGCACGCCATCGCTTACACATGCGCGCCATCGCTTACACAAAGGGCAAATCAAGTTCCACGATGAAAAATAACCACCAGATATACGCAGCCCATGATGTTAGCTTCACTCTGACGCCAAATTCCCAGAAATTACAACAACTGGCCTCATAAACACTGGCAAATAGCAGAGTTCTTACAATGATGTAAATCCTCTAGCATCTTGCTTGGGGAATCTGTCAGTTGGACTGGCTGCTGCAGCTGCACTAGTCAACCAAGATTTTAATTTGTTGCCTGGCCATAAATTACCCAGAAAAAGAAAGTGTACCGTGGGGGGAGTGAGCATTCAAGCTGGGGCATTTTCTTATGGGATGACTAAATTATTGCCAACAGTTGTAAGGAAGGATCTCACAGGGTAAGGAAAAGATCACAAGGAAAGGGAAACTTTCCTTTGGACTCTGATGACCAATCTTGGAAGTGCTTCACTACCCTTTAATTTAACTACACAATTAACAAACCTATCTATGTAAATATCCATTTAAGTTCTACCATTTATTAACAAAACTAACCATGAAGAAGGACATGTGAACTTTAGTTAAAGACAATTACCAGGGATAATTTGATATATAGAGGTCCATCCACTTCTACAGTATTCCTGGCAGGGAGGAATGACCTTCCTCCCTGACCACTCACTCACACGTATCTGTAGAAACAATTAAGCCAATTGGTCCATCAACATGAAAAGAAGGCCAAACGAGACTGCCTAAATAATGCTGTAAACCATCGCTGCACAGCGGCCTGTCATATCATAATATTCTCAGTATATTTGTGGCAAAAAGCAGAGGCTCTACACGTGTTGGTACGTGTCATTGTGGCAGCTCAAGAATCACTTAAGTTTCACGTGTTTAGCTGCATGCCAAAGACTTGGAATAGTTCGCCCACTAGACCCCCACACTCAACCATAATGACCAGTACACTGTATCCAGAATTTCTTGCATTTTATTCCACTGAGATTGGTTTCATTGTAATAGATAGGGATTATGTAATTTATCGAACCTCACTTGAAATACTGGTAACACATTGAAAAATATATACACTTGAGCTCACATTATTATTCCTTGACATAATTTCTTATGTCAAGGAATAAAATGTTTTATAAAAACAGAGATAATGTACAATAACTTTCAAATAACCATTAAAAAAATACAAATCACACATAATAATTAATAAGAATTGAACAGTGATCACATTTTCTTTTTAATCTTGCAATTTGACATTTTATTAATAAAATGCTTCTGACATTCTGTCAGTATTATTAAAAATTCCAATATGTCCTCTGCTCTCATCAAATATCGTTAAATTTATAATGAGATAAAAGGCCAGATAATTTGATTGTGGACGGATGATTTTCTCTTGCCATATGTGCAGTGATTGCAAACAGGCTTATCTGCAGCACAAAACCCACCACAGTAGCACTACCCCATTTCACATCAAAGATAATGTGGCACCTATTATGTAAAAGAAAATGCCCATTATGGAAGACTTCATTTGGCAGCTAACCCCTCCTCCCGCTTGTAACCCACCCACGTATGACATCCTGGTTTAACTGCTTCTGCCACCTAGTGTTCAGATGCCACATTTTACAGTTAAAACTATTAAAAAATACCAATGCTGTTACTATTAGTATGATATGATTAATGTATATGTACAAATAAGTTTGCTTAGATACTTATATAATTATCTGAATTGCTCTGATGACATATTTTCCTACAACTGCCTAAATGTGACTGGTCCTAAACGTCATGACTTCGGGACATAAATCATAAACAAAAAACTTAGAGTGAGGAGTCAAGTGAAGACCAGTCACAATGACACAGCAAGAATTGTTGGACACTTTGCTGATCCTGCCACATCTACGCCCCACATTCCTCTAGCCCATTATCCACTGCTCTGCAGTGATGACAACCTTGGATGCTCCTGCTTGGCAGCCACACCTGCCCCCAATCACTTACAGACCAGTGTGGCATGGGGATGGCCAATCACTCTTAATCCTTGTGCATTTATGACTAGCCTCATCATCTGACACCCAACATGAATGTCACCTGTCTGTTCCCTCTTCCCACTTCCAGCCCCTTCCTCCATCCCATGGGCCAGGGATGACCACCCATTGCTAGTAAAACCTTATAATTTAGAAAAGAATGGTGACAAACAAAAAGGGAATACTTTTAATTGTACATTGGTATTGTCAGTAGTTTTGCAAAATACTTTGACAAGGGCAGTGTTTCAGAAAGAATTATTCTTCCAGCATTTTTCCCATACTTTTTCCCATCGAACATATTTTAAGTCATAAATTGCAAAATAAACCAGTTTGTCAGTAGATGCACTTAGCACATTGTTTGACAAGTTAATATGCTCTTTGTTTCCATGTCAAAATGTGTATATCGCACACATTGTGTAAAATATTCTAAGGTCTATCATTGGTAGTAATTTGTAGAACAATTCCTATTCTGGTTAGTGAATGGAACGGTCTGACAAAAAAATCCAAGACTGATTTATACCAAGCACTAAACATTTTTAACAATAAATAATAAATGTAATCTCCAACATGAGGCTACTTTGGTCAGATGGCCCAGTAACATACATGTTTTATTTGATACAGGGACTCAGCCACATATAGCCCTCACAGGGACTCAGCCACAGATGGACCTCACAGGGACTCAGCCACAGATGGACCTCACAGGGACTCGGCCATGGATGGTCCTCACAGGGACTCAGCCACAGATGGCCCTCACAGGGACTCAGCCACAGATGGTCCTCACAGGGACTTAGCCACAGATGGACCTCACAGGGACTCAGCCACAGATGGACCTCACAGGGACTCAGCCACAGATGGCCTTCACAGGGACTTAGCCGCAGATGGACCTCACAGGGACTCAGCCACATATGGCCCTCACAGGGACTCAGCCACAGATGGTCCTCACAGGGACTTAGCCACAGATGGTCCTCACAGGGACTCAGCCACAGATGGCCATCACAGGGACTCAGCCACAGATGGCCCTCACAGGGACTCAGCCACAGATGGCCCTCACAGGGACTCAGCCACATATGGTCCTCACAGGGACTCAGCCACAGATGGCCCTCATAGGGACTCAGCCAAAGATGGTCCTCACAGGGACTCAGCCACAGATGGTCCTCGCAGGGACTCAGCCACAGATGGCTCTCACAGGGAATCAACCTTTCTCTCTGTGGGTTTCTGACAGAGCAAGACTAGCACAAGCAGGTTTCTGTGATTCTTTTGACCGGTCAGAAAGTCTGCATTTTGACAGATCTGTGCACAGGCATCAATGATTGGTGCAACTGTAAAGTTATAGCTGCACTGTATGGGGCATGTGGTCATCATTCATCAAAGCTGAAGGCTTCTCTCAATGGGAAGACACAAAGTGTTCAAGTTCACTCCAAGACAGTGTTTCCAATTATTAACCTTGACAAACTTATAGGCAAACATGGTCAAAGCCATTCTCCACTTTGTGATCAGAATGCAATCAAATGTGTATTTAATTTAAAATTCCCTTTTTAAATACAGATTCATACACACACTTAAATGACCTAACTAGATGGTAAGCCAAAGAAAACCTAACAATGATGTCCAATACAATGTTTAACTTGAAGGCTAGTGTTTACTTACTCTGCATATTACTAACAGGTTTTTAAGGACTTATGAGCAGCTGACTTAATTGGAAACTGTCTACAATCTCACTACCAGACTTCCTCATAACAGGAATTTGATATTTATATGTAGTTGATCTTTCTGCATTTTTGATAGTTTAAAAATGTTTAATATTCTGAGGGTGACAATTAGATACAACATTTCTTTGGGCATCCGAAATCCCAAATGAGGAATGAATTGAACTGAACAAGAAGCCAGCTACATTCTGATGTCAATTTATTCTCTGTCTGCTACGCCGGACTCATCTTATGATTGCCTAAATGCTCTAATATGAATATCAATAATACATAAGTAATTAACGATAATTGTTGTTCTGTCTTGATTGCGTGATGATAATTTCCTGGCTGAATGTTCACAGCAGTATCTTAATTGCAACATGTCATCAGTTGATTGCTCAATCTCATGGAACATCTTGGCTGAATGTAGGAGACTAATAAAACAAGATTAAGTGACAAGATGCTAGTGCTGAAGTTGCAATGAATTATTTTTTATTGGGAAAATAATATATAGGAGTACTATGCCAGCTTCAGATTTTCTAGAAAGCAAAATACAAGAATCTCACAATATTGTTCGTCACGTTATTAACAGCAATTATTTAAGTATGTACAATACAATGTAAATCTAAATAAAATCCCTGCAGAAGCTGCTTCTAAAACTGTTGCTAATGGTTAAGTAACATTGGAAGCCATCTCCAAATACTGTTACTTTACACTGACTGACATTCATAGGTTCAGCCACAGTTCCACTGCCTGTCACTTTGGAACAAATCATGTCACAGATGCTACCTGAATGGCAAGCTCATTCCATGTGTGTGCGTGTGTGTGCGTGCATGCACATGCACGCACACACACGGTTGAATGGTTGAATTTATGTGTTTGTAAGTATGTACATACTACTATTACTACACATATAAAACTAAACATTTAATTACAGTAAATTTTAATAAATGCTAAACCATAGTTTGCCAGATACACCCTCTGCTTCATTATATAATTATATAGACCACCCTTTGCTTCCTATCAAGTTTACTGAACAAACTAATTAATGGTGTCTCTTGCCTGCTAATATATTTTGTATACAGTAATTAGTATGTAGTAAATTATCTACCAGCAATGGCCTTTTAAGATAATCTCTAAATGGATCATTATAATTGTTAGATTCTGCTCCTTTCTATAGTTGTGTTACAATGCTTATGTTAGTACATGTACATGCTCCTGTTTGTAGTTATATTACAATGCTTATGTTAGTACATGTACATGCTACTGTCTATAGTTGTGTTACAATGCTTACGTTAGTACATGTACATGCTACTGTCTAGTTGTATTACAATGCTTATGTTAGTGCATGTACATGCTACTGTCTATATTTGTGTTACAATGCTTATGTTAGTACATGTACATGCTACTGTCTATAGTTGTGTTACAATGCTTACGTTAGTACATGTACATGCTACTGTCAATATTTGTATTGCAGTGCTTCTATTAGTACACCTACATGCTACTTTGCTACTGTAATAAATTAATGTGCTTCTGTACATTTTTGTTTTTGGTTACAAATATATTACAAATTAATTTTTTTTATGAATTCCAATGCATTTATAAATATGTGACCAAGACATATACATTTAAATTTGTATTTTAATAAATTGAAACATTTGCATTTAAATGTGTTGACAAGCATTTATTAACAACCCTGCTAATCTATGCCATGTTATCTCTCACCCTGCACAGACACTAAGATCATGTGGCCACTAACAAACTGGCTGTAAGGCAGGACAACTATCAAACAATGTGTTAACTGACCTGTCACAGGGGTCAAGAGACTGACCAAGACAGCAGACAAGGAGTTGAACTACCTGTGAGAAACTGCATGCTGAGATGACATGGATGACAACAGCAAATATATAATTGATAGTAAAAGCAATCATAAAAGCTGAGGCATCCATGCATTTCAGATGGTCGCCACTTGGCATATCATGCAAGGCAACTCGCACTGTAATTAGCCAAATGTAGCTGATTTCAACTAATAATAAACATAGTTTTTTTAACATGTAATCACTTCTTGATCACCGTGACAATCAGTATAATGTACCTGACATATTAGATCTGGGTGCCTGACATGCAAAATTGGCTTAATCAATGTCCAATTCTATTAGCTTAATGAATACAAAGTTGGTTGTTCTGAAAATGTTTATCCATGCTCGCCACTGTGCATGTGAGAGGTTTGTCAATCAACAAAATGACAGAATCAGTGACAGTATCACGTAGACAATGATGGATTGTTCAAGGGTAAAATATTATAAACATCACACTAATTATGTGTTTGGTATATAATATTCTGTAACAGTTAGAAGCTAATGTATCTACTGGTTAAAATATGACTATGGTTCAAGATTTAGTAGTTTGCACAAGTCGTTTGTATGTCTTCCAATTCAGCAGAAAATATAATGGCAAGAAGTTTGTGACAAAAAACTAAATATCAGTGCCATCAATAAATTGCATTACAAAATATGAAACTAATGTCATTAAAATCAACAGCCATGTGACACTGATCTCACAGATGTCATGGAGGTGTCTTGGCATTATCTTGGCTTGTCTGTAGTATAGATCTTTCTACTGATACTTTGTATTCCATACCCACCTTTCACTATGGTCCCGTAATGTGCTGAATGCCATCATAGATAAATGACCCCACTCTAGTTGGTGTCATAATGATATTTGAATCAAATCAGCCCATACAATTCCAATTAATATTTCACCAAAATTGACATCCTTGATGCAGCAGAGAATAAAGTAACCATTACTGAATATTATATTTCGCAGCAGTCATGTACCATTGACAACAGCTTTGTTTCCAATTAGTCGCTTAGCAGTGAGTCTTTCAACAAACAGACATATACCCCTGGTGTTTAATATTAATGAAGGATTCAACAACTAGTCCTGCATAATCTAGTAGCTATCAAGTTAGTATCGATAATGAGCGAACACATAAATCATACTTGTCAAACTTAAAGCATTGATAAAAATTCTATTTCACAGATGCTATTTTATCTTATACTAATTATTATTTGTTTCATGCTATTATGGCAAGAACATAATATATATTTTATTTTTTAACATAAACAATGATGTGTAACAGTAATATGTGAGCCCGGTTCACTTTGGTCATGTTTTCTTCACTATAAATTTAACAGCAGCATTGGGGTTCCTGTTAAGATGTTAATTTACGCACCCAGGTAGTTACTTTGATGACAAGAACACATTAATAAACTGACACTTTGGTGCACTCAGTTCATTTCTCAGTCACCTACTGGCAGTGTGGCAAGGCAAACACTAGGAAGAGTTAAATTTGTCATGAATCTGTTGATTTAATCTCTACCCTTTGATGTAGGTGAGGATGATGATGTAGATCAGATGCAATCCTTGCAACATCAGCTGCTCATCATTAATCTAAGCAATCATTAATTTGATGAGTTTGGATGGTGACCTCAATCCCAACCCACAAAAGTCTGATGTTACTTCTATTTTCTCAAGGAATATAAAACTCAAGATGCATAAATTGAACAGAATGCACAGAGGATGTGAAGAGGAACCACGTTTCTTGGAAATGTTACCGTGGTAATGGTTTGTTAACAAGAAAAACAGGAAATTATTCAGTGATCAGAGGGAATTCCACACTGGTGCTGCTGTAAACAGCAGGACAGCTGGAGACCAAGAGAGGAATGCTTAATTAAAACCAAACGTTCTCCCAGCCATCATCCCTCATTGAAGGCAGTGGGCTGGAAGCCCTAACCCCATTAATGCAGCTTGATTTAGAGCCATTAAGCCCCACGGAAGCAGGTATTTGTTGGCATGAACACATGTTTGATTTCTCTGGGTTATTAAGTAGCCATGCCTGGATGCATAGGCCAGGCCGGGGCACAATGCTAGGAGGCAAACAGGGTTAGGGGTCAGGCTCATAATGTAAGGGTAACACATGTTCTTGACACAAGAATTTATTTTGCTCTGTCAAGCCACTAAAGAGGCACAAGGAGGACCCAGTGGAAGACAAGCCAGCCTTGTTCACAATCCCTTTCAACTGGTCTCTAGACAAAAACAGAAAGACTTAAATCTACAGAAAAAATTGCAAATGTATTTTCATCAACGTAAATCACATTGCACCCCTGGTAAGTGCCCTTGCGTTTATCCTATCAAGGGTAAGGGAGGGAGGTAAAGACATTACTGCATAGCACATCTACAGTGTGAACAAAATTGTGTTCTAGACAGTGTCATTTCTAAACAGAATGTTTCTCATAATGTATGTTTATGGCACATCGCAGATTTTTTATAAAGGGAAGAATAAACCAAAATATAAATTTGAGTGGAAAATGTTACAAGTTGATCACAAACCTGTTTTCAAGTAAACTTGCCTTATTGCTCAGAGGAGCAAGTATGACAACGAGGTCCCACACCCACAGACACTGGGCACAACAGAGTTAACAAGTATGACAACCAGGTCCCAGGACCACAGACACTGGGCACAACAGAGTTAATGATAGCTTTCTGAACTACCAAAATGTAAGGCAAAATTTTATTTTCTCTTCTATTCCCTTACCCAAACCCTTCAATGGCTTCGAATTACACAGCCCTCAATATTAGGTATTGGCCATTCTTGTTCCTAGCCACATATAAACCAAGAGGACCACAAAGACAACCCGTAAACAACCCTAGATCCTGCACCACCGCCACCACCACCACCACCACCACCACCACCACTTGAACCACATCCCTTTAACCCTTAGTGTTAATGACCCTCAAATCTCAGCAGACACATTCAATTGATATGTAACAGGTGTTGCCTGGGTCAGACAATCTAAGCGCCAATCCACTGATACAGCACTATCTGAACCAAGGAGGATGAGTCTTCTTGAAGATGTCTCATTATCATTGTATATGTCAGTGACAAGTTGGAAAAGTTACAAAGGCAATAATTTTGGAGCTTTTAATTTGTTTAACTTTGTGTAAGTGTAGCTGTAGTTACACTTGCCTTGATAAGGTTCATGGTTGTTGTGTATTTCCCGTACAATTACGGTACGCACAAAATGTGCCATGTTCACACCTGTAGGTAAATGGGACAATTTCACCTGTCAAAAACACCACCCTGCACTGAACCCACCCTCAAAAAGCGGAAGCAGAATTCATCCCCAATTACCAGTTCTCCCGCCAACATATTGAGATTGGGGCATTTAAATTGCAGTACTGTACAAGCTACAGCAATCGGGCGTTGCCAATCACACATATCAATTGCTCAAATCAGCAGATATGAAACCTGCCCAACGCCTCTGTCATGGGCAGTGCATTGAGCCGTAATGATCTGCGAAAGTTGATCCTATTTTGTCCACCCTGAAAGGTTTTACCATGTGTCCAGCCCCATCATCAGAGGTGTTTATGATATCAACAGACCGTAATTTTTAGCATAAACAGCGTGTGAATGCTACAAGACAGAGTGTGGTCATTGTCCAATCGCTGATGTCAGATAGTTCCACTTCTATTGACCACACGTCACTGACTGAGCAGTTCGCGAGAAATTCAATCTCTGCGAGTCCGGTGGCATTCATGTCTCTATGCCTAAAAGCTTTATAATCTCGTACTGAGGTCAGATAGAACGATAAGTTATATGATAATGAACAAAACTTGACTTTGTTAAATTATTGTTAACACCATTAATAAATAATCTGCATTTCAACCATACTTTAACGACCATAACCCCACTAAGTAACAGTTCATCATCATTATCAACTATCACTATCAACATATTTAACAAGCAACCAAGAAACGAAGTATGATCTAATTTAAAATTCTATAATTCACAAATATTATTAAACATAGAATAATCTGGTCTTTCTATCTGGTTCAAAGAAAACCAATTAAGAACTTTAAAACTTCTACATCATATTTACCAATGCCACAACTACTTCTAGTTTTACATATCATAGATATAACTTTCCAAGAGGAAAAAGAGCAGAATAAATAGCCGTTATACCACTTTTAATTTCTTCACCTTCCTCTACTTCCCAAGATCAAACAGTCTACTCATTCAGTAAAGAGAATAATTAAGTAGAATTGCTGCTAATTATCTAAATAGAGTAGCTTCTCTATAGACAACAGACACCTGTGCCATCTCAATCATCAGGGGCTCCTACTTTCTGGCATGGTTGCATAACTAAGAACCCCTAGTGCAGGTTATGAAGTTGAGACACTCAAATTGGGGTAATTTTCTTTCGCCAAAGTCTCTCATGCAGTTATATCAGAATGATGCAATTCCATCACACCAGATAATATACCTCAAATTCCAGTAAATAAACTGGAAAGGAAAAGTAGGAACAATTAACTTAAATCATCTACTGGTTTCACAGTGGACTTTTTAGCAGCCAAAGTGAAAGAGTTGCCTACAAGCTGCAGTAGAAGTGCATCACTCATTAGCCACTCTTGGGAGGGGCTAAAATAAGTGCATATAAGCTAATTAGAATGTCTGCATTGTCGGCCTGTCTGTCACATTGCTTGGATTCAGGGTGAATCCCCATTGTGGTAAAAACACATTTATCCTATTTGTAGACATATTTTTATATACAACAAACTAAAATTCTACTCAAATAATAATTTTTTTATGAAATCAATTCCATCATTGACACTAAAATAAATGCTACTGTTCTAGATAAAAAGAATAGTGTCTGATCAAGATTGATCATCCACATTAGCCAGAAGAAAAGTATTAACATATATTATACATCACTATGTGATATTGATACACAAGAATGCTTGTTTTGCATTGCTGCAAAATCTTCTTAATATATTATGTAAAACATGCTACCCCATAACAGATGGGAAATCTGTATTAACCCCAATGGAAGATAATTTCTTACCTACTATGATGTGTTGAATTTTTTACAACACACTCTTACAATAATCCATTAAAAGTCTCTTACAACATGCTCTTACAATAGTCACAATAGTCCCTCACAATAGGCTCTCACAATAGTCCCTTTCAACAGTCCCTTACAATAATCTCTTACAATACAGTAGCATGTTACAACAGGCTCTTACAACAAGCTCTTCACCATAATTGTTTTGTAGAAATGCCCACAGTCCCTGCCCTGTAGACAAACCAGGAACTGACACCCCAGGAATTTGGCGGTTCCCTATCATAAACATTTAACTTTTCAAAAACAGTTTTTAATTTATTTATTACAAAACACTAAGGAACCATACTTTCTCGTGAAGCTCTTTAATGCTACAACAGCCGCAACAAAAAGTTAATTGGATCTGCCAGAGTTTTGTGACAATCATCTCAGGTGAGAAAGTTGTGAGTCCAAAGCACCTGGAATCTCATCTCTGGACAGCAAAAAAAGTTGCACAACAATAAAATGTTATACAAGTTGCATCACCACAAATCACGCAGAATAAAAGAGAAATAAAAGATGCACTAAAAGATAGCAAACTGTGTTGACACAATGGTGACAAAGAACTTTAGTGCGCAAACTGTGTCGACACAATGGTGACAAAGAACTTTAGTGTGCAAACTGTATGAATAAATCAGACAGTTGGCGACAATAGTTCTTAAAACTTTGATTCATTCGCCCCCACTATAAACCCTGTCACCCAGTCTTGTTACCCTCACTGCGCAGTGTGGTGGTGGGAAAATTTAATTTATATGTACCACACCCCATCAAAATGACAACCAAGCATGCCTGTCCTTTCTTTCAGGCCACTCCGCCGCTGGCAAATCTCCGCTATATAGCCTGGTCTGTGGGTTTATTTTGTTAGAAATAAATCTAACTTTCCACATTAATGACTGGGGTAAATACCCCCTAGTTAATTCATAAATTGCATCCTAGCACTGGCGCTTGGGTCAGGCGAGAAATGGGCCAGTCACAAATCATCAGCAGACATCTGTTATTTGGTCATTATTTCAGGTCCGGGGCATCGGACTAAAAGTATGGTACTGGTATTTTCCTACAAAACATTTTGGTTCAGCATATTCAGTAACCTGAATGAACCTGCCTATTTGTTTTTTATTTTATTTTATTAAACTATAATCCAGTAAATAATCCAGGATAAAACATACACAAGAATAACGTATATTCCAGATGTCTCCAGTTTAATAAATAATCATAGTGACCATTAAAGTTATCACATTGCAGAGGTCAGACAGTGTATGTGATACAATATTAATATTTCAACATTACAGAACAGAGCTGTCTCACTTGGACAAAGTAGAAATATGTTATGCAACTCAATAAGTTGTCATTTCTCATATATTATTTGTTAATACTAATTCATATCTTGGCCTTCCATATTTTGTTTTGTCACCACGCAGTTCACTTGTATCAATAAAATGACTGGCTGGGGAATGGACATTTTTAGAAACAATGGTTCCACAGCCCAATGGGGCTCTGCGCTTCAGTGGAGTGGAACCACTTCAGGCATGGATTAGTGCTAGTTCCATTCTGACATCAGGGTGCATCAAAATAACAAATACATGTTTATATAAATAATCAATCACACGAGGAATAATTTTGTTTAGCCAGTTATGTTCTGCGTTTTTTTTTTATACATCAGAACCACATGGTTTATGACGACTATCTGAGCAGAACAGCATTTAGAAACAATCAGTTGCCTGAAACAGGACATTTTACGTAGCTAGTTTAGCAGTCATACAACGTGTAGGAATAGCCAAAACATACTTAGCCATCATTTGCCATAATTACAATAACAGATGATGAAAAAAATCTGTGCAAAATCTGCACCGAATGACACCAATTCGTTGCGGTCAGCTCGACAACAGGAGAAAATTGGCATCTACAGGATATTGGTATCCGTGGTAAATTTAAAGCGTCAAAATTACCTTGTGCCTATGCATCTAGCATTTATCGAGTCATCAGATGACATTTGAGATAATAATTGCAAGGTGTAGTTGAAGTCTAAATATAGCAAGCCGGGCGAAATTACGATCGTTATCGAGCATCGACAAAGAGTTTGTAGATGTTCGAAGAACATGAATGTTCGCTGGTCGTGGTGTAGTATGTCACACCTCTAAGAGGTAGGGTCTTTACCCCTTGTGACCCCCATGACCCCAGGGCAAACTCATGAGAGGGAGCGAACATTTCCGGCATATTCTAAGAGGCACAATAACAGGACCGTAGGTACTTATTGGCTAGATTGTATCACACATCAAAAGGAATGTGTTGTTCTCAGGGACGGTAGTTAAACATGTTTCAGTTGCATCGAACTTAAACAGAAGTTTGATGACTTCTCCTGACAGTTCACCAACTGGTACGGAAACAAGCTCCACAGAAATCTTATTATACTACCTCAATCATTAAAACTGCAGACAGCCACACTTCGATCGTTTGAAGTGTTGAGGCAGACTCTGACGAAACTTAGCGAGATCAAAAAGAAGAAACTATAATCACACAAAGAAGAAATGGAAGTGGCAAAAACTTACCTCTCTTTTGCATGAAAGAGAACAGATCATCCAGAAACTCCCGTCTCTTCACATCATTTGATAATTCATATAACTGCAAACAGATAAAAATGTTGATTAAATTCATGTTTCATTTGTAAAATATATTCATCAGCATTGCTATCATTGTCTTCCCACTCAATGTTGGCATATTTACTAACAGTAATTATATATATATATATATATATATATATATATATAATATATATATATATATATATATATATATATATATATATATATATATATATATACAGTATAATTATCATTGTATTAAAAAATATATGTTTATATACAATTAAAATATGTTAAACATACATATGGAATTTAAATTAAATATAAATAAAAAAAAATTACAAAATACACACATACTAAGATATATAATAATGTTACATGTATCTTGGTTATATATATATATATATATAGGCCTATATATATATATACATACATATATATATATATATAAGCCTATATATATATATACACATATATATTATTTGGAAGTAAGGGATATCTTTATATATCTTACAATATATTATATTCTTATTTACAAAATTTTAGTTGTAGTATTTTTTTACAACTCTTTGTTATACTCACAACAGAAAATGGTGTGATTTATATTTGAAGTTGAATTGCTGATTTTTATCAATGGTTCCACGCTATTCTTGCAATGATTTTATATACTACAGTTATACTGATAATGACAGTTCTGCATAATAAATGCATATCAATTTCCACCCATTGACACTGAGATACACTTCTAGTGCCATCTGTTCATGAGAACTACAGTATCATTATGTAACAAATAAGCATCAAACATTAAATTACTACTATATCATATTCCACGAATCACGTGTTTTCATATACGTCAGCTAATACATTTCCAACTGCCCCTCCTCTCTGCGGTTCCTCCTAAACGTTTTACTTCACCGGATCTCTCGGTCTGGCAGGGAAAAGCCTGTGTCTGTCCAGTTTGTTTTCTGTCAGTACAAATATAGTATAGAACGTTGTGACTGTATCAATGATCTAGCAATCTGTCATTGTATCATGACTGACAATTCTGCATGCTGGTACTGTGTTAGGTCTATGGGGTGGTGATGCCTTTATGATTGTATTATAATTGTTTTTTGCTGTATTTGTACTTATTAGTATTCGCAGTGAATAGCAAGGGTTTGTGTTACATAGCTTCTAAGAATGTGGTGTCAGTGACAGATGATAATGATGGGTTTATAAGAGCTGCTTTACATGGATTCTCCAGCTACATAAAGCACAGAAATGCTTATCTATCTCAAATGCTTATCTATTCTTCCAGATGTTCCAATAAAGTCATCTTTTGACCTTTTTTCATGCTACCATTAGTGTTGCTGTGTCATTTTACAAAAATCTAATTTGGAAGGTTCTTCAATTACCCTGACGGGGCAAATACAGCAGATGTTTGTGGCTCACAACTGAACAGACAAAACTAAAATTCTACAACACAGTCATAAGTCAAGTAATGCATAATTCTTTTTCAGAACACATCCACAGTAGACAATATTAGATATGCATTATCTAGGTATCTGCATTGTCAGTTTATTTCTCAACCCATGAGAACAATAGTATGAAGCATATCCCTTTTGGTATTTGTCCTGTTTTTTAATGCAGAAATAAGCTTGTTAGCTCTATAGTTGACAGTCTTTTGCCGTCCCCATTAAAAATAAACATACCAATTATTTGTTACACAAATACTGGAAACAACATTTGTTTGGATGAACAATGCTGTTACGTTCGCGGTTGATCTCACACACGAGGTGTGAGAATTATAAGCGAGACTCCCCGCGTCAATACGCGCCCCCAGACACCCGACATGATAAACAGTGACACGGTCAATAATTGCCGTTGCCTGATGATATCTCACTTGCTACTTGATCCTGTCTCAGCACACAAAGCGTGAACAGAGAGCGCTTCGTGCCCTCGAGCGGTACACTTTGTTCCCACCTGGCGGCCACGGCTCTGCGGATGCGCCCAATCATTTCTATTGCCACGCCGAAGAAAACAGCCTCTGTGTTCACATTGATAACAGGAAGATAGTTGTGCCTATACCCCTAATTACATGAAATATAATTCCGGCGATTAAATCTCTCCTCTCATCGTAAAACATCGAGCGAACACAGTCGCTGAGTCTTCACGGAACAAAGGCGGTATCGGTATGCGATTGGCGTGAAGGATTTTAGCAAAATTACCCCAGTACATTGACAATGTACGATCCGGTAACACAAGACGGAAGGACTTGTTGGGGCGGCTTGCACCTCTCCTATAAAGCGTATCAATTCGCCAAGATGTGCAATTATTTCATATGAACAAGTGCCTGAAGACATCCGTATTTGCACGCGATGTGACTCAGGTTTAACTGAGGAATAGAAAAAGGCTTTTGGAGCGGAAAAAATATGTGAGTGCAAGCACGTAGGTCTAATGCTGAATGACAATATGGTTTTTAGCAAGTGGTTTTCAGAAATGTATGTGTGACTGTCTGTAAAAATGAGACATCTCTGACTGCTATCAGCTAAATTCTCTTTCACCAAGCAGTTCATGTCTATACATAAGATCTTCAATAGGTAAGTAAATAATACTGTCTCTAGTAGTAACTCATTGTAGTCATAAACTGTTCCATTCATGTCTTCCACACAGACAGACAACTTGCCACGTCTACTTTCTTAACAACACTTCTACTTTCTCAGAATAAAACGTTTGTTACACAGCTGGACACAGGGGAATATTAGTGACTGTAGGTATTAATTTTCTGTCTTGTCTTTATATAAAATAGTGCCTATTTAACTGGATGAGTTTATTTCTTGTTAGGGTAATAATGATAATAATAAAGCTTTATTATAATACATGAAGCAATAGTGTATCATTGTTACAAATTATAATACATGAAGCAATAGTGTTTCATTGTTACAAATTATAATACATTAAGCAATAGTGTATCATTGTTACAAATTATAATACATGAAGCAATAGTGTATCATTGTTACAAATTATAATACATGAAGCAATAGTGTATCATTGTTACAAATTATAATACATGAAGCAATAGTGTATCATTGTTACAAATTATAATACATGAAGCAATAGTGTATCACTGTTACAAATTATAATACATGAAGCAATAGTGTACCATTGTTACAAATTTTACTGGTGTAGTTAGCAAAATTAAAATACAGTTTTACATAATGGTCTACACATTATTTTCATCTCCTACATGTTGCACTGTAGTTCTCAAATGTGCATAAAGTCTGCTGAAACTTCAACGAAAGCCTACTTGTAATACACAACTGGCACCAGTTTACAGATTACAATTCAGCATGACTGTCTTCCAAAGCAAAAGCAAAACAGATGGCAAGTGGACAAGAAGCCATTGGCTTACCAAGAGGCTAATGATTATGAAATTATTCATCTATGAGTAACCACTGCTGGCATTTGCACAATCGGTATATAATTTGTTCCATCAGTGTCTCATCTTATATGAGAGAGGATACTTTCTGATATCTAACCTACACCGACACAGGTCACTTAGTGAACTATACTGGATCATTTATTCTCTGGGCTGGACACTACAACTATTGGTGAGCCACTGACCACTGTGTCCACCCTGTGTAAGATGCAAGACATACTGAACACACATCTGCTAGTGATTACCCTACCCCTGTCTCTACCCTGCTGCTCTAGCCTTGTCAGTCTCCACCTCAACTATAAACATTCTTAATCTTCTTAATCGGTTGTCTCTGTTTCAATGGTCAATCCATCTGGCCCAAATGAGCAAGACATTAATATCACTGGTCAGTTTCCCACGAGCACACTGAAAGATCCAATGGATGGCAGAAGGCTGGTCAACAAGAGTTGACCACAAGGGACAGTTTACCTTTTATCCCTCAGAAGAAGTACTTTTCTAAAGAATATTTTTTTTGGCAGTTGACTCAATATTTATACTGGTATATTTATATTAGCAGATCATCAATATTTTAGCAAGTAAACCATAGTCCCTTACATACTACCACTTTGGTATTTATTACAGCCGATAATAGAGATCCATATTTGTTTCCATGATTACAAATTCATTTAAGTTTACATGCTTTACCAACAGGACAGCATAATATAAATAAATTGTACTTAAGTTAGTAAATAACTGGTTTTAGTAGCACTTATAATTTAAACACTTAAACACCAAAAGGAAATGTTTTGCTGTGAGAAGAATTTTGCACAAAATCAGAACGAAGAAGACTTTAAATGTAAAGTTAGGATTGGATACAAAGCTGTAGAAGAGCAAACCCTTTCACTTTCCTTAATCTAAGATACTGTTATTGATATATGATAACTACTCTTCTTACTATTATATATTGTCTTCAGCAAATAACATTTACATACCTTCTAATATTATTATTTCTAGAAAACAAGACTTTCCATACTTCTGCTGAAATAACAAAATTGGTAAGGACTAAAGGATGTATAAATACAAATGTATATAAATACAACTAGTAAGGACTAAAGAGTGTATAAATACAAATGTATATAAATACAACTAGTAAGGACTAAAGAGTGTATAAAAATATATAAATACTAATAAGGACTAAGGATTGTATAAATACAATTGGATTAAACATTGTGTAAACATCAATATCAGAAATGGCATAGACTGTGTAGAGCAGTAATAGTGGTATTTGGTCATGTTAATGTAATAACCAATTTCTGGTAGTTGTCTTCTACAACTATTTATATTTTAAGCGTTAATTAAACAATGTTCCAATACATCAAGGTAGCAGCTGTACCATTTTTACCAGCAGACGATTATTTTTTAATATTGAAAATTAACTGGACAAATAATTAATGAATTATTGCTACTTTTAATCTAATAAACATTATTCATAGTTTATTTTTACTCATGTTATTTGGTCTGTAATGTCACACTACAATACGTGTGTAACAAACAGGTATAACACATACAAAACCAACAGGGAGATGTCAAGGTACAGTTCTAACAGATGTCAGCAACAGGTTGATACACATCCATTAAATAAAATAAATACCCCTATCACGATTGTATCACAAGTCTGATGCTGTAGAAAATAGACCCCTGGCCTGCCCCGCCTGACCCTGCAGAGACCTATCACTTCACTGTAGTGTAGTTATATCACCCCAAGGCATATCTTTATATATTTACGAGCTCGCAGAACAATATCACAATTCCATCATTCAATCAGTAATTCCCAGGGGAGATCATTTACTGTGACACCTGAGTTGTTAACGGGGCCAGACAGGTGCATCAGATGCATTAACATCATCAGAAATCATCTAGATTGGTTTCTAGCTCACAGCGATCTCAAGTGATTTCGTTGAAATTCACCCACGCTCTCATCCCTGCCCTACTAATGTATCAAACAATCCGAATAGTTGTAATAGTTTCGACATAGCCCCATTAGAGTATATAACTTTAATGATGACCTGCACGCAACAACTGCATTACTGCCTCAGGGCATCATAGCAACAATTTATAAATTGTTAAAAATATGCTGTCTTGAAAGAGTATAAATACCTGATTTGGAGCCATTCCGTAACCTTTTGTCCAATGTTACTTTCATTAATAAACCATAAGTTGTGGTCAGGTGGGAAGGGTTAAAAATGTGAGATTAAATCATGTAAACCCAAAGTGCTCAGACTCTATGAATGAGGAGAGATCTGTATCACCTGTAATATTTACTAATTTAGACTAAAAGGTCAATCTGGTGCTTGTGGAACAGAAATGTTGATCATTTTATTCCTTTAATTATGTAAGTAGATTCATCATGAGTTGATGATGTTGCTGGTATTTTAGGGACGTCTCATTTTGGGGAATTATGGACTCCTGGACATTACCGTTATTGACAATTTTGTTGCTATTTTTATCCACATCAATGTATCATGATTCACCCACACAACTAGCATATTAAGTTCAATTCATATTTAATTTGGTACATTGAGGGTTTACAGGAGACTAAAATTTACGGGAAGTTGTATTTGGGAATTTAACTGTTATAATTAGTTTAATTGAATTGAGTTCCTAATTTAATACAATTAAAGCGAAACAAGTCATGATTTGGGGGCTATGCACCTAAAAGAGATAATAAAAACTAAACATGTGCAACTAAAATCAAGAATAACTTGCCAGTGGTTTACTCAGAATGTGTTCTCAAAGTGGGAAATTTTGGCAATTTCTCCAAATGACTGAGGGCTGACATGTTAACCAGTGCAACTGATAAGTGCATGCGCAGTTCTATGAAATCAGGGTAACCTAGACTACAAGTAACATATTAAGGGTGGTCGGCATACACAGAACCAATGCAGTCTCAAACAAACGTGTTATTTTGCCAGAAAGAGGACTAATTTAGTTAATAAAGACCAAGATATGTTACATAAGTTGAGTTTGGACGCAAATAGCATGGCCATATCCTATTGGCAAGCATAAGAATAAGTGTACACAAATATATTTTCGTTTGGTGAGCGAATATTGTCAAACTATGACTTCTAAACGTATGGCGAGACAAATGAAATTAAGATGTGTGTTCAACAAGGTTTTCCTAGTAAACCACTGGCATAATATTCTTAATTGTAGTTACAAATGGTTATGTTTCAGTAACTCATATAGGTGCATAGGCCAAAAACTATGACGTTTCTTTCACTTTACCTTACCAGACTGGCAGAGGACTGTAATAACTCCCACTTTAACCTTGTCATGAGCACAACAAGTGATTCACTCCTGATTTTATCACCAGATTGTCAGTGCCTCTTCCTCATAGGCGAGCAACAAGCCTAATTTCCTTTCATCGACTCGAGTTATTCCCACAATCTGGCGTCATCGGAGCCACTATAAAACAAATTACCTGCTCCGTCGTGATCACAGGTGGAGAAAACACCAAATAAAGTAGCCCCTTGCACACGAGAGTGCGTTAAATCATTCTGCATCCTTTATAGCGTGCACAGACATCGCAATCTGTAGTGCACTAATTTAACTTTTAATGGCTTAATTTGTTGCTATTCAGCCTGATTTTGCATGGTCAGCCGCATCTCGGCGTATAATTGCAAAAGAAATACAGCAAGATTCGGTGCCATAATGATGCGACATGGCTGGATGTCACGAAGACACAGACAATCTACCTTCATGCACAGTGTGGAGTCACATCGATGCCCGGAATGCAGCCACTAACTTCATATTACAATCAAGCAATGCACTTTAATTGCACCAAATTAGCAGACCAAGATTCACATTCATCTCATGTTCATTATCCTGGTTTCATGTTTATGAGTTTACAAATCATTAAATACTGTTTGTTTTATTGCAGTTTTGCCATTATATTATATTATTAAAATAATAACATATACACAAGTCCATCCACGGGCTATCTGCAGGCTGCCACCGTGGACATGTCCATCCACGGGCTATCTGCAGGCTGCCACCGTGGACATGTCCATCCACGGGCTATCTGCAGGCTGCCACCGTGGACATGTCCATCCACGGGCTATCTGCAGGCTGCCACCGTGGACATGTCCATCCACGGGCTATCTGCAGGCTGCCACCGTGGACATGTCCATCCACGGGCTATCTGCAGGCTGCCACCGTGGACATATGACAATGATCCATGCATCAATGGAAATGTATACCACAACAGATTTGTGGATGAAATGTGTACCTTTAAAAAGTTTTAAGTTTTAAACAAATCAGCTGTTTTTACAACAGTCAAATCTGCAGCCTGTGGGTAAAAAAGAGACAAAATCAACATCATAACTAGCGTACAGCCAGCAAATGACCTGAAGATGTGGCCACTGACATCAGGGTACAGCCTAGCTGTAGCTCCACATGCACACATATATTTGATAAAATCATAATACACACTTACTGCAAACAGAAGTTCTACATAAATCTGTGAGCACATTCCAGTAAGCAGGCGGATTCCTTCCCAGCAAGGTAACCTGGCAGTTGTCCCTCTCCTTTGTAGAATTATTTATTTATAGTGTCACCAGCATAGCTGATTTACTGACTCCCAGCTTGTCCCACAGATTCCCAGCTTGTCCCACAGACTCCCAGTTTGTCCAACTTACTCCCAGTTTGTCCCACTTGCTCTCAGTTTGTCCCAGACTTCCAGTTTGTCCCGCTGACTCCCAGAAATCTCACTTACTATTCCACTGGATCCCAGCATCTAACTGCTAATAAAAGGTGTAAGTACACAAATGTCACCATGTCAACCTGACACAAATCCCCAAAATTGAGTTCTACAAATTAACCTTTTTGCATAAAAAATATGTCCAATATTTCTTACTTGAATATCAGAATATACATCATAATATCCAACCAGGGAATACTATCAACCCAGAGACAGCTTCTGAGAAAGGTGCTAATCACTCCGTGGTGCCAACACTGGGAGGAACACTAGAAGCTGGTTGCTACAGTGTATGATAGAGGGCAGCAGATTGTCAAAATGTGCCAGGATTAATTTATGGCTCCACTGAAGCAGGGAAGATGGGGGCACAGGCGAAGAAACAGCTGAACAAATCAGATTTCAGACTGCTTCTATGTCAAGTCATCCCAATGCTAAGATAAGCATTATCTCTCTGTATTATTATCTCTCTGTATTATTATCTCTCTGTATTATTATCTCTCTGTACCTTATTCCCTCAACAGAATTGCAAATGTTGCATTTTAAAAGTGCTTCCTTTTTCCAGAAATATAACATTAAGGTATATAATGATATTTAAAATCATTGCATTGTGCTTGATTGAACGGAAACACAGAGCTATAAATTCAAACACAATATGAAGAAATGCTTTAAAACGTCCATAAACCTAAAACAATTACCTTAAAAATATTGTTGGATTTCAAATATGTATGTAAATATGTAGAGTAAATCTGGGGGGGAGATCACATATATAATATGCTTAAATAGATATACGGCAGGTTTAACTAACTTCCAAAGGGGTCGTTTAAATAAATTGTAACTATTGATTATTTTATTTTCAACACTAATTTTTGTGTTCCAAAACTGAGGTGGGGCACTGAACAATTTATCATAGAAATAGTTTTATGCAGTCTCTAACCTTCTGCGCTATCATCTTTCTTAATATATCATTTCAATCCAACTCAGCAAAACACGAGATTGAGCCATCAGTAACATGAAAAAACAGTGTCTAGTCCATTGTAAAAAACCACTGCCCTTGAAACACAGACTTTCTTAACAAATGTTGTGTTAGAAAGAACTGGAGAAACAATCAATACATTTGCACTGTTAACAAGAAAGGGAGTTGAAAGGATATTGACACACTGTTATGTCACAGGCCTTAAACATTACAATATTAGTTTCTATTAGTTTAACAATGGAACTGATCACAGATTCTGCCTGTTGTAAAGTAGAATAAGAAATCAACAACCAGGCTTACACTCCCTTTAACTGAGAGCAACTGAATCAATGGGTTAGACAGGAGCAGACACTTTGATCTACCATTTGTTAGTTTTTCAATTCACATGAGCAGCCAAGCTGTCAGTTGTGCCACCCCAGCTGACAACAACAGGCTAACTGGTGTTTATTGAATAAAACTAATTAGTGGGGACAGCCCACCCAGAACCAGCCAAAACACACTTTAAACATTCACAGACTGTTTCTGAAATTAATCTACTTTAACCTAACCAAAATTATTCATTCAAACAAAGACTAATTTAGTTTGTGTTAAATATATATATACACATATATATATATATATATATATATATATATATATATATATATATATATATATATATATATATATATATATATATATATATATATATATATATATATATATATATATATATATTATATACACCCCACTCCCATGCTCACCACCCCACTCCCATGCTCATCACCCCATTTCCATATATATATATACATATATATATATATATATATATATATATACATACACACACACTATAATTGTACAGAAGATACAATGTTGGTTTCTTGCAACACTGACAGGAATTTTTAGTCTAATTTGAATTTCTGTTTGGAATGAGCAGGTGAGTAACTCATATATCACATGGAAAAACTAATTTAATGAGGCTGAACAAACTCACTGTTCACATTCAGCTGTGTGCGGCACATCCAAATGAATCCAGATAAATCACAAGAACAACGTGTGAAAAACGTATTACAATTCAAATAAAAATGGAGAGAAATTGACCACATATAAAGTACTTGGAAAAAGGACGCTGTAAATTATACCCTGCAGTATAAAAAGATACAAAAAACCTGCAACGAATGAATACATATTTGTAATAAAGTGTCTGATAAAATGCGATGCTGCTTCTGAATTGAAAGCATCATGGACCTTTTTTGCACATACTTTTTTACTACAATAGGTCGTACACAATCGTTTGCGTGTCGTTCGTCAACATTTTATTTTTAAATCGATTAATTCTCCGATGTTGTTTTTAGAATGTGAATGCCAAAAAGTAGGCAAGGAGCCACCTGTTGCCATACTGGAGATAAATAACACACTCTTATAAAAGCAACCATATAAAGAACTCAGGGTTAGGTGTTGTTGAGAAAGGGTGCAAAAATGTTATACTGACACCCATCTTTTCAGAGTTCAGAAAGCACGGGAAAGTATACAGTAGGAGAGGGCAGAACATGTAAATATATCTTAAGAGAAATTAATATGGTGTACATATTATCTTAATTAATCGAGTATATTCGTACAATGATATTGATGAGGAATGGATATGTAACCCTAGATGTAATATCTGTGTTGATTTTCTTAATTTTTTACCTTTTTTCCACTTGCGTAATGCAAAAGGGACTGGCCACGTGTGAAATGTAGCCGTGAGCCAGGGGAACATGCATTAAATAATCACCTGCGGACATGCCATCTTACCTGATAGATAGATGTATATAGAAAGGTAGGCAAAAAATATACTAATGGGTTGAACTGTATTTTAGGGCCACATTTGTGGAGCATATTTGGGTCAGACATTCTAGAATAAGCACGAACTCAGTAACTGAATGTGAAGGAACAGAGTATATCTCATATAATATCAATAGTTTAGATGTGGTTAGTTACAATTAAAAACATAAAAATTTAACTGAGTTAGTTAAAATAAAAAACTGTCCTATTTAATTTAGTTGTCCGGATGCTGGCCGACCTCTACACAAAGGAACCGGTTGTAGCATTCTACAATACCTGACAAGAATAGCATGCCTCTAAGTCATACCATCTATACCAAGGTAGAAATGACCCATCAGACAGATGTGATGGTCAATGTCCCCTTCAGGACACAATGTCCAGCCCCAGGCCATGACCACAAGACAGCTGACTGCTTGTTTGCCATTACCCTCAAGTTATCAACAAGCCATGCTCACATAAACCATCATAAACAAGCAAGGTGCGGCAGCAATGACTACCTTACTACTGTACATGGCACTCTCCGGGTGAAGTCTGCCAAAAGAAACTGTTCACCTAACACTGTTGCCTATGACTACCTTACTACAGTACATGGCGCTCTCCGGGTGAAGTCTGCCAAAAGAAACTGTTCACCTAACACTGTTGCCTATGCAAACCATGACCATTTCCATCAAAATCACACTTTGGTTTTGTCGATGGACGATCAAGTCTGCTGACAAAAAGTGCGTCTTTTGAGACGACTGAATCGCCTGGTTCTGTACAGTGGAATGAGACACACACCAAATAATCAGTAGATTAGTTTCACAAATATAAAGCCGACAGAATAATGACAGTGGGAAGAAGCTTTGGATTGAGAAAGTTTCCGTTCATGCGGGAACATTCACTACTCTTCTCTTGTGTCTTGTGATATTATCACAAAAAACAGAAGACATTTGTTCATTCTCACATTATGTGGCCTAGTTATGTGTGGGGCAGTGAAGACACACATTTGCATCATTTACAATCACAATTTAGCATAACCTAACACATATTTGAAAGAAATATTATTAGTAAGCTTGTCAAGTGATATCGGTGTATCATAATAAAAAATTATTTAAGATTTAATATAAAATAAAGTAGATAAACATAATAGTTAAATTATTATTAAAATGAAATAACAAATATATAAAGGAAGTAATATCTGATCTGGAACAAAACTAAAGCAGCTACCTAACTCAAACTAAACTATTGCCTAACAGGAACTGCTCTACCCTACAGGCAACTTTCATCAGGATGCAGTCTTCTTCCAATGAACATAATCACCAATGAGTAGACACAAATAAATAAAACAAATTAATGGTTCAACCACAATATCACACTCAGCACATAAAATTTGGAAATTAAATTAATATTTGGTTAACTAAATGGAACTAGTTATGAAGGAGAGAAAACATAAATCGATGACTGGTATTGGTGCCAGCCTCACCCCGAACTACAGGGAGCAGGTACACAAACAGAGACCTTGAGTCAGTAAGGAGCAGGTACACAAACAGAGACCTTGAGTCAGTAAGGAGCAGGTACACAAACAGAGACCTTGAGTCAGTACGGAGCAGGTACACAAACAGAGGCCTTGAGTCAGTAAGGAGCAGGTACACAAACAGAGACCTTGAGTCAGTACGGAGCAGGTACACAAACAGAGGCCTTGAGTCAGTAAGGAGCAGGTAAACAAACAGAGACCTTGAGTCAGTAAGGAGCAGGTACACAAACAGAGACCTTGAGTCAGTAAGGAGCAGGTACACAAACAGAGACCTTGAGTCAGTAAGGAGCAGGTACACAAACAGAGACCTTGAGTCAGTAAGGATGAGGTACACAAACAGAGACCTTTCTGTTGATTTCCGATGTGTCTAGCACTGTGACATGTCACAGTTATCTAACAGTCAACATGCAAACAAGTCCCTAGAGAAAAGCTTCCTTCTCCCTCTCCTTTGCCAATCCATTACAAGTGTGGTTAGCGCTAACACCCTTGCCCACTGAAGCTACTGACCAGGCCACTGACCAGTCAATACACCACTAATGAACTGGTGTGATTATGCAAACACCTCTCCACAGGTAGCAACTCTCTACAGTCATGATTCATTGAACACTGATTACACAAAATCATCATTGATGAGGTTACAGCTTCAACTGGCTGCACTTGAAAAGGTTTAATTGAGAATCATTCCAAGCACTTCACTATCACCAAGACTGGTGAGTTTACTGAGCAGCGATGTTAAACCAGACAAAAGGAGAGCATAGTATGCCAAAAAAAATTAGTGGTGAGCATGGTAGTGGGGTGGTGAGCATGGAAGTGGGGTGGTGAGCATGAGCAGGATATATATATATATATATATATATATATATATATATATATATATATATATATATATATATATATATATATATATATATGTTATATTAATTAGGATTAATATTATTTTGGAATGTAGTTTGCACCCATATTGTTTTAGAAATTTTGGTAACTCCATTTCACGATTTGACAAATAAACAATGCACATAGATCATAGTCTTTGGAAGTCCTGCTATGGCACTTGTAGTGACACTCAGAGAGGTACTCATCTGGAGAAACTCACCTTGCTATTCCACTCCCATGCTCACCACCCCACTCCCATGCTCACCACCCTACTCTCATGCTCACCACCCCACTCCCATGCTCATCACCCCACTTCCATGCTCACCACCCCACTCCCATGCTCAACACCCTACTTCCATATATACAGTATATGTATGTATGTATGTATGTATGTATGTATGTATGTATGTATGTATGTATGTATGTATGTATGTATGCATGCATGCATGTATGTATGTATGTATGTATGTATGTATGTATATATATATATATATATATATATACAGTGTATATTAGAAAGAATAATCTCTTTAGTTAAATGGAAACAAAACAATAAACAGCAAACCTACATTTCTGAGAATTATTAAGATTCTAAAATATAAGAGCACAAGTTTTAATTTGCTAATATACTCGGTTGTTCCTATTTAGAAAGTTCTCACCCAGCCAATTGCAATTCTAACTGGAGTTGTGTTTGTGGCCCGGGTGTTGGTAATTTGACTTGTGTGGCTATCAAAGATATATGATAACATAAAGCAACATCACTGTTTGGCAAGACATAATTAAAGAAGAATTTAGACACATAACATAGATTTCTTGACATGGCAAACTTCTTATTTATAAAGTAAATACTTGATGGATTAATGTTTGTAATTTATCTTAAAATCATTAGATTACTTCTATGAGCAACATTCTAATTTTGAACTGTGTAGTTCTGAGTAAAACTGACGTTATAAACATAAGTAGTATATATCTAAAAAGCCCACTCAAGAATATTGTTTCCTTTCAAACTTGTAGTCATCAAATAAAAAATATCATTGCAATAATTTTATAAATATTTGTATGCATCTATTCCATGTTAACATAACATTTTACTTTTCATTTAAAATAATTAGAATAAATGTATAATATTAAAACTATAAATTTGGTTTGGTATTTGTTCCTTCACAACAATTTACTTTCTAGAATAATTATATCTATTTTGCTATATTTGGTAACTGAATGTTCAGGTATCCCAAAATAAGTTGCAATCAATTCATATATAAATGAAGCAAATGTTCTCATGAATAATAAATAGCACTTGTTTATGTTATATATTATCACATTATATTTTAAATGTATGTGAAGAAGGCATACTAAAATAAAATGATGTCTTTACTTTCATGATGTCTTCCTGTTCTGCTGGATTTAGACAACACTATGTTTTTTCTATGTCCTAACAGCAAGAGCTAAATTAAGAGAATTTGCCAAGTCTTATTACCAACAGCCTCTACCCAGGCAGTCGGTGATTATTTCCAATCAGTGGGATCATAAACGAGCACCTAACATTCCTGATTGCCTTCAATCAAATCAAAGATTTCCCTGGCTAGCCAGCCTTGATATAATTTCTCATATCGGATTCGTATAAATTCACAGCAAATTTGTGCTGCAGATGGCCGCTTGATGAAGAGAGTGCCTGACAGGCTGTGATCTAGTCTGGCCAATTGTTACTGGTTTGTTCTTTATGGCCAATCGCCAAGCCCTTTGTGGAATAAAACACCCACAGACTGGCCTCTACACAGTGCTTAATGGAGTCAATCAAAGTCTATCAGGGCAGCTATTAGGTGCTATCATGCAAGGGCCACTGACTGACCATGCCCTTGGTCCAGCCTCTCTCATTAGTAGCATGGCTAACAGTGACTCCTGCCTGCGCTACAAGCCTACAGCCATATGGAATCTAAACAGCAATTGAACAGCAACATATGTAGCAGTTGGAAGATGAGCTTTCATCAGTCTGTTATCTTGTATGCATGCATAGCTCCACCTGGACACACTGGCCATAGTATGTCCACCTATGTTTCACATAACATTGTAAACTAAAACTTTACTTATGCTCAAATCGCTACAAAGTAAATAATTCCTTTGTGTATATTATATAATATTATAATCCAGATACATCAAACCATGACCATGTTTATGATTGCTTTTAAAATGCATGAAGTATTACCTATTTTAAAACTTTACACAAAATAAAGAGTAATTAATTTAAGTAATTCCAAACAAGTTTCAATTAGTTAATTTTTTTATTTGTCATTAAGAACTATTTAATAAAATGGAAACAACTTTTTTTATTAACGGCAACTTGTTCAGAAGGTAAAATATGGCTCGGTAATAGCCCCACAAGAAGTGCAAATAAAGATTGCTTAGTAATATAGAGTTCTGTCTAACACGTACCTTGTATAATGGTGACACTGTTTCATTAACATTTAAACAGCCACAAATAAAACATTATAAACAAGCCAACTATACAAACAAATGTAGTCTTAAAATAATTATTTGTTTAAAATAAGTTCCCTGGAGGTGGCAAATATGTGAATGTCCCACCATACTTAGCCACATTAATGAGAAGGTAATAGGACTGTAATACATTTTGGGGTGCGAAAGATTTGAAGTGCTCTCAAATGGAGACAAACTAAGATTTATATCATTATGTGAAAATGTTAAACACAGACAAACACAAATACACATGAAAGTAATTAATTTACATGTTTGTGAGAGCCTTTCTGTCTACAAAAATTATCTGACTAGAATTTATATATATATATGAATTATAACATAAATTGATACTGTAAAGTAAATCTTATTTCATTCCAAAGAGAGGTTATCTAGCAATACAGCAACAGTATTTACTAATAATGTTAACTGACAAATGCAATTTTTAATAAAACAGTGTGTACCTCCTTAACAAAATTAGAAATTAAATAAAAATTGGCAATCCAACAAGAACTAAGGTCGAAGGATTACAAAGATGCAGCAGGTTTTCTGTGACCTGGTGGTCAAACTTTCTTAAGTACCAATTATGCCTCTGACTAATACTGGGTTCTTGACCGTTGATTAATTCAAAGTAGCCAATTTGCTAAAGCGCTACATGAATTGTTAATGTGTGGTTTTGGCGGTGCTCGATTGGACAGTCTTCCTAGTGCCCACCTTTCTTTCCTCTCTACTCTGTCTTTTTGACGGCATTAATTGTTCTGTGTTTAATTGGCTACTCGACAATCATTAACTCGCTTCATAATTGCTCTGTCTAAACAACAGCTTTATGAGGGAATTAAGTAAAGCTGCAATTATGAAGCAACATTCTACATGTTTAAAAAATTTACATTTCATCTCTTTACTGTTAATTTCCAAAACATGGCATATTCTGTTAATGAAAATCCTATAGAAGAAAACACTTACTATAAATAAATAAATAATTGTACTTCAACTAAACAACCAATTATTTTAACTTACAATCATATGAACTAAATGTATAAACTAGTTCTAAACACACATCAGTCCTTCATTATACAATGTTCTCTTACTATATTAAAAATGTTATTACATTTGTGTAGATTGTAGGAATTATCTTTAAACACATGCATGAAATTATATATTAATATTTCATACATTAAAAAAATATATAATACCCATTTACTTAGAGGGTACCTTTGTTATTTATGAAAAGTGGTTATTTCAGTTGCTGTAATAAAAATCATATATCATCTGTGCGAACAAACACACACACAGCGAGTTCCTGTTGTCTGATTAGGCTACATAAGACATCTCAAAGTTACACAATCACTCCAATGAAGAGAGTTATTGTTTCAAATTAGCCACTAAGGACAATAATGTCTCTCCCTAATTAACAGCAATGCTGATGCAGTGAGGCAGGCAGAAATTAGAGGGGAGGTGATCAGTTAGCATCAACTGCCCACATGGAAGCCCCTGTCAACTTGTCCTCTCTCCAGGGACATCACTGTCTCCATACCCAGAAGCAATCACTCATATTTTGTCTCACTGCAAATAACTAACTAACTAATTAACTAACTAACAGAAGAAGGTGGTCAGTTGCAAATAAATATGTTTGAACAATGATCAACCTTTAAGTACATAGTGATACTTGTTTTTGCAGAAAAACTTTGAATTATAAAAACCTATTTATTATTTCATATGAAAACTTTTTTAAATGGAACCTTTTTCAAATCAATTGCTTATAGTTGTATGATACAATTATAACTGCTGCAATTATTTTATTAATTGAACAACAGTACTACATTTAATAACACAATATATATTATTTACTAAACAGGGTGCGCTGTAAATTTTAAATTGTCCAATACAAATATGTTTTATTAGTGTTTTACTTTCACACCTTATAATTATCGTGTAAAAACATGTTTTCTGTTGTAAAATAACTTTGTGCTGCCATCAAAAGGCCACATGAGTTTAACATAACAAAACAAATTAGTCTTTGAAGCTGCACCTCTATATCCGCACATTGACAGTAACCATATGTCTTATCTTTATGCCTACTGATCTGTGAAATCAAATCATTAACAACTACGGAGATAACAAGCAATAAAAGCTATTGATCTCATAAACATATAAACAGCATATTCATGGGAATAAACTGCACAGAAACTGTGCAATTTAATGGAAATATCACAAACTGATTTTATGCAATAATATAATCAATATTAGTTTTCCTTCTAAAACACCAAAACACACTAGAAAGTAATTTCTAAATTATATGGAAAAATTAAATCAGAAAATATATGAAAATAAAATACTGATTTAACTTTGATTATGCTGCAGAAATTCTGAATTTGCAGATATATGTCCATCATGCTTAATAATGAACTGAAATAACAGTTCACATTAAATAGAAATGCAGTAAGATCAAATAAAGTTGTACTTACTTGCTTGAACTGTTCCTCAAACGTCCAGTGATGACCAGGGGAAGCCCCCAGCAGGTCATTGGAGTTCTGCTGGGGAGAAGACAGTGGAGGTGAAGGCATGAATGCCCTCTCACTGAAGCTTGGCCCAGTCCGACTGTAGTCCAAGCCAATATTCTGCTCCTGTGCCCACTCGTCAGTTTCCCTGTCTTCATCCTTTGTTGTGGGAGACGGCACTATCATGTCATTTTCCCGATCCACTGTCTTTTCCCGTTCTGTTTTCTCTCGTTCAGCTTTTTCTCGTTCTTTCTCTCGCTCCTTCTCATAGAGGCTGTGGCTGCTATGTGACTTTGTAGTGAGTCCATGGGAAGCAAGAAGTCCAAGTGGACGTTGCATTTTTATTTCCAACTGTTGTTCGCTGTCTGAACCATGGCTGCTTGCAGAGTCTCTGTTGTCTTCCTTTCCCAAGTCATTCTCCTGGACCCTGATTCTGTCATGTGTTGCTTGGATAGACGCTTCCCTTTGCGCTTCCTCCAGCTCCCGTTCTATCTCCTGTCGTTCTTCCATTTCTTGCCTCTTCAGTTTCTCAATGATTTCCCGGTGAGATGCATCCAGTTTCTCCGACTCAATTTCGTTAGCATCTTCCTTTTCGCTTCCCGGTTCGGAATCTATGTCTGCTTCATTCATATCTTCTTTTGTCTAAAACAAATAAAACAAATAAAACATTAACAAAATAGTTTATATAATTTAACTAACACCATAGAGTTTATTTATAACAAGTTGTCACCATTTTTTTATACAATACTTTATTTGTTAAGTGTTAATAATTTTATTATGGTGTAAAGCAAAGACAACATTTACGAAAATAAAATGTTATTATAAAACAACAAATTTCAATGATAGTCTATCATATTTTTTTTAAACACAATTCACGAATTAGCAACTGCTGAAGTACTGCGTAAAACGAAACACGCTCAGTCGTCTGCATTCAGAAAGCGGCAAATTCGGATTAAAGTTTACTAAATAGCAACAAAAATCATCAAACAACAAAATGCATCAGTCCTACCGCGGAGACTGGTTTCAACCCAGGCATGCCAGGGGAATCACCAGGGTGCGGCATATATGCAGCAGGGTGCATGGCGGCGGGGTTGGCAAACATTCTCCAAGCCCCGTAGTACCACGCAGGCCACGGTAAAGCCAGTTTTCCGGTAGACGCTAAAAACTCGTCGTGAAAAGGGCGGCACTAAACCACACACAAACTTTTCTTCACTGGCTGTGTCAGTCCAGTGTACGACGAGTGTCAGTCTCTCGGACTCGCGGAACGCGGAACAGAACACCCGATTGGCAGCACGCGTACGCGTGAATGACCACAACAACAATCAGCCGGCCTGACCACGCGCTACTGAACTAGCGCGCTATCAACAGCGCCGCGGGCCGCGCCACTCAAACGCTGCGGCACGCGCTCGCGTTGACACTCCAAAACAACCGCTTTTCGCGCTAAGACAGCACCTACCGGAGTCTGGCAGTCCCCGCTTTCCATTTCGTATTCCATCTGCCAGCGACCTGCAAAAGCGTTTTCGTTTTTGACGCTCGCCGATTGAGTTTGTGCACTTTTAATTCAAGCAGATGACACGCGGCGTATCAAAGGAAATAAATTCTTCGCACGCCGGCTGTACTTTAATGCATCCCATAATGCTGTGTGATTAATTTATACGTTGACCCCAGACATGACCTCAGTTACTGCGACGACGCGACGACGCTTTACATAGAGCATCACAATTTGAACACTTAATATTTCCCAAGAAATAATTCATACTATATAATAATATAGGACAAAATAATTATATATTGTTCTTGAAGCTTTCTATTTTCATCGAAGTTGAGTACATTGGTTTCGAGAGTATTTTCAAGATGGCGGCCCCCTTCAAGAAGACTGTGATCAAAACTCATCCAAAAATCTCAGAAAAAGTCACGAGTGACACATTATATTGGAAAAAATTAGAGGTATGACTTTAAGCAGTTGCATAGCGATTCTGTGTGTGCCAATAATTCAATGTTAGGGGAATGCAAAAAATGGTAATACTGTGTATTTATATGCAGAACACATTCACGTGGTTCGCAGGCCAGGCGGCCACACATTGAAAGTCCATTGCTAGGCGCAACGTGTCATCTTATATTGACTGTTGGACTTGAGGTGTACTGAATTATGAACAACATATTTTATGTTTAAAATTGAAGCATATTGCATTGAAGAGTAATGCGACATATGTATTACGGTGACCGCGTGCGTGCGTGCTACCGTCCCAAATCGAGCTTGGGGCTGGGTCTGAGCTTCGCTACGCTTTGCCTTTGCCTTGGTCACCTGTGTAAGTCGAGCAGTTGTAACTGTTATTTACTCTGGCGTTATATGAAATAACTGCGCAGTATTTGCTCACTGTAAGCTGATAGAAGAATAATGTTTGTGTACGACGGTACATGGCAGGATAGTATTTTTCTTTTTCAGCTCCAAGCTGTATTTGTTAAAAGCCCTGATGCTGCTGTCATCTGGTGTTATAAGTGTGCAACACAAGTCGCCTGGCGGCTAATAATGTTATCACATTTAATACATTTTAATAGTGTTTGGAAAAATATATACATATATATATATATATATATATATATATATATATATATATATATATATATCAAGTTTCGTATGCATGTGTATGTAATATATTGTTATTGATGATAAATTAGATACCTGTTAGAATACTGGTAATGGTCTACGGAGCTTGGTATATTGTTGTCACAAATTGTCATATCATTTACTATTTAGACATAATATTAAATTGACTGAGTGAAACTCTTCAATCATAATCAGACTTGGGATCAGTTATATTGTAATTGGATTATATTTTCAAAACATGGAGGTTGCATATAAAGATTGGTAGAGGGTTTGCCTACACAAATGCATTGTCACATTTGACTGTCAGTCAACTTTATTGTAACTTCTGTCTGGCGCTGCAGCAACTGCAATTCGTTCATTTTAACCAAAATCACCCAAAGCTTTATTCAGTGACATTGACTTACTTATATGTTTGTAATTTTTTCTTGGGGTGTTTCTCAAAATTATAAACTACTTTTTGTAGGTATTTTGTCATATTTACAAAATATTAGGCCTGTGACAACTGAAAATACTCTATAAGCAACAATACGATATGCATCATCGCGATGTTTGTGTCATAATATCACTCATACACTAATTACATTTTATTAATATCATGATACGTATACATTATCACGATACGTGTACATTATTACGATACATATACATTATCACGATACATATACATTGGCACGATGCATTATCACCATACACAATGATGCACAGACAGTTGTTAAGAAACAGTTTATTTTGTGCCACATCATGCAGCCAAATGGCTTGTCATTTTCAGTATGTTATACGAAATTAAAGTTTTTACAGCTACATTTATATCTAAAAAAGAAATTAATGGTATTTAGTATTCCACGGAAAGATGCTGGTTACGGTTGCATTTCAAGAGAAGTAAAACCGATAATTAAGAGATAACGATAATGTACATGTACCTAGTTTTATGCTCCCCAATGATAAACGCAAGTTTGATATGTACAAATTTATTAAATAGACACGCTACCTGTCATCAATAAATAAATAGCTAATTTAATAATACATACAATTAACAAATTCTTAGATTCCTGATATTATTTGTGTTGTGATGAATACTATCTTTTTAAATTCAGAAAAATAACACTGACAGAGAAATGTTGTTAGACATAAGATATTACTGGTGATCTAGGAAACAGTAGGTCATTGTTTATATTGTTATAACTTGAGAATGAACATTTTTGGTTGTGTATGTAATCAACCAATTGATTTTGAAATAAATTTTCTCAGCCTAGTTGTTGTGCAAATTTTTGTGTGCACCAATTTTAGGTGGCAGCCAGAAGTAGCATGAGGTGCTACAAACTACTTGCTATGCTACTAGTACCACTGTGACGTACTGTCCACTGCACACTAACCTTGACACCACTGTTTTGTTAAAGGTAGCAGGATCTCATTAAAACTACTTTTGAGACCCAGTATTGTAGCCATGAACTTAGTGTACCATAAAAAATTACATGGAATTTTTTTATTATTATTTGCATAAATTATGCTAATTAGCAGACAATATGGCTGCCGCAACAGCCAGAAAGGGCTAAATCTTCAAGCTTGATTACATGTTAACTACAAATTGCAGGGATATGGAATTAACAAAGTTCAAAATATAACATAAATGTGGGAAATAGATATTCCAAAATATAATTTAGAATATATTTTACAGTATGTTTTCCAATTTTTGCTATATTCAAGGGCCTAATTAAATATTCATGTTGGAAATTCATGCCCGAAAAGTCATCATTGAGAAAAATGCATTTAAAGTTCACAGCTCATTAATGTTTGTTTCAAAGTAGTATCACAGGTTGTCATGCATCAGAAAATAGGCATCAGTACAAAGCATCCTAAATATTTTTTTAATGAGCTACTCTAACAAATTTACTGGTTTTTTTTTAAAGAAAAAATATTAAATACAACTATGCGTGTCCAAGGGGCAATGAAAAAAACAAATTCCACCTTTATAATTAAATAAGTACAGTGGAACTCGGTTTATGGTCACCGTGGTAATAAAGTCACCCCGCCATTACGGTCACCCTGGGACAGTCCCAAATGATTTCCACAGTAAAACATAGGACGTTAGTCCCGTTAATCCAGTCACCTCGCTATTCAGGAATAAGGTCAGTAACCCAGTGCAAAACTTCGAGAGTGCCGCAGATTAACCCTGCACTTACTGTCAGTCACAGCCGGGAAGCCAAGATTTGGTGGCTGCAACGGCAAGCAGCTGCGGGCCGGCCGCCGTTCCATCAAAGGCGATCTCAAAATGAAGCACTGGCGCCTGCGGGTTTACACAGTCACCAGTCAACTTCAGAAAACAATGCAAGAAGCTAGACACCAGTCATTTAAGTTATCACTTTGAAGGGAAATTCTTAGGTCAAAGCTTAGCAGCGGAGTAAATTTTATTGAAAAACACTTCATCGTTGACCGCTTGGTCATCGATGCTAACAATAGGACACCGAGTATTACTAGTTGCCCTATTGTTTGTTTAAACACCAATGAGCACTTGTAGGAACAGCAGGCCCTAGAGGTGGCAAAATAAGTGGCATAACGAACCAAAATAAAATGGAAGTGACAGCGAAAAGCTTAGTTCAGAAGCAAAGCTCGATGGCTCCCCAAAATAAACCGTGGCACCTCTGGTGGATAACTCATGTTCGATCCTGAACAGCAAATATTTAACAAGTTATTATGTGAGCAAATAATGTATCGTGCCAACATTAATACCTTTTGATATGTAATAAAACCAACTAGCAAATATCAGTCGATCTGATGTTTGAATAATTTCGCCTATATCGAGCACGCTAAATACCTTATTGTGTTACATGAAGTTACTCCAAGTCCCATGATGCTTCAGTGCCCACATTCACTATTAAGGTCACCTCGCTATTATGGTCACTTTGACTCAGTCCCATGGATGACCATAATACAGAGGTTCCATTGTAGTGTAATTTCACCTAATTAGAGAAAATTTTTTGGATTTGCTATCATAAAATAATCGTTTATCAATATTAAACGTATAATATGGTACTGCATAAAAAATTAAGAATTTTTTAAGGGATACTGCTACGTTAGTAGCACATCCAAACACACACCCAATCCCAGAAGATATAGAGGTGTAACAATACATCAAACTATGGATGTGTCACAATAACTGTTTCAGTTGTTGCGTGTACTCTGGAACTGTCTGTAGGTTATATAGCAACATTTCGCTGTTGACTAAACTCCTTTATGTGCCAAAATTAAAAAAATTAGGAAAATATTACTTATAGGTAAAATTCGATGTTTAATACATCTAACTCGCAAAGCGCGTGTAAAATTTTAAGTTAATGAGATAAGCGATCACATGGTTGTTTGACACTGATGACATGGGTTTACATTCAGTCATTTCTATGCAATGCTTCAGTATAGTTTCACTCGATTTACTATGGCGAGTGATGGTGATGCCATTTTTCCAGAATAAAAAATTAAATGCAACGATATCAAAACAGTAGCGGCAAGTGATATCACAAAATCATCTTTGAATTTGGCTCTTTCGGAGTAGTTTAGTGATGCGAGTAGCCTTTGACTTCGATCTTATTTAATTTCTGACCAAACCATGAAAATGACCAAATGGAGCTGCCAAACGTCTCATATCTACCATACGCATACACATATGACATGGTCAAAACATTACTCTTACTTCTGTATAAAGAACAAAATTTACAAAAACAAAAACTCCATCTCCTGTGTCCAGCTTCATGGAGTTAGCCGTAGATGATATAGCTTGTTTTTTGTGTGCTTTTTTTTGTCGTTACATGGAAATAAGATTACTATTTGACCACATCGCATGTATATGTATGATAAATATATGATTAGAACTTTGGCGGCTGTAGGTGGTCATTTTCATTGTTATGTCAGAGAGTAAACATTGCAATAGCAGGAGTAGTGCTGATGGTGATTTCGGCCCAGTGATGTGCATGAATCCGGTCATGGTATGAATGGGAGGTGAATTCAACCGATGTTATTTCCAGGGTTGTTTGATTTAAATCACTCCAAAAAATTATTGATTTATGATTTTTTTTTATTTTATATGAATTTAACACAAATAATTGTTTGTTTGTTTGTAATACAAAAACACAATGTGCGAACACTTATGTAGTTGTATTGTCACCAGATAGCCTGATAGTCAAATATTTTATGACATTGTGTGTGTTTGAGCTATTCCGTTTCTGAATGCAGTCATTCAGTGAAGCCAAACAAACTTGTCTTCAAGAGGAAGTATCTTTTCAAGTCAGAAGCCTTGCATTAAAGTCCACTTAGAGCTTGTGTTAGTTGTTGCCAATTCAGTATGTTGACTCAAGTGAGACAATCTGGGCTACAATTGTCTAATACTGTACCAGTTTGCAGTCAGGTTAGAAACCCTTAGAGTACACAGAGTCCTGGACAGGTGCTAATCCACCCTCTCAGCAAACAATAATTAGCACTGCTACAGCCACAGACACATAGCATGCTTTCCTTTCCAAGACACATCATGCAACTACAGGGGGAGAGGCCTTGTAGACATTGTCTAATGTCTTTATATAAGCAAAAATCATGTACCCTCTGTTAAGACAAGTACCCAAATCGATTTGAGTAGAACATGTTTGAAAGAGTTTATAAATATAAATGTCGATATAAATATCTATATACCATTACCAGATTTTTTTTAATCAAATAAATAAAAAATCCGATTAAAATTTAAAAAACCTAATTTTTTTATTTACTAAAAATCATGACTTTTCAACCCTGGTTATTTTGGCTTGGTGATTTCGGTAACTCAAGTGACATGCAAGGTATACTCAGTTCTAGCTAGTAATAGATTAGCCTTCACTTTAAGGGTTTGTTATTCCTGTACTTGTCACCAAAGGGATGCCAAGTTTAACTAGATAGTGTTAAAGTACATTGCTTTGTCTGTTACGTACAGTGAACAGGTGTGAATAAAAGACCATGCTTCACATTCAGAATTATCCAAAAAACACTGTAAGACCATATGCAGATAATCACTGTCATTGTTCATTGTATTTGATGTTGTGCTCATTGTATTTAATTGAGCAAATTTCTGGGGAGAATTTCCCCTGAGGAGGGGTAACGCATGAAAATCAGTAATATAGAAACAAGATATCACGTTAATTGTAATTTCATTTATTTAAGTTATTCAGCTGTATATTATAGTTTTTGGTGTAATATGTTATATGATATGAATTTTAAGGCTACAATGAATTGCATAAGTTTTAATGATCATCTTGCTGACTGCATATTAAAATGGTAAATTATAGCGTCATATTTTGTGCAAAAGGAAGCGACAGCTATAAAAACGGTTACAAAGAACAATTTCAGGTAAATGTAAAACTAAATAAATTAACAAATGAGAGAATATATGCTTTATTCACAGTTAGACACATTATGCTTAACCCATTAGGCCCCAGGATTTTATTAAATTATGCTCCCCTGTTCCCAGGATTTCTGGCAAATTCGAGCGATTTTGCCTCCTTGTGTTAAAAAATCTGTAGAAAAAACTATTCAATATTAACAATTACAAGTTGGGTTTATTTTGAAGAGTAGTAATTTCTCCACATGCATGTATACATAGAAATAGTATATATTAATAAAATGTTGACATTTGACAGTTTGCAAAGACAAAATAGTAAGTTTGTTAAAACTTTCTACCTTGCAACTGACATTTGACAATGATCCCATGCTATAACCCTATGCAACCCAGTGAAGAAAATGTAGCTATATGTGTTAGCTTTGCACCACTGAAAATATTATCAAATTCTGATGGTTATTTTTCAGGTTACACCATATTTTATCATGACAAATATAGAACTAAAAATTTTCAAGATCGATGAAAATCGAGATTTCCGAAAGGGCAACACATGCACGTAACGAGCTGTTGTTTTTGCAAAATGTATCCGCTAGGGTGTGGCAAAATTTGGTAGTGTTTAGTTCAGTAGTTATTCACCAGGATTTTTTAAAATAAAGGGTCCTGTATGCGGCCGGCGTCAGCTGTTCCAGGACTGCACAGAGCGGCCAGCCGCGGCCGTTGTGGGGTCTAATGGGTTAATGTGCTCGGTACACAATCATTTGAGATCACTATGCCTGTTGTGCTCTGAGGCCGAAGGCACCAGAATTGCGGGCCAAAGTCACCAAAGAATGCTGCCCGAATTCACTGGGCACTTGCTTTGATCCGAGGTGGACCATAGTCGTTGATGCCCATATTGTTGCTGGTGTTCTATGGATTGATGGCATCAATATAGCCTCCACTACTGGGAATAATGTTGGCACAACATCCTCTTTCAAAGAGATTTTAGCACCACGATAACCCAGGGCCGCCATCTTCTCTGGTCTATATCGCAGTTGAAACAAGTTTTCTTGAAGTGAGCAAAGCGGTCTGTGTTTCGTTGGCTTGAAGTTGACTTTAAAAAAAAAATTGCCTCCATAGGGAACTTAAACCAACTACATGTTACATTATTCTTACTACTATTTGCATTACGATCAAATGCCGCACATTAAACCATTATGACGCTCGCTTCTAAACAACTACAATCACTGTACATTGAATGAATGGAAAGTGCCAGTGTCGTAGCACTTCCTTATCATCAGTGACGTCACATCGAAGCTGGCCGATAATCACTGGAAAAATATGCATAATCGAGGCAGGTTGGTAGAATATAGTATTATTTGGAATTATTAATTAATTGAATTCTAATGAAACTTTTGGTGTTGTGGAAATGGAAATATACTACAAGATATAATATAATATGATTTCAAGCAATCACTATTTTAATTCCCTTTAATGGTTTAAAGAAAATGCATGTGCACTGAATTAAGTTCAGTTGTAATGGTTCACCCATGAAATGAGACATCAGTTGAAAGGTCAACACTATTACGAGTTGTAAGGCATGTTAACGCAGTCTCCTTGGTCTGCGTGCACACATTGCAGCCATGTGTCGCAAATTGCATAAACCCAGTTTATTGTCACGCAAGCCAAGTCTACCATCCTGTTATTATTGCAGAGATTCTACGAATGTTCATTCTCAAACTAATATTGACCACCAGGTTACTTTGCATGGACCGCTTACTCAATAATTTGGAAATTTTTTGCAGACAACTTAACGAGGCCGAATGAACCCAATGTAATTCTGCGGAAAATTGTCACAGATTGAGAACAGATCTGATTAGCTTTTAATTCTTTCATCACATTTCCGCAATCATGCACACATTTACATTGCGTGCCATCTCGCTTCAGTGGAGTTTGATAGATTAAGTGTCAGAACGCAGTGATTCAGTAATGGTGGAGAACAACCTAATACATGCCCACTATTGAATTATAGGATCTTTGATTAAACCGCAGATAAGCTGCACTGTTTAATTCGCCAGAATAGCTCCCTGTCGACTGTAAACCGCAAAATAATTTGTTGTTGCCAGCACGAATGCAGTAATATATTGCTTGCTCTTCATGCCCTCGCCTCTGTTGTTAGTGGTGGCTTATTTAGAAGCAATGTGCCCTTTAATGTGATTTTTCTCTGTAATTGACTTTCCCCATATATTTTCGACACTGAGACATCAATTATGCAGCGGCCCACAGCTGCTGAGTTTCATGGGATTGTCTCGGCTGTTAAATGACTCGCAATTAAAAGCAGGAATGAATCGGGTTGAGATGTTCTCGTCATGCACTTAAATGATCAGACTGAGATTTAAATTGGATAACGGGAGGTTGGCAGTGTGTGTTGATGGATTGGTAGGTCATTGTTTTTGTGCAGATAAATTAACAGAAGAAAGGAAATGCTGGTATCATGCTGCACTTTTCTTACGTGATTACTCTAGAAATTTACATGCAAAAGTTTTGTGGAGAAAACCTCAATCGTAGAACTGTTTCACGTGTAGGTAATTTGTTAATTAATAATTTGTCAAGTTAATGTGAGAAATCGTAAGCGGCAGATGGAATAGCCAAAGAATAAGAGAATTAGAATAAATGAACAGGTTCATTGGTCTGTTCCTTTAACAAACTGATGGAACATTGACAGTTTGTTTATCTGTTTGGTAATTTTGGTTTGTTAAATGAAAATTGTTCCCGTCTAATACCCAAAAATAATTAACACCTTTACCGGAAAATATTTTTATTGCCAATTAGCAAATGAAGCAACAAGGCAGATTACATCATTTAAGAAAGCAGGTCTGAAGTAAATGTGCAGGTTTTTTTAAAGAAGTATTTAGGTAAAATTTGCATCATTCTCCTTTCCACAGTTATGTCCAACTTTTATAGTAATATTATGTTGCTATTAACATTTTTTTACTTGTGTCTCCTGATGCCTAAATTTAAGAAATACATTACACTACAAACCTGTGTCTTGAATAAGTAAACATTCTATTGATTTGATTGAATTATAGTTCCCGATTACGAAGAAGGAATGCGGAGCAGTAACTCATGTCGAATTCTCACTTGCATCACCATATCACTACGCCGTGACCAATTCTGCAAAGGTAAGGATGATTCAACATCAAGAATAATGTGTGGTATTATCAGCAGTGCATGTCTTTGACACACCAAAATTTTGTAGTTTTTATCATTTCAACTTGTAGCTGTCAATAATTAAACTAATATACTACTTCATGCTGTGGCAATCATTTCTTATACATGTTAACTTAGCAGAAATTAAGTTTCTGTGATTAATTACAAACCTCTAAATGGCCATTCATTACTTTTCAGGTGACAATCTACAGTTCTCGCACAAATCAAGTTGTTCGAACTTTATCTCGCTTTCGTGAAACAGCCTATTGCGGCAGTTTCCGAAGTGATGGCAGACTTCTGGTTGCCGGTGGTGACGAAGGCGTGGTTCGTCTGTTTGACACCCAGACTAAGTCCTTGTTGCGGGTCTTCAAAGGACACACAGGGTGAGTGAAAGCACTCATTTATACTTAGACTCATCGATGCTTAGATTCGTTGGTACTTAGACTCATCGGTACATAGACTCATCCGTAAATTAAATAGACTCATCTGTACTTGTATTCTTCGGTGATTGTATTCATCGGTACTTGTACTCATCGGTACGTGTACTTATTGATACATGTACTCGTCTGTATTTGTACTCGTCTGTATTTGTACTCATCAGTACTTTTACTCATTGGTACTTTTACACATTGGTACTTTTACTCATCGTTATTCACATTTTTACTCACTAGTATTTGTCCTCAATATTTGTCATGTTTTTTTAATAAACCAGTAACATATCTGAGACCAGTAACATATCTGTTATGTTTATAATAATTTTAGCATGTAAAAAACCCACAGAACTCAGTGAGACTGATGGATGATGTGTGTTTGTATATCTAGGCCGGTTCACATGTGCAAGTTTACAAGAGACAACCTGCATGTTGTGAGCGGGTCCGACGACAAGAATGTCCGAATATACGACATTCCGACTGAGTCAGAAGTTGTGTGTTTCAAAGAGCATCAGGTAATCACTATCAGATATACTGTCCTTGTCCCATTATCACTGCCCAGCTGTTACTGTCCACGAGTCACTGTCATCACAGGGTTCCTATGTTCTGCAACATGGGGTTCATCTTGAAGTGGCACAAGACGCCTGTTTAGATTAGGTTTAAACCACAGAATTGTCTCATTGTAAGTTTGTTATTGTGTCCCAGAGCACTGTTCACTCTATTGTTATGTGATCTTGTTTCATATGTCTTTCCAGGACTACGTTAGATGTGGCGTAACCAGCCGAGCCAGCAAGGACATTGTTCTCACAGGTAGGCTGCATTTCATCCAACCTAGCGCGGTTGTCTGTCTATCTGTCCGTCCGTCTGTTTGTCCATCTGACTGGCGGGCTGGCAGGCAGACATGGCTGTGTGCGTGCGTGCGTGCGTGCGTGCATGCGTACCTGGCAGTCAGATACCACAGTTGTCTGTCTGGCAATCAGATACCATAATTGTCTGTCTGTTTGGTTGTATTTATATATTTATGTATATGTATGTGTCCAGACAAACAGATGTTTAGATGGCAATATGTATTTATGAAATTGTACATACAATATGTATGCATATAGTATACATGCATATAGTATGTACATACATATTACATATCCATGAATCGTCGACGCAGTGAACTTGTTATTTTGTGAGCATCTGTTAGAGCTGTAGGGTGGCAATGAATTAGCCCATTAAACCCAGCCTCCGTACCGACCTGCATTCCAGCTACTGCATTTATCCGCAGCTGAGGGGACAAATCATTATTTTAAATTGAAAGTTTAGCCACACGGATCAGCTAATATTGAGCAATATGTCACGCTTGCCGACTGACCAGCCTATGAATCGTCTCCTGTACCGGGCGGTGCCAGCACTACGTCCATGCCATTTTCCAATTTGTAGCCTAGAAATAAATTGAAGCCAGACTTTAAGTGTCGTCACATACAGCTTGGCTAAATGTGCGTGGTCCATTCCTCAAGTGGTGCCAGCAGTTTGCCTGCCGTGTAATTACGTCGTGTATGAAGTGCTATGATGTTGCATCGACGTTTTCGCCGCTCTTCAAGGTGTATTTGTTATATCTGATTTATTGGTGAGCATCATGGAAAATATTGGGGCTTTCATTTGATCCCCGTCTGCCCATTGCGGATTATCGGGACATCACCACGGATGCTCCAGTGCCCATCAACAGGGCTGGGGGCTCCTACCTGACTTATCTCTCGTTGTGATTTAATTACCAACTGGTACTGGTTACATTTATGAGTGCCTATGGTGACTAGTGCGATTCTCTTGAGCAATTTCATTGGCTATAAAGGCGGTAAGATAGAAATTAGAATTGGCGGATGAACGACAGATGGAGGTAGAATGCAATGGATGAATGTCACCATACCAATGTTTTTTTTTTATTTTGGAATGCTTTAGTTTATTGAATTCTACATCCATCCAGGATCTAGATTTGAAAATAAAATACAAGTTAAAATTTATAGGCTTAATAAAATATTTTTCATATATATATATATATATATATTATTGAGTAGTGTGTTGTAAATCCTTCTAGGATCCAGTCTTGAGAAAAAATTATATGCTTGATACAATATTTTTGCAATTTGATGTGGCTGCTTGTTTTATGGTATGCACATTCTGTCTATGAATTTTTCTTTCAGAAATAAACCATAAATTATGTTAAATTAAACCCTGAACATATTTGTGCATTTTATAGGGGTGAGATTTGTTGGTCCTACTCTGATTTGTTTGTTGTATGCAAGGAAATGTAAGCACCAGTGATAATGTGTAACATAAAATGTATAAATGTAATGTTACTAATAATATAATGTTAATAATAATAATAAATTATGTTGTTTATACAGTTTTGTTGTGGCACAGAATTAATTTTGTTTCAAATGCTAGCAGTAGAAAGTAACAGTCCTGTGTTGCCCCCAGCCCACCCACAGACCCGAGAAAACAGAGGCAATCACAAACTACAAAAGGGCATCATGTCATTCGGCGTAAATCATCAAAATGTGAACACATACAAGTGTGCCACACTTAGATACATGCGTTTTTGCGTGCCTGATAGCTGTGTCTAAGTGGGATATCTACCTAATCCTACAGTTGCAACACCGCCTTGCACGGAATCATGCGCAATAATTCAGAATCTACTATCGTGAACACACAGCTGTTCCCAGATATCACGTCTGTTTGCTGTGGGGCGGCAGCAAGGTATTATAGGCTGGCATGTGATAGTAAGTATCCCAGGTGGGGTGGGGGGTAATTAATCAAGGCAGTTACACGGCTGGGGTATGTGAAGTGGCCTCGGCAGCACATGTTTGCATGCACCTATCTGAATTAGCAGTAAATGACCTGTTTATGAAGACAGAGGGATGGGAGGAATCCTCCCTGCCCAGCACCCAGGATACATGGACTATTTCTGGGGAAATGTAGACGTTTGATGTGGGAAGACCAGGGAAATTAAGTACCAGCTTATTGTGGATTCACTTGATTAATGTGATGCTGCCAAGTGGCTAATGTTATTTGCTGTGTACATGTGAAATGGTTCACTTGGTTTGTGGGCTTATGTATCTAGTCCTCTTGGCTTGTGTGTCTAGTCCTCTTGGCTTATGTGTCTAGTCCTCTTGGCTTGTCAGCCAAACCTGTGGGCAAATTCTACAAACTGCAAATAAATTGGTCGTTATAATATATATTTAACATTACAAAAGTGAGCAATTTAGAAACCAGTGAAAATATAACAATATTCTGTTTTGTAGGATCTTATGATCACACGGTGAAGCTGTTTGACCAACGGTCAGCAGACAGTGTCCTCACAGTGGACCATGGCTGTCCAGTTGAGTCTGTACTCATGTACCCCGGCGGCGGACTATTCCTCTCTGCTGGTCAGTCTCGCCTGTTCATACAAATACACAGACACACACAGTCATTTTATATCAGGCATTTTTCATATTCAGCTGGAAACAGTTTAATTATTAATTTCTGTCATGCAAGCAAATCATTTTCCAAAACTGAATAAAGCAAATCATTCCCATTGTGTTAAACACATCTGTTGTTCCCCATAATAAATGGCTAATCTCTCATAGTTATACTGCATTTTGTTGTATAGTTTTATTTGTAATACTGTCAAACCACTCAAGCGACACCTGTCATTAATGACCACCTGTCATTAATGACCACGGTCATCTCCTCCCAAAGTACCACCTGTAAGATATTGTCATCTGTAAGATATTGTCATCTGAAAGATATTGTCATTGCTACCTTCATTTTATTATTTTGTCATTTTCCACTTTTACGTAGCACCAGTTTCATTTTCACTGTTTCAGCTAATTATATATAATAGTGTGTTACACGAACTGTATTGTGTTGTTTATATCACAGTTTTAATGAGTAAGGGAAATATTTTAATATAAAATGGCTAATGTCTAATATGTAATATAGCTAAATGTATTTGTTTGTCCCAAAGTACCAGTTTATAGTTTTGTTAGATTAAGACAATTTATGTAGATTTTATCAGCTCGACTATCTGTACAAAGTCTATGTAAAGTCGGTGCGTAAGCAACAACAAATGTTGCAACCAGCCTTGTTTTTTGTTCCAATTTGCATGAAACCTAGTGTCTTGTGTTTTCTGTTGTTACCACCAGGTGGAAATGTCATTAAAGTATGGGATGCTCTTGCCGGTGGAAAACTGCTGACAACCTTCAGTGACCACCACAAGACTGTAACCAGCTTAGGATTCAGTAATAACTATGAGAGAATTATCTCAGTTTCATTAGACAGGTAACAAATTACTCATTCATACATCGATTACATTTAGGTAATTAAATTTGATATTCTTATTATTCTTTTATAAATATTATATTCTGAACTTGAGTCACATATGTCATTGGAATATCATTAAGCAGTATTCAATCCTCATGTAATGTGTTAACGAGATTGGTGGCACTGCATGTAGTCCAGTATTGTCTTAACGAGATTGGTGGCACTGCATGTAGTCCCGTATTGTCTTAACGAGATTGGTGGCACTTCATGTAGTCCAGTATTGTCTTAACGAGATTGGTGGCACTGCATGTAGTCCAGTATTGTCTTAACGAGATTGGTGGCACTGCATGTAGTCCAGTATTGTCTTAACGAGATTGGTGGCACTTCATGTAGTCCAGTATTGTCTTAAAGAGATTGGTGGCACTTCATGTAGTCCAGTATTGTATTAACGAGATTGGTGGCACTGCATGTAGTCCAGTATTGTCTTAACGAGATTGGTGGCACTGCATGTAGTCCAGTATTGTATTAACGAGATTGGTGGCACTTCATGTAGTCCAGTATTATCTTAACGAGATTGGTGGCACTGCATGTAGTCCAGTATTGTCTTAACGAGATTGGTGGCACTGCATGTAGTCCAGTATTGTATTAACGAGATTGGTGGCACTTCATGTAGTCCAGTATTGTCTTAACGAGATTGGTGGCACTTCATGTAGTCCAGTATTGTATTAACGAGATTGGTGGCACTTCATGTAATCCAGTATTGTCTTAACGAGATTGGTGGCACTTCATGTAGTCCAGTATTGTATTAACGAGATTGGTGGCACTTCATGTAGTCCAGTATTGTCTTAACGAGATTGGTGGCATTTTATGTAGTCCAGTATTGTCTTAATGAGATTGGTGGCACTTCATGTAATCCAGTATTGTCTTAACGAGATTGGTGGCACTTCATGTAGTCCAGTATTGTATTAACGAGATTGGTGGCACTTCATGTAGTCCAGTATTGTCTTAACGAGATTGGTGGCACTTCATGTAGTCCAGTATTGTATTAACGAGATTGGTGGCACTTCATGTAGTCCAGTATTGTCTTAATGAGATTGGTGGCACTTCATGTAGTCCAGTATTGTCTTAATGAGATTGGTGGCACTGCATGTAGTCCAGTATTGTCTTAACGAGATTGGTGGCACTTCATGTAGTCCAGTATTGTCTTAACGAGATTGGTGGCACTTCATGTAGTCCAGTATTGTCTTAACGAGATTGGTGGCACTTCATGTAGTCCAGTATTGTCTTAACGAGATTGGTGGCACTGCATGTAGTCCAGTATTGTCTTAACGAGATTGGTGGCACTTCATGTAGTCCAGTATTGTCTTAACGAGATTGGTGGCACTGCATGTAGTCCAGTATTGTATTAACGAGATTGGTGGCACTGCATGTAGTCCAGTATTACCTTAACGAGATTGGTGGCACTGCATGTAGTCCAGTATTACCTTAACGAGATTGGTGGCACTGCATGTAGTCCAGTATTGTCTTAACGAGATTGGTGGCACTGCATGTAGTCCAGTATTGTCTTAACGAGATTGGTGGCACTTCATGAAGTCCAGTATTGTATTAACGAGATTGGTGGCACTGCATGTAGTCCAGTATTGTCTTAACGAGATTGGTGGCACTGCATGTAGTCCAGTATTGTTTTAACGAGATTGGTGGCACTTCATGAAGTCCAGTATTGTATTAACGAGATTGGTGGCGCTTCATGTAGTCCAGTATTGTATTAACGAGATTGGTGGCACTTCATGTAATCCAGTATTGTATTAACGAGATTGGTGGCGCTTCATGTAATCCAGTATTGTCTTAACGAGATTGGTGGCACTTCATGTAGTCCAGTTTTGTATTAACGAGATTGGTGGCACTTCATGTAGTCCAGTATTGTCTTAATGAGATTGGTGGCACTTCATGTAGTCCAGTTTTGTATTAACGAGATTGGTGGCACTTCATGTAGTCCAGTATTGTCTTAACGAGATTGGTGGCACTTCATGTAGTCCAGTATTGTCTTAACGAGATTGGTGGCACTGCATGTAGTCCCGTATTGTCCAGTCAGTGTATTTTTACTGTTTCTATTTAGTTTCTATTTTTGTGTTATGAGAAACAACATAGTTCAGAAAAGGGTGCACAATTTTTTTATCATTAGATTATTCAAAATAATTTTTTAATGGTGTATAAAGTTAATTTTGTAGGACGGTTTACTGCAGTTAGCTATGCGAATATTTACTGTGCATAAAATATAATTTGATTATTCATATGGGAAGATTTGAGGATTAAGGTATTCTTTGTGAAATACCAGAAAGTTGCATAAATTAATTGGTAATGGAAACACATCCTGTACTTAGGTCATTAATAATAATTATTGAAATGTTTCCTTGTTACCAGACATTTGAAGATCTACGATGTTGGGACATATCAGGTGGTGCACACTTTGGACTACCCTTCAGCAATTCTTAGTGCAGCAATCGCGGTATGTCAGACAATTGTTCTGGTTTTGTTAAAAATGTGCCGTTATGTTGTCTTGAACTGAATGAAAGTTTTTAATCTGATATCAATGTAGGCATTACTTGTTAGAGCTGTTCTGTTCCAGATAATTTACATTATGTGAATAATATTATTATTTACTGTTTGAAAAAAGTCAACTTGTGGCATGAATGTTTTCCCATTACAGCAATTTGAAAGACAGTGGTGCACCAGCAACAGCTAGTGATGCGTACATTGATCAAACAATTGCCATTTGCACATTATAATATATTAATGTACATTTTGGTACATTCTAATTGACAGCATGTTTGCACTGGCATTTGAACTGGTCAGTGCTGCCACACAGTGAACAACTTTGTAGTGACATTTACAGTGTGTGCCACCTGGCGGATAATATTGAAACTTATTTTGTGTAACTGTTGCAATGAATGTCCTTACATTTGTGTAATTACAACTAATGATAACCATTACAAACAAATTGTCCAAAACATAGCAGAACTAACCAAGTTTCCCAAGGCTAGAATTGCATTTAACAAAAATATCGATATTTGCTGCAACTAAGCAAACTTAACCTTATTTCTTAAGACGCATGATGAAAAATGCTGCTGCAAATTATTTCCAGCCTGATAACAAGGTGGTTGTGGTGGGAATGGCCGATGGCTTACTGTCCATACAACATCGCAAGGAACCAACAGATCCATCCACCAAGAAAAGTCGCACCTCAAAAAAGTCATCGTATCGCTACACGCTGGACAGCCACAAATACCAGCCTAAGAAGGTACGCAATGCTACTTCTCACAGCCCTGAGAAATAACAAAATAACTTGTGGACCTGAATAAACCACGATCAACTCTAGTCATGTGAATGATAATGTCACATCAGGTACAGCAAGACTAACCTTGTTATTTTACTTCTGGCCCTAAGTCACTTAATGTAGGTTTATTGAATCTAACCTTTGTGCAAAGTTCATCTGCATCTGCAGCAGTTTGTTTACTGTTCGCTCGGCTGGGAGAAGAATTGTTTTAAAGACTTATTACTGTCAGTTACGCTGACAGTAATAATTCATATTGTGAATAATAAAGTTTTTCTTTGAGGACATGTTTTATATTTAGATAATTCACTGGCCATTGCAATGCTTATAAGCTTTAAATTAACCAATTTATTTTGTGTGGCCAGGATGATCACATAGTGGAACACCATCAGCGCCCCCTGCTGGCCAAGTATGATAAATATCTAAAGGCCTTCCGGTACACGCAGGCCCTGGACGAAGCGCTCGGTGTAAGTTCATCCTAGTTACTGTGTGTCTATATTTCATACAATGCACACTATGCAGAATAAGAACCAAGAAGACCATAATCTACACTGGTTACCATAGTAATGCCATCACCATGCCAGGACATGATTGGTCCCACAACTCATACAAATACAGATAATATAGCCCTTATGAAAAATTTTAAACCATAATAAGTCTTATTAAATTTTTTCTTTTATTGCTTTCTCAAACGATTTGCCCATCGGTAATTAGTTTAATTGATGTTGGAATCTGTGAATAAGTAAGTTAAGTAAATTGTGTCATTGGTGTAATGAACAGTACAGACTTTTGCTAAAAATCAATGAGATTGCAAAGTGTGCTGGTTCAGATGAACCGAAATTAAGTTAATAATTTTTCTGATAGTTTCATCAGAACTGAATAAAAAAATTTCACAAATGAGCAAGCGTGTCATAGGCCATACTAGTTAGGTTAGATTTTTCACAAAATGACTCTGAAACAAGCGAGCTTGATATTCACATTTTGGTAAGTATGTAGGATATGCATAACTGACAGATTTGCATGCCAAGTATGATGCCGTTTCTGTATAGTTCTGACAGCGTTATGTTGTGTGTGTTAGTTTCGAGTGCGTATTCATACGCCACATGTGACCATCAGCGTGATCCTGGAACTGACAAGAAGAGATGGCTTACGGGGTGCCCTGGCTGGACGGGACGAGAAGTCTCTCACGTCCATCATTAAGTTTCTACTAAAGTGAGTCATTCTACTTACTATAAAACATCTGTATCATTGGTTTATCTCGATGTAGAATAAAAACATCTGTATCATTGGTTTATCTCGATGTAGAATAAAAACATCTGTATCATTGGTTTATCTCGATGTAGAATAAAAACATCTGTATCATTGGTTTATCTCGATGTAGAATAAAAACATCTGTATCATTGGTTTATCTCGATGTAGAATAAAAACATCTGTATCATTGGTTTATCTCGATGTAGAATAAAAACATCTGTATCATTGGTTTATCTCGATGTAGAATAAAAACATCTGTATCATTGGTTTATCTCGATGTAGAATAAAAACATCTGTATCATTGGTTTATCTCGATGTAGAATAAAAACATCTGTATCATTGGTTTATCTCGATGTAGAATAAAAACATCTGTATCATTGGTTTATCTCGATGTAGAATAAAAACATCTGTATCATTGGTTTATCTCGATGTAGAATAAAAACATCTGTATCATTGGTTTATCTCGATGTAGAATAAAAACATCTGTATCATTGGTTTATCTCGATGTAGAATAAAAATGCATCGTTAAAGGTACAATTTTTTATCATTTTTATCGTAACAAAGCATGTTATATCGTATAAATTATCTTTTCTAACATTTTACCACCAAATGTGTTTCAAGTAACCACATTTTTGCAATATCATTTTATTGCTCTGTTTATGAATATCAACCTTACTGTCCAGTACGAGGTTAACAAAACATTGAACTATCGATGCAATAGTTGATGTAACAATGCAATACTATTGATAATAAATTTAACTGTAGTTATCGTCGATAGTACACTGAACTATCAATAGTAATGATAGTTGGTGAAACGAATCAGCAGGTCACTGTAATGTAATGTAATGTAATGTGTTGCTGTAAACATGCTACTTTTTCAACTTTATTTGGTAAGTTTTACTTGATGAAATGTGAAGTGGGTCCCACAAGTCACAGTGGCCTCCATTTTGTTTCACCATTATGATTATTCTGTTTTAATTACTGTGGTTTCAAGTCCCCGAGGGGGGCAGCCATGGCCTAGTGGTTAAGGTGTTGGACTCTAAATTCGAGGGTTGTGAGTTCAACACCCACACTGGGCACAGTTCGTTTTCGAAGCTTATGCAATTTCGTTTACCCTACTTTGCCTCAGTCTACTCAGCTGCAAATGAGTACAAACACTGTTTGGAAAGTACCAGCGATGGACTAGTGTCCTGTCCAGGAGAGTCAGTATAACTGCACTCAAAGTTGCTTCGCACTATAGAAACCAGGTTTAAGCACTGGCCATATAAGCCTTCATGGCTTCCTAAGGCATGCCTGGGGGATGACTTTACCTACCTACCTTTCAAGTCCCCGTGGTTTATCAGTTTCCTTCTCTACAGGTGTTGAGTCCACGACAGGTTACCCATTTGCCACTTGTGGGATCTTTTGCTTCCCCTGGCATAGACACCAGGTGGAAAGGAGTAAAGCTTTTTGTCTCTTCTGAAAGATGTGGAATGTTTCTTCTAAACAAAATCATGCACATATTTAGTGTGTTGTATAAACAATTAAAATGTATTTTATTTACAGTCATTCATATTTTCAGGAACATCAGTAACCCAATGTTCACAAGCCCTTTGATTGATGTCACCAACTTGCTACTGGGTAGGGTGTTTATTTCCTTCTCCATTTCAGACTGCTATTTAGTATCCTATACCTTTCTTATGTAAACATGTTTTGGGAGTAACGACCCAGAATCTATGAGTTTTTATATACAAATGCAGTAAGTGTGATGTACAAATGTGGTATATCTATTGCAAAATCTGACAAGGACTTAAAGTATAAAGAGTATTGTCAAGTAACATTGCTTGTCTTGGCTTTGAGTTTGTAAAATAAATGCTTCTCCCACAGCTTACTGCCTAAAATGTCTACAGTTTAATGCAAGAGTAACACGAGAACTTTACAAGTTATCAGGCTTTGTATCTTTGACGTAGATCTCTATGTGGATCGGATTGGCCAGTCGCCGGCAATAGACGTGCTGCTGAGTCAACTCAAGAAGACGATAGATGCGGAGGTGAACTTTATGAAGCTGTTAATGCAGGTGATGGGCACAGTCGACACACTGCTGGCCGCATCTCAAGGCACAGACTCACAGACAGACCAGACACACACAACAGATATGGCCATGAAGCCGTCCGCCATGGCAGTGAAAGCATCTACATGACAGACATGACCAGGAAGCCATCAACTGTGGCAGTGACAGCGTCTGCATGACACGCGCCAGACATGGCTATGAAGACATCAGCTATAACAGCTCCTACATGACACACATCACATTCATGGATATGAAGCCATCAGTTATGGCCGCAACAGTGTCTGTGTGTCATCATTATCAAATATTTGTGTTGGCTGAAGCCGTTATCGTGGCAGAGAACATCAAAGAAGTTGAAAATGCCAACAATCATCCTCAAAGATTCACATTCACCTAGTAGGATGGTTCATGAACTTGTTTAGAGCAATGGAAGGCAATGGGTCATGGACTTGTGTTGGGCAACGGGTCGTGAACCAGCAGGTCATGGATTTGTTTATGGCAAAGGGTCATGTGTAGGGCAGGACTTGTTCAGGGCAACATATTCGCAAGCTGTCTCTTATACAATAACAACACAACACATTATTCTTTTGTTAGAATGCATGAAGCAACACAAAAATGATGTAAAATTCAGCTCTGACCACACAGGTCAATGCTGTGCGACTTAACAATGACTACTTGTTCCCACTCATGGTGTTAGAACAGTACATCAAGGTTAGAACAGTGCATCAAGGGTGGTGCAGTGCCACTGGTTGTGTCGATGCATATAATCTCTTTTTGGACATTGATAGTGATAGCTGCATGGTTTTCATAAATCAAAATATGGAACGGTATGAAATATATGTAAATGTCAGTAAGTCATGATTAAGTGGAAATACATTTTGATGTTTTCTAAATACGCTTATTCTGTCAGGGCTTGTATGGGTCTTTGTTTGTATTTGTATAGATAACAGCTTGTCTAAACCACCATGAATGCACATGACAGGTTATGCTTTCTTGATCTGTCTTTATTTCCACCATGGCCATCTTTTTTATACAATAACAACACAACACATTTGAATTATTTAACATAATCATGCTTTTAAATGTGGATAGCTGAATGTATCATACAGTATTCAGTGATAATTGGACAAACTAAATACATCAACTCTGCCATGCTACATAACATTTTCCTCTTCCGTCCGCATGTATGTGAAGGCATAATTCCCACCAATTTTCAAGATGTTATCCTAGAAATGCATTCATCAAAGTAAAACTTGTCCAAATCCCTATAATATTAATAATGAACCACACTTAGACAATTCAGAATGAACTTCTGACTAATACAACAGGTGGTCTTACTATCAATGTAATTGGCAGTACCAATGTAGGTACATGAACAAATTCTAATCATGAAAATTCAGGCATGTCGAATGTTTGTGTATGAAGCCAGAATTTCAGAACGACGCATAATTCTCATGAAATGTTCTGCCAAGGTGGCCACGGTGGGGTGGCCACGGCAAGAAACAAGTCAAGTAGCAGATGGCACTGTACGCTGTACGTATACTCGGTCAACCTCGTATCAGCTCCATGGTTACTTGAGAGAGCAAGGGTGCTCTGGGTTTTAAACATTCATACACTGCAGTATAATTATTGTAGCCACATGACGATCTACACAGCGTGCCAATAGCCTTTGTTAGTTCATGGTATTTGAACCTAAAAGACAGTATCCCTTTTGGGCTCCTTTAATTTTGTTCGTGGATTCAGTGACCGCACTCAGTGCAGCAGAACTGTGATTGACAGCAGCATATTGAGATGCTAGAATAACAAACAAGGAAGTTCTGTATAGTAAGTAAGAAATGTGAATTAAAATACAAGACAACTAAAGTTGTGTCTTGCAAAATAATGAAACAGAACATTATGGCAAACTGGAAAGTAAGAGATCCTAGGAACCAGATTAATGTAAGCCTAGAAAGGGGATGAAAGTTTGCAGCCCCAATCAGCCTTAGGGGTGCAAAGGAAATGATCACAACACCTGAAAATTATAAAATGCTCATAACCTGTAGCGGTAACATATCTGATGGTCATAGCATACATATAATTATTACTGAATGCTTTCTTTCCTAAACACAGAATTTTACCACGGATACTTGGGGCACATTAGGTTATTTTAAAACAAATTAGTTTCTACAACAGAAGGTTGGAGATGATTTTGGGAAACTACACAAATTAGACGTGTATTATTCAAAGGTTCAGCTGCATTTGTAAGCTTCGTCATCCTCAAAATATTTGTACTGCTGACAGACAGCGAACTCTACACATCACATTCACTACACACAGAACATGCGACCTCAGTCATCATCCGAAGACAAATAGAAACGTTAAGGAAGATTAATTCATTATTGGCAGAACCGTCCGTAATTATTTGTTGTAGACACAAGGTTTTGTCCAGAAAACATGCCTCTTACTTTTTTCAAACATGTCTACTCAAGTGTAAAAATTTGTACACCTTCATATAAAATAGTACTCTTTCGCAAATGTTTGTAATATATATATCGGCATGCAACTTCATGGAAACGGTGGGCAAATACTTATGGTTGTACCACAGGGTTACAGCCATGATATGTGAGGACACATTCATCACATGAATGTCTTAGTGGAGGATCATTGTTTTCTTTTAATTTAATCTATAAACGCATGGTGATTTTGTGTAAAGCCAGGTTTACAAGAGACGATAGCTACCATTGTAAAATTTCTAGGTCGTTTCATATTTCACACGACGTTGCTTCAAACTATAATGATGCACCAATGTAGTTCACACAGGTGATCAAGCTGCAATCTGTTCACATGCAACACCACTGGCTCGTTGCAGTGACACTATCGCCTCAAGTAAACCACCATTGTTTTGTCTACTCTTGAATTGCCAACATTTTCTGGACAAGATCTTGCGCCACCACCCGTAACCATGACGATGCACTGATGATGCTCAATAAACCTCATTATGGTTACCTCAACAATACACTGGAATAGGGTACTGGGTATGCAGCAGGTTGTGATTAATTAATGGGTGACCGCAGGCAGACGATAGTTTCTGTGACTGCACGATGTAGTGCACACAATCGGCTGACGCCGCCTTCAAGAACATAATTGCCAAGTCATTATATGTAGGCAGCAACAATGGAAGTTTAAGTGTCTGTGAGGAGACGATTCCCCTGTCTGTCCGCCGGGTGCAGCGACTGTCGTTTTTCTCTACACTGATGGTTCACCCACAGTTGCCACTAAAATGTCTTTCCTGCGACGAGGCCGCTGTCCGCACTGATGTCTAGTTTCATCTCTGTTGTTGTTGCAGTAATCTGTCTATTGCCGCATTCACATCACCAAACGTCGCAATCAATGCTGCAAACGACAACCGGCTGTCATTTAACATTGATCATTAACATACAGTATATTTTCAAAAAAAATCAGAACTACAATTTTAAACACACATTTTATGTAAAACACACGAATACTGGCACAATTAAAAATACAAATAATTGTTCTTACCCTAAACAATTCCTATTACTCACCCACTAGGTTAGGCTCATTTAGTTTAATAGAAAACTCATACTCCAACTTGCCTTTACCTTACAATTAAACAATGTATAGGGTTTTACAAACTGCTTTTTATGCATAACAAATTGTAGCAATGTTCTCCGTAGTTGTATGAAGATGACCTGGGCTAAACTTTAAAATCAAATATGCTATTTCATTAAATGTTTAGTTAATTATGTTATTTCATGTTACTGCTAACATCTGGAAAGATGTTGATGAAGAATGATCAATATAAGCGGGACACAGAGAAAGACAAACAACAAAAATAAAGTAGATGTTACTGAGGCTACACGAGAAGATAAATTATTGGTTTATCAAGTAACAGCTGTGTGACTCGGTCAACTGACCTTGTACATTGGCGTCTCTATTGACAAAGCCCATGCCCGCCAGCTGTTCCAACTGTTGGGAGAACCTCTGCTCCGGCGGCTGTTGCTGCAACAAGTACAAGGGTGTCCATTAGGCTCCCAGCTGCAACAAGTACATGGATGCCAAGTAGGCTCTCTGCTGCAACAAGTACAAGGGTGTCAAGTAGGCTCCGAGCTGCAACAAGTACATGGATGCCAAGTAGGCTCTCTGCTGCAACAAGTACAAGGGTGTCAAGTAGGCTCCCAGCTGCAACAAGTACATGGATGCCAAGTAGGCTCTCTGCTGCAACAAGTACAAGGGTGTCAAGTAGGCTCCCAGCTGCAACAAGTACATGGATGCCAAGTAGGCTCCCTGCTGCAACAAGTATAAGGATGTCAAGTAGGCTCCCTGCTGCAACAGGTACAAGTATGTTAAGTAGACTCTCTGCTGCAACAGGTACAAGGATGTCAAGTAGACTCCCAGCTGCAACAAGTACATGGATGCTAAGTAGGCTCTCTGCTGCAACAAGTACAAGGATGTCAAGTAGGCTCTCTGCTGCAACAGGTACAAGGATGTCAAGTAGGCTCTCTGCTGCAACAGGTACAAGGATGTCAAGTAGGCTCTCTGCTGCAACAGGTACAAGGATGTCAAGTAGACTCCCAGCTGCAACAAGTACATGGATGCTAAGTAGGCTCTCTGCTGCAACAGGTACAAGGATGTCAAGTAGACTCCCAGCTACAACAGGTACATGGATGTCAAGTAGGCTCTCTGCTGCAACAAGTACAAGGATGTCAAGTAGGCTCCCTGCTGCAACAAGTACAAGGATGTCAAGTAGGCTCCTTACTGCAACAAGTACACGGATGTCGAATAGGCTCCCTCGCCTTCTCATTTCAGTGTGCCAAACAAACGTCTCAAATTATAGTAAAAGGCTCATTAAAACACACTTGGGCAGTCAACATGAAGTTTTAACTATATCAAATGATTCTACGTTAAAACAATTAGACTTTGCATCTTCAAAGTGAAGTCTCCCAATTTTCCATTTACACAAAAAAAAACATGCATGTAAACAAATATTTATCAGTGCTCAAAGAATTGTTTTGTTTATGTAAGACATTGTCTTGTCATCATTAGATCAAGGAAGGGCATTTTCTCCAAGTCTGGACCTTTATCATCACTTAGAAAATCATGGTTTTCTACCAAATAACCCATATTTACAATCTAAATTTTTTTATAACAACCTTGTTTCGGAAGGTTTTAAACTCCGCCATGGACGGTCCCAAGCCCGGCTGAGAAAGGAGGAGGGTTGGGCGTGGGGCTAGCACCCCCACCCTGTAAAGAAACCCAACGCTACAGAAACATTCACAACAAATAAAACTACGACGTCTGTCCTGGAAGAGGTAGGGCCTGGTTTACCAGGGCGCATGAAGTGTTGCGGTCAAAGCCGAAAGGAAGCCACAATGCCGACTACTCTTCTTTCGACCAGGAAAAATTTAAACATCGGCACATGGAACGTGCGAACAATGTACGAGGCGGGGAAAACTGCCCAAGTGGCAGCAGAAATGCGGAGATTCAACCTCGCTCTACTCGGGCTCTGCGAAACCCGATGGACCCAGTCAGGACGACTGCGACTAACAACAGGAGAGCTTATGCTATACTCCGGACACGAGGAAGATGATGCCCCTCACTCAGAGGGGTTGCCCTCTTATTGGGGAAGGAGGCACAGAGAGCACTTACTGGCTGGGAAACCAGAGGACCGAGGTGCTTAACAGCATCCTTTAGAACAAAGAACAAAAGGATTAAAATGAACATAGTGCAGTGCGACGCCCCAACCAACGACAAGACTGACGAAACCAAAGATGAATTCTACAACCAACTCCTTGATATCATGAGCAATTTAGGGGATAAAAACATCAACCTGATTATGGGAGATTTCAATGCTAAGATTGGATCGGACAACCAAGGATATGAAAATGTGATGGGAGTTCATGGGCTGGGTGTGATGAATGACAATGGGGAGCGGTTTGTGAATGCCTGTGCAATAAACAACATTGTGATTGGGGGAAGCGTGTTCACACACAAAAGAATACATAAGGCGACATGGGTATCTCCTGACCAAGTCACTGAAAATCAGATAGACCACATCGGCATAAACAAAATGTTTAGAAGATCACTACAAGACGTGCGTGTGAAGAGAGGTGCTGACGTCGCTTCTGATCACCACCTAGTAACAGCCAGGCTAAAACTCAAGCTAAGAAGAAATGGAGTAGAACAAGAAAGACAAAAGGCAAGATATAATGTGGATTTCCTGAAGGACCCAAGCACAGCAAAAGAATATAAAGTTGCATTAGCTAATAGATTCAAAGTCCTGCAAGAACTGTATGATGAAGATGAGGGAGTAGACATCAACAGCCAATGGAGTCACATCAAAGATGCAGTAAACACCACATGCGAAGAGATAATTGGCAGAAGGAAACCCCAACAGAAAGACTGGATTTCAGTAGAAACAATGAGAAAAATACAGACCAGAAGAGACAAGAAGGAAGCAGTCAACAGCAGCCACACAAGGGCGGCAAAGGTAACAGCTCAGAAAGAGCACACTGCAACAAATAGAGAGGTGAAGAAAAGTGTCAAAACAGACAAAAGGAACTTCGTGGAGGGACTTGCACAAGAGGCAGAAAAGGCAACAGCTAGCAGGAACATGAAGCAACTTTACGATACAACAAGGAAGTTAGCTGGAAAGTTTAAGAAATCAGAGCGGCCAATCAGAGACAAAAATGGGATCGTCCTGATGGGGGCAGACAAACAGCTTAACAGATGGGCAGAGCATTTTGAAGAGCTGCTCAACAGACCAGTACCGCAGAATCAACCAGACATCCAACCAGCTGAGACAGATCTCCCAATAGACTGTAATAAACCCACTAGAGAAGAGATAAAAAAGGCAATCGCACATATGAAAAATGGGAAAGTAGCAGGCACTGATGGTATCACTGCAGAAGCACTAAAGGCAGATGTAAATACTTCAGTGGAAATGCTGTACAGTCTTTTTGAGGAGATCTGGGAAAAAGAAGAAATTCCAGCAGAATGGAAGGAAGGTTACCTTATCAAGATTCCCAAGAAAGGAGACCTGAGCCGCTGTGATAACTACAGAGGAATCACGTTGTTGTCAGTACCTGGGAAGATTCTAAACAGAATAATCCTAGAGAGAATGAAAGGCAAAGTGGACCAAACTTTGCGTGAACAGCAAGCAGGCTTCAGGCAGGACAGATCGTGTACTGACCAGATTGCAACACTGCGAATCATAGTGGAACAATCCAACGAATGGAACTCATCCCTATACATCAACTTTGTTGATTACGAGAAAGCCTTTGACAGTGTGGACAGGGAAACACTCTGGAAAGTGCTAAGACACTATGGGGTGCCCAAGAAACTAGTCAACATGATCAAAAACTCCTATGAAGGAATGTCATGCAGAGTCATTCATGAAGGTCAACTTACAAAGAACTTTGAGGTTAGAATGGGGGTGAGACAGGGATGCTTACTGTCACCATTCCTCTTCATTCTAGTCATAGACTGGGTCATGAAAACAGCAACCAAGGAGAAACGAAATGGAATCCAGTGGACGATGCTGACCCAACTTGATGACCTGGACTTTGCGGATGACCTTGCACTCCTGTCTCACAGCCATAAGCAGATACAAGACAAAACAACAGAACTGGCATTGATTTCAGGGCGGGTTGGGTTGAAAATCAACAAAAGGAAAACAAAGATCCTGAGAACAAATGCTACTTGCGAAACACCAATCATGCTTGAGGGAGAGACACTGGACGAGGTCAAAGACTTCAGATATCTAGGCAGCATAGTGGATACGCATGGAGGGACAGAGGCTGACGTAAAGAAAAGGATCAGCAAAGCAAGGGTAGCTTTCCACCTGTTGAGAAATGTGTGGAAGTCAAAAGTAATTGGAGAAACCACAAAAATACGCTTGTTTAACACAAATGTAAAGTCCGTGTTGCTGTATGGAGCAGAAACATGGCGAATAAACAAGACCACACTGATAAGGATCCAGACATTTGTCAACCATTGCCTGAGAAGAATTCTCCGAATACACTGGATGGACAGGGTGAGCAACAAAGACCTCTGGGATAGAACACACCAAGCCCAAATAGAGATAGAGATCCTTAAGAGGAGATGGGGATGGCTTGGCCACACCTTGAGAAAGCCAACCACAAACATAACCAGACAGGTCCTGACATGGAACCCCCAAGGCAAGAGAAAGAGGGGGAGACCAAAAAACACCTGGCGGCGTGACCTCGAGGCAGACATCAAGCAAACAGGGAAGGGCTGGCAACAACTGGAGAGGATTGCCCAAGACAGGAGGCGCTGGAGAAATGTTGTGGATGGCCTATGCTCCAGGAGGAGTTAAGGGCCTAAGTAAGTAAGTAAGTTGTTTCGGAAGGTTCATTGTGAAGTGTTACTGTCAAATATGCAAAGCCGGTGTGTAGCAAACCGAGTATAACGGCGGTGGCCATCGCCAAAGTTTACGGATATTCCTCTTCAAAAATATTGAGAAACCACCAATTTGAGCTGCCAAAATACATCTGGGCATTCTGTCCGGCCACTCAGCAGCCAATGGCGTTGATTTTAAGCCTTGTTATGAATATCTACTAGGAAGATTACGTACCATCTGTCCAGTGCCCATCATCTGCACCATCTGGGCCATGAATGTACTGAGGGCCTCAGGGTTGGCCTGGGGCGTTCCACCGGGCAGTGACGACGAACTTGTTGTCGTTGTATTTGTTGTCCCGCTGCTCACATTTGTGCTGCCAACTGTTGGGGTTGGGACGGTCGTGGCCGAGCTGACTGTGGAGGCGGGTGCAGTGGCGGGGGGCATCGACATGCCAGGGATGCCCATCCTGCGCACACAACCAAACTCATTCACTTAGTAACAGGGGGCACTGACACGCCAGGGATGCCCTTCCTGCGCACACAACCAAACTCATTCACTTAGTAACAGGGGGCACTGACACGCCAGGGATGCCCTTCCTGCACACACAACCAAACTCATTCACTTAGTAACAGGGGGCACTGACATGCCAGGGATGCCCTTCCTGCGCATACAACCAAACTCATTCACTTAGTAACAGGGGGCACTGACACGCCAGGGATGCCCTTCCTGCACACACAACCAAACTCATTCACTTAGTAACAGGGGGCACTGACATGCCAGGGATGCCCTTCCTGTGCACACAACCAAACTCATTCACTTAGTAACATAAACAGTCCTAATAATTGTAGTACAATGGCTATAAGGAAAACTTTAAAATCCCCATTCTGCCCTTATGGTCAGTTTTCCTTATACCCACTGTATAGGGAACATCGGATATTATTGTATATAAAATAATTTGGCCAGGTCCCAACATGTTCCATATATTATGCCTATATTTTACAAATTAAACCTGATGTGCCAGCTGTGGTCAAACAGCCATTTAAACGCTTTGTCAGCAGTTATTAGGAAGTGCCCCAGTAAGTGGAGGAGACTAACCCTTGAACGAGGTTGGGCGACTCCATCTGTAGTGTTTGTATGCCCTGCTGTATCTGCATGATTGCCTGCAACGCCTGCGGATTCGTCATCACCTGCTGCACATCCGGATTCTGCATCTGAAATTCAACGACACACCTCACTACTACACCCACTGTCTGTGTTTCTACGCTGCAAGGCCATCATAGATAAACAGATGCTAAGTACACCTGATCAGCTTAAGCATGTGCATTATGCACAAATTGTATACATGGCAGGTAAGTAGTCCCCAGTAAGTACAGTATTCCCCAGTAAGTACAGTAGTCCCCAGTAAGTACTGTAGTCCCCAGTAAGTACAGTAGTCCCCAGTAAGTACTGTAGTCCCCAGTAAGTAGAGTATTCCCCAGTAAGTACTGTAGTCCCCAGTAAGTACAGTATTCCCCAGTAAGTACAGCAGTCCCCAGTAAGTACAGCATTCCCCAGTAAGTACAGTAGTCCCCAGTAAGTACAGTAGTCCCCAGTAAGTACTGTAGTCCCCAGTAAGTACAGTATTCCCCAGTAAGTACTGTAGTCCCCAGTAAGTACAGTATTCCCCAGTAAGTACAGCAGTCCCCAGTAAGTACAGCATTCCCCAGTAAGTACAGTAGTCCCCAGTAAGTACAGTAGTCCCCAGTAAGTACTGTTGTCCTCAGTAAATACAGTATTCCCCAGTAAGTACAATAGTCCCCAGTAAGTACAGTAGTCCCCAGTAAGTACAGTATTCCCCAGTAAGTACAGTAGTCCCCAGTAAGTACAGTATTCCCCAGTAAGTACTGTAGTCCCCAGTAAGTACAGTAGTCCCCAGTAAGTACAGTAGTCCCCAGTAAGTACAGTATTCCCCAGTAAGTACAGTAGTCCCCAGTAAGTACAGTATTCCCAGTAAGTACAGTATTCCCCAGTAAGTACTGTAGTCCCCAGTTAGTACAGTATTCCCCAGTAAGTACTGTAGTCCCCAGTAAGTACTGTAGTCCCCAGTAAGTACAGTATTCCCCAGTAAGTACTGTAGTCCCCAGTAAGTACAGTATTCCCCAGTAAGTACTGTAGTCCCCAGTAAGTACAGTATTCCCCAGTAAGTACTGTAGTCCCCAGTAAGTCTCACCAAGAGAGGTCAGATTTGCTTTGCATTAAGTAATTTGTTATTAAAACTGCCTCTTACAAGTGGCCATTTCATGCCGTTTCACTCACTGCAACAGGCACTTTAGCGTATGTTTACTATTGTCACATTACTATGCAGGTTGATGGCAACTTTTTTCAAATTGTTGAATTAATTTTCTTTATTAAACTTTTCTACAATCAATCTCTATCAATGTACTCAATTAAAAAAACCAAAGCAAATAACCAGTTACGATCACTTCCAGCCACACAATGCCTGGCAGCAAGCAAAACACACCAGCACCAACTCAACACTGCTCCTACCTGTGTCAGGAAGGTTGGTAGCATTGTGCGCATATACTCCTGGAGTTGTGGGTTGCCGGCAAACATTGGGTTTGAGCCAATGACCTGCTGTGCCATGTCAGGGTTGGCTGCCAGAGACTGCAGCATTGACTGCATGTATGGGGCCTGCATCATGTTCTGCATCAGCTGTGGGTTCTGTGTGAGCTGCGACATCAGACTCTGCATCCCTGGCGTGTTGAACATGCCTGCAACAACACATCATACACGCTGGTTACTCTGAGGGCCGACTGTCATTGTCTGTATGCAACAACGCATCATACATGCCGGTTACTCTGAGGGCCGACTGTCATTGTCTGTATGCAACAACTCATCATACATGCCGGTTACTCTGAGGGCCGACTGTCATTGTCTGTATGCAACAACTCATCATACACGCTGGTTACTCTGAGGGCCGACTGTCATTGTCTGTATGCAACAACTCATCATACACGCTGGTTACTCTGAGGGCCGACTGTCATTGTCTGTATGCAACAACTCGTCATACACGCTGGTTACTCTGAGGGCCGACTGTCATTGTCTGTATACAACAACTCGTCATACACGCTGGTTACTCTGATGGCCTACTGTCATTGTCTGTATGCAACAACTCATCATACACGCTGGTTACTCTGATGGCCAACTGTCATTGTCTGTATGCAACAACGCATCATACACGCTGGTTACTCTGAGGGCTGACTGTCATTGCCTGTATGCAACAACGCGTCATACATGCTGGTTACTCTGAGGGTCAACTGTCATTGTCTGTATGCAACAACGCATCATACATGCTGGTTACTCTGAGGGCCGACTGTCATTGCCTGTATGCAACAACACGTCATACACACTGGTTACTCTGAGGGCCGACTGTCATTGCCTGTATGCAACAACGCATCATACACGCTGGTTACTCTGAGGGCCGACTGTCATTGCCTGTATGCAACAACGCATCATACATGCTGGTTACTCTGAGGGCTGACTGTCATTATCTGTATGCAACAACACATCAAACACACTGGTTACTCTGAGGGCCGACAGTCATTGCCTGTATGCAACAACGCATCATACATGCTGGTTACTCTGAGGGCCGACTGTCATTATCTGTATGCAACAACACATCATACACACTGATTACTCTGAGGGCCGACTGTCATTGGCTGTATGCAACAACGCATCATACACACTGGTTACTCTGAGGGCCGACTGTCATTATCTGTATGCAACAACGCATCATACATGCTGGTTACTCTGAGGGCCGACTGTCATTGTTTGTATGCAACAACGCATCATACACACTGGTTACTCTGAGGGTCAACTGTCATTGTCTGTATGCAACAACGCATCATACATGCTGGTTACTATTCTACTATTCTGGTTACTACTGGCCAACTGTCATTATCTGTATGCAACAACTCATCATACATGCTGGTTACTCTGAGGGCCGACTGTCATTATCTGTATGCAACAACGCATCATACATGCTGGTTACTCTGAGGGCCGACTGTCATTGTCTGTATGCAACAACTCATCATACACGCTGGTTACTCTGAGGGCCGACTGTCACTGTCTGTATGCAACAACGCATCATACATGCTGGTTAATCTGAGGGTCAACTGTCATTATCTGTATGCAACAACATATCATACACACTGGTTACTCTGAGGGCCGACTGTCATTATCTGTATGCAACAACACATCATACACACTGGTTACTCTGAGGGTCAACTGTCATTATCTGTATGCAACAACATATCATACACACTGGTTACTCTGAGGGCCGACTGTCATTATCTGTATGCAACAACACATCATACACACTGGTTACTCTGAGGGTCAACTGTCATTATCTGTATGCAACAACATATCATACACACTGGTTACTCTGAGGGCCGACTGTCATTATCTGTATGCAACAACACATCATACACACTGGTTACTCTGAGGGTCAACTGTCATTATCTGTATGCAACAACATATCATACACACTGGTTACTCTGAGGGCCGACTGTCATTATCTGTATGCAACAACATATCATACACACTGGTTACTCTGAGGGCCAACTGTCATTGTCTCTATACAACAACACGTCATTGACACCAGTCAATTAAGATTAAGCAAAAAGTTTAAAAAACCTTGGATTTGTGAATTTTTAGAAAATTTTGTATTTCGTTCTTGTTAACATAATTTCTGTAAATTAAATATATCCCACTGACAATTACAAATGACTGACTGACTCTAGATTTACAAGAGAATATGTAAGAGATATGATTAAACTGGTGACAACCAATTCAACATCTAAAACTTAACCTGTGAGAAGCATGTCTCGATGACGAACAGATAAGGTTGTGATGTGACTAACATGAAGCATGGACAAGGAGTGTCTCTGGAGCTACAAACAACACATACAGAGCCTGTAGAGTTATGTAAGTGGATCGTACCTGCCCCAGCAGTAGGCGTGGCTCCTGTGGTGGAGGGCGTACCAGTCACCCCTGTAGTTGCATTCCCTCCGGGTGCCCAGGGATTCGGCAACGGTTGTGTGTTTTCGTGTCCCTGCTGCTGGCCCGCAGCCGTTGTGGGCGTGCCTCCTGCTGTCAACACAGTAAGGGCAATGATCAACAGACAAACATGACACAAGCTGAAGCTTGGCAGGAAGCACATCTCAAATGTCTGGGTATAATTATCTTCATTCTTTCAATGCATACCCTCGTCACACACTCTCTTTTACACTTTTAAGAGTACAACTGGACTGTAACTTCACACTTGTCCTGTCATTAGCAGCCACTGGATATGAAGAATCTGGTTTGACAGGAGACTGCACTGTCTGCCCGAGTGTCTATGCCAACAGAAGTAAAGGATCTTACGCAAAGGACAAATGTGAAATTTCAAATAACAGTATTCAGATAAACCACACTGAAATATGTAGAATCCAGAAGTGATGTTGGTCTGAATTATTATTTTGTCAACAGTTGTTACTGCGCTGTAGGGGTCAGGGCATAACTGCCTTCTTTTGTCAACAGTTGTTACTGTGCTGCAGGGGTCAGGGTATAACTGCCTTCTTTTATCAACAGTTGTTACTGCGCTGTAGGGATCAGGGTATAACTGCCTTCTTTTGTCAACAGTTGTTACTGCGCTGTAGGGGTCAGGGCATAACTGCCTTCTTTTGTCAACAGTTGTTACTGTGCTGTATGGGTCAGGACATAACTGCCTTCTTTTGTCAACAGTTGTTACTGTGCTGTAGGGGTCAGGGTATAACTGCCTTCTTTTGTCAACAGTTGTTACTGTGCTGTAGGGGTCAGCACATAACTGCCTTCTTTTGTCAACAGTTGTTACTGCGCTGTAGGGGTCAGGGTATAACTGCCTTCTTTTGTCAACAGTTATTACTGCGCTGTAGGGGTCAGGGTATAACTGCCTTCTTTTGTCAACAGTTGTTACTGCGCTGTAGGGGTCAGGGTATAACTGCCTTCTTTTATCAACAAGAATGACGGTTTTTATCTATCCAAAAATCTAAACATGTGCAGCATCTCTTTAAGGAAACAAACCCCCAGCGTTTCTGAAAGCGTACAAAAAAAAAATAATTATTTAGTTGTCAGACCTGACCTTTACCATTTGCTGTTGTTTATTTTCAAAAGCACCCCATACCACTCTGATCTCCCCTTCAACCTATAAACACATACCTGGATTGTTGACAAGGTTGGCAAAGGGGTTCGAGCCAAAGCCCTCGGTGGCTGCATCCATCATGGGTTCCTGGATGTCCCGGTACATGCGTTGCAGGGCATTGAATCCACCAGGGATGCTCTGGCAATGGACGCAACAACTCATAGCAACAATGACTCATAGCAACAACGACTCATAGCAACAACACCTCGACAACCAATTGTGAAAACACAAACATGATATTTGCTATACATTATAAATGTTCTACCTGTGCTTAATTAGCAGTCCCTGTCTATAATGAACACATCTTCTCGAACCCACTGAATGTACTGTCTAACATCTCCCACAATACAGAAATGAGAGCAAGAACTATTTATGAAGTTTGCAGTGTAAGTAGATGACCAGTGTAGCCGTGCACTGTTACCCACCTCGAGGTTGCTCATGGCGCGGTCCTGAGTGCGCATCAACTCCTGCAGCATGGCAGGGTTCCGTGCCAGCTCCATCGTCTACACACAAACATACAATATCTCTTATAAATATCACTTTCAGCACAATAGGCAAGTGATAACACAGACAGTGTGTTGAATGAAACATAAATATTCAAAGGATATGCATTTAGATGTATTTCCATTCCCACAATGTAAACAAGTAGATCCTACAGGTAACAAGACGACCAGCCATATTCTGATATTTGCCCACACTATTCAAAGTGTGTCCAAATCCCTCAAACAAACATACATTTTGTGATCAATATACAGCAAAAGTCAATCATTCTATTTACATCTATCAAACATGAGCGGAGTCAACATGTCCACTGTTTTTTGGGGGAAACTAATTGAGCCTACCTGTCTCATGAGTTCAGGGTTGTTCAACATGTGTGTGATCTCAGGGTTCCTCTGAAGTAAAACATACCTGTTCCATTCACAATACTCAATATAAAATCACATGGACGAGGAATAATTTCTTATAATATTAATAATAATTTATTCACCAAGTCCAAGCATCAATGCAGAACTTCACAAGCAACAAAAAAGATGTTTGATGAAAGCATCATGTAAACAATCATCAGTGACTATCAACTGCGACAGATTACTACAAGTGCATAACCTATCTACATAATCATGTTGACATGTTGGTATGAGAATAGTAGAAAAAAGTAATCTTAAACAAAAAAGCTACAAAATGAATGACATTTTCTTTTTACACAACTATTTTATTCACTTAATTCGTCGTTTCAACAACCATGAGTCGCCATCATCATGAAATTAATGCTAGGACAATCAGTTCATATTCTGCTCACCTGGTGCATTGTCCCATATGTGATGGCAGCGACCGATGGTTATTGATACAAGCGAGCAAAATAGTTGTGTAAGAAAATGTCATTCATTGACTTTAACTTTAAATCCCACTCTATAAACACCATCACCAATATAAGCTACAACCTAATAGTGCACTAGACGACACTGCACTTACAATGGTGCTACATTCTCCCCGACTTCCCCAATCAACCAGACTACCACCCACCTCCATCAACTCCCTCATCTGTGGGTTGTTGGTGATCAGCTGTCGCATGACGTCCGGGTTGGACATGAGCTGTTGCACCATGGGATTGTCCATCATCTGACGCAGCATCTCGGGGTTCCCCATCAGCTCCGACTGCAGTTGCTGCTGCATCTCCATGAAGTTGGCCGAGCCCATTCCCATGTTGCCAAGCCCTGCCAGTCCACCCAAGCCACCCAGTCCGAGGGGTGTCGCTCCAATGTTGGGCTGCTGGGCAGTGGGAACATCCTACAAAGTAGTTGCAATATGTGTCTTAATATATTTATTAATTTGGCTGTTTCCTTAAAGCTGCTTTGTCAAATGGTTCACCCCATCATGAATCCGGTTCACATATGTCCAGATGTGTAGTGTGTGCCTAACTTAAGTAATGTGCGCAGTCTGTCTATCAGTGTCTAATACAAAATTTTTAATTTTTGTTCAAATCATCGAAAGAATTGACTTTATTTGTTAGATCTGGTAAGGATCAAAATAGTGGATAACCAAAAAATTAAACACTGTGTGGGTAAATGCTGATCATGGGCGTGACCTCCATCCTCTCGCCGATAACATGACAAAGTTACGAAATTTCACCAAGGAAGAATATCGTGATTTTTGAGCATTTAGATTTTCACTTCAGTTAATGCTTAAACAAGCATTAACTAATTTAATAGTTTGTCTGATGATTTCACACAAAAAACTACATACAAAATGTGTACAAACGAACTAGCATGTTGCAGTGCATACTAGGTAGGTTTGATTTTTTGCAAAATTTATTTTAAATGAGCCTAGCAAACAAATTTGATTAAGTCCGAGGAGTGTTGCTCCAATGTTGGGTTGTTGGGCAGTGGGAACATCCTACAAAGTAGTCGCAATATGTGTCTTAATATATTTATTGATTTGGCTGTTTCCTTTAACACATGAAACATCGTTTACACATCATTGTCAGCAGGTAAACCTTACATTCAGGGTTGAGTTTAAATACAACATCCGATCAACAGCACTAAAAAAAATTGAGTACAATTTTGATTATGCTTTTATAAATTTTATTTTACATCATCTTTCACTACATTATAATTAAAGGTGGTATAGTTAGTTAACTAGTAGGGAAGCTGCTGAACATTAGGTTAAAGTTGGTACGTAGTGAAAAGTGGCCTATATTTAGCAGCCAAAAATGCTATGTGGCCATGGAGTCGAAATTCCAATAATTTTTTATATGAAAGGCAGGTACAATGCCTGTGTAACGCACCATGTTTTGATTCACTATTCAAATAGCTTAATGTTAATTTTTTTTCAAACAGACGTATTTTGTGTTTTTATCTAATCAATATATCACGACACAATATCAAACCCTATAGCTGAGTTTACTACTTATTCCATCTCTAGTAAGAAAATGATGTAAACATTGTCAAATGCAAAAAAACCTGAGTACAGTTGCAGTTTATTTGTAGCTGGGTGAAATCATCCAATGGTCAAAAAGTTGATGTCTCAGAATTTACTTAAATTGTAACCAATGACTAAGTGGCCATATTTGACCACTTGTGCAAAAGAACTAAGCATTAACATGCAAAGTGTCTTTGTAATGCCCTTGTATAATATGAGCAAGGGCGTAAGTGCCCAAAATTTTTCCAATAATTTTTTTATACATGTTTTTATGTGCCTCTAACTCGACAAGTTTTCAAGCTATGTATCTGAAATTTGCTGAAGATGTAGATATTGTAGGTATGTTAGCACAGATTGTCTATACAAAATTATAGAATGAGGGGGGAGGACAACTGGTATACTGGGTGTACACAAAAATGGAAAAACATCTTTTTAATGTGCAGTCTTTTCTTAGGTAAACAGCATATCAAGATTTAGGATGATATTCTGCCACATTTATTTTGGATGCTTTTGGCAAAATTTGATATCGAATACCCCACATTCCCTTGATCATAACTGACTGTGTCAACAGCAATAATTATAAGATATGATTAAATTTTCATGACTGGCATATTTTGTATTACAAGTAGTTTACACGCTAACCACTTCGATTACAATCATAACTGAACTAAGCCAGGCCGACAAAAATGTCCTGTTCTATACCTGATTCTATTATTCTAGGATGCATCGACACATGGAAAACAATTTACAAATGAAATTTCCAATTCATTGGCATCTGAACATGTAATATTTACAATATAAAATGTTCAATTGCATGTACCAGTAATTATAACTGATTTCTACTATAATGGACTAGGTAATTCCAGATTGTTGGCAACCAACAGTAGATATTGCAGATCTCTTTCCTTTGCAACCCGCAAGGTTCTTTTACTCTGGGAGTGACCACTGGGATGAATTTGACCCGCACGATCAGTGTGAAAAGCCTTCCGGCCAATTTTGGTATCACTCTGTACTAGCAATTTTCGTTTCTGTCACCAGTATCTCACACGGGATCAAATGGTATCATTGAAAAGCTTAATCACTCTTCGTTCTGTTACATATTTATTCATGAGCATAGTCAATGATCGCTAATGACAATCTAGCTTACAAAACATGTCACATAGTTAGTGCCCATAGATGGATGCTTTTACTATGCTCCTTTGAATAATTTTACGTTTCCATTCATAGTATCTAAATATGTAACATGTTATTCCTTTGGAAAGCTCTGTGATTGGCCTATTCGAATACATGTTAATGAGCGAGCGGGCTATATTCAGTGAATGAGCATCGTCATTACAAACACGTGCTGTCTGGGCCTTCTGGGCTTTTTATTTACTAATCTACCATTTTGTCTTCTCACTTCGTTCTGTGTCAGTTCACTTTAGGCCGGATTATTTCAAGTTTCCACTTCATTAATTCGGCAAATTGAATGACAGCATTAGTGAATCAAGTTATTGTACTAGTTCAGACAGTTAGAACTATGTTGCAGGCTTTTTTGAAGTAAATATCTGGCTGGCTTCGACAGCACGCACTGCTATGGTAAATGATGCGGGACCGATGGGCCCGTCTGAATCGGGATAGTAAAAGTAAAAGTTCTCAACATATTTGATTTATTTTGTACAAAACAATTTTTGCTTTCTTTTTTTGATGAAATTCAAAAAGTAATATCCCCATGATAAGATTATGTGCTGTAGTTTTACCATTTTGTTATAATGAGTCTTTTTAGCAACAAAATGATACCTCAATCACATTTGTGCAATAATTATTAGCGGTGTTGATTTTTAAACAGCACCCCTATGTATAACTCCAATTAGTGAACACTGCGGTAATTTATTATTGGTCACTCCTAGGGTGGGTAGGATGGGAAGATGTCTTTTGTGATTAAGGGAAGAAATATCAATTAGTCAAAAGGAAGCGGATCATTTACATTTGAACACTGACCTGCCTAGCACGCTCAGCTGCTTGTTCTTGTGACTGCAACAGAAATGGTAAAACTGGTTCAATATAGTAACATGATGTTGTGTAGCATCAAAAAGTTCTATAACATGAAATGAATCCAAAGAAGCAACTTACTGATGCTTTAAAATATTCCAAATATTCACATCATAAAGAATATTCTAAGTCAGAAGATGTGATCGACATCCAACTTCATGAAAATATACCACACAGATAGAATTCAACAAAACAGAGCTGAAATTATGAAGTAAATGCAATAGCATGCTAGTGTTACCCTGTTTGCAGACTTGATGACTAGGTGGACCGTGAGTCCATCCTTGATCCCGTGCTGGGTCAACGTGTCAGGATCCTTGAGAATCTTGCCAGCAAAGATAAGGCACAACTGTTCCAAGTTGGTGTTAAACAAGGCAGCCACTTGCTCCTTCAACTGAAACAAATCCATGGCATGTACATGTTACAGACCTCCAATTGTCTCGACGCATCAACGATAGGCTCATTCTGTGTCAAATCAACCAATGGTCAAAAAGTTGATATCTCAGAATGTGCTTAAATTTAAACCAATAAATAAGTAGCTATATCAGAGCACTTCTGCAAAAAAAGGATGTACATGCAAATTCTGCCCGTAATGTCCTATTATGTATCTAAAATTTGCTGACTATGTAGACATATTGGTATAGATTATCTATGCACATTTCAAGAACGATAGGATAAAGAAAAATGGGTATACCAGGTGCACGAAAATGGAAAAGAATATTTTCTTTATTTCCAAGAATGATTTCTGCAGCATTTATTTCATTGTTGTGTTACACTATGTCAAAATTGCTACCATCTATTACCAGGGATACTGGCAATAACCCCCATAGTTATTTGATTTGCTATAACGAAACCAGCTATATTTTGTCTTAAATTGGCAATTCTTAATGTTTACTGAAATAGTTGAATTTAGCAATATTTTCTTACAGTGTCTAGCAAACCATTGTTCTGACGTCTATCTGTAATTAGCGATATGATTACATTCGCTATGTACTTGATTACTAGTTGTGCCCAAAATTATAAGTTGGTTCAAAAGTTAATGCAGATAGGTCTTGTTTGAGCCTTATGCAGACAGGTCTTGTTTGAGCCTTATGCAGATAGGTCTTGTTTGAGCCTTATGCAGATAGGTCTTGTTTGAGCCTGATGCAGATAGGTCTTGTTTGAGCCTTATGCACAAATGCAAAGAGGATTTATCCTTCACAAAGCCAATGGTAAACTTGAATGGAGCACACAAGTTGCTATCAGGCCTGGGGTCTATTACATTGCAATGTAATAGATTACTACAACATTTCAAGCTATTACTATTACACTTTCCATCAGAACTATTTTTTTTCAATTAAACATTTAACATACTTAATCACTTACATAGATTCAAATTAACTGATGGGTGTATAATTAATTAAACTACAATTAACTAATAAATTTCCAAATTAAATTAACCTCACACAATTCCAGTCGGATGTAGAAATGCCACTCACCCTTGTGGTTGTTTTTAAAGTCAATCAGTAAGTTTCTTCCATTTGTATTTTTGTTTAGTTTGGCAGCATTTTCAATGATTATTCCAATATTGACCATGTAGAAGTAGCAGTGAAGGTGAAAGTGGCAGCAAACAGGATGCATCTCTGGTCGAAAGTGCACCAGCTTTCATTGATAAGTTTAATTCATCTTTATCACTGTAATTTCATTTAAGAAAAATGTGATTTACATTGTTATTGCACAAACATAAACAATATATCATTATGGACCTGTTTCAATGGTGCACCTGATAAGCTTAAAAAGAAATGCTGCTGACCATTATGCAAAATTACAACAATAACTGAATGCCCCATGTCAATTTAACAGTCAGTAACACAATTATGATCAGAATTATCTAAACCACCCACTGAAAAAGCCTGTTTATTATGTTATATGTGGACCTAAAATATAAATGCACTTTTAGTTTCACTTGTTGCATAATCACTTGTCATGTGACCACCTATAGATATAGACACAAAAGTCATATTATATAATTTGCCTTGATGTTGTGGAATTACTATATTTATTAAAAAATGTATTAACACGATTTTAATATATTGAATAATCTTAGAATAACAAAAACCTAACATTTATTTTATTTTGGTTAACATCACACAAAGCATGTTGTGGTGCCCTCCAGGAACAACCAACCTATCTAGTAATAGTGCCAGTGCCGTGGATTCTGAAATGTTTACATGTCCAGTTACGTATAATCCATCTAAACGAGTCACAATCAGCAACTTTCCATTCGTTGTTATAATGTCACAGCTGTTTGAAATGTGCAATACATAATAATTCGAAAAATACAGGTTATTCTTATTTGCTATGACATGGCAAAAGTCGAAGTCCATGTGATGACATCGCCTTGATCAAGCCAATGACTGGACTAAAAATATGTTCGCGATTGTTTCGATGTTGGCGTAAAGTCAATCCTATTTTAAATATTGCTTTACTGTTAATAAATATCACTACATATTTACCTCTTTAACCACTGCAGTAGAACAGATTTCAACATCCTTCTTTTCTTTAGGTGTTTTAATCGTAATTTTTATTTTGGTTCCTGAATCTTCGGCACCGTCCGCCATGATGCTGATCACGTTGAGTGTTCTCGCCTTATGGGAACTCGGTACATTTATTCTATAAATATTGAGACATTTATTGTCGTTGTATTATTATTGCACTTTTATTATTTCATACATATTTATCAATCACAATACACAACGAAGATTAAATATTGGTAGTCATAAGGTATTTGAAATTCTCGCGAGACTGTGCGCAGTAAAATTAAACATCAGACATCTCATACTCGTAAACAGCACAGTTCATAATGCCGGAAATTATCTATGCGTCCATATTCTGGTGGCATACACAATTATATTAATTAGCCTTCATCCGGGCATTTGGCCAACTCGTCAAATATCAGTGAACTTTTATCAGTTTATAAGATGCAATTCGAATTAATCTTAAACTTTGTTTACGTTGATCCAGCTGTTTTATTGGATTGAAAAAGTTAAATCAGCCAAAACAGTTCACGAAGGCGATAGTTGGATAAGCGAGACTAAGTTCATAATAATTATTGTGAAAATTATAACAATAAATTATGAAGAATAAATAAGAGTATTACAAGACTAATAAAACAAAAATTGGAACCCGAAGATCCAGGCAGGCACGGGTTGGCTCATATTTTGCCCTTACAGCGATGATGCCCAATGCGGTTATCGGTCGTATTTTGCAAAGATGTGTCTTAAAATTTCGCAAAATGGGTTTCACGTTTCTGTCGTCATTGATGCATGCCTGGAAAATAAAGCTGATTTAGTCACCCATGCATGATTATGTGATGAGATACATGACATTGTCACCTATGTTCGTACAGCCAAGATTTAGACCTCGAAATTATAACTCCTTATATCGCCCATGGTTTAGCCTCTATTTTACCAATGGCAATGACATCCGCATTAAACTGTGAACACTAAAGCACCGGACCTGTTTATAGTTAACAGTACACTTGGTACATGTCTAACGTCCACGACGTTTGATAAGCAGTGCTGACATTTAATTTTTTTTAACTGAACTAGTGTAAAGCCATATCATGATGGGGTTGCACAACGTAGACGTAGTTTCAAGTAGACTCAGATGGGTACTTTCAAGATACAGTCATCACTTACAAAGCGACACGTGGCAAAGACACACACGTGTTACTCCATGTCGGCGATGTGCCACTAATACCGGTAAAAGCATCAAAGGGCAGGAACATGTACCAACTAGCAAAAAGCACAAACCCAACAAGACAAGACACAACACTATCAACATACAGATGCTGTATGAATCTCTCCACAAACAAATATTTGGAACAGCACCAATGACAAACGTTGGTGTGGAAGATAAGGAAAGCATAAAGAAACATCTCGGTGATCACAAGCTTTGGGGAAAGTCAACTGGAACACTGGCAGATGTAGATTTTTCACTGCCAAAATTATTAGGGTGTAACATTGACGAACACTTCAAAATGTTGGCCACAAAACAGACAAAACCTTATTTTGAGCAAGCGGAACTTGTGGCCAATATGTCGCTGCCTCCACGACCACGAAAGTGGGTCTTCCGGAAAGGGTGGACAAAATATGACCCAATAACAGGGACATGTGTGGAAGTTGTCTACCCTGAAGATGAGGCGTTAGTGTTTGACGTCGAAGTATTAATGTCTGAAGGAAACTTTCCAACATTGGCTGTAGCTGTCTCTCCTAAAGCTTGGTAAGATTTACATGATTTATGATGCAGAAGTTATACATTGACGTGTGGAAAATTATATCCTGTGTCTAGAATGAAACCGCAACAATTATTGTACCTTGAAGAAAACAGTTTTACCCTATCTCAATTGAAGTTGATGATTTTATGTTGTAAATAGTTATTTGTGTACATGACACCTGTATGCCATTACAGTACACCTGTACTCTCACTCTGAACACCAACTAGAAAAATGTTGCCTCAAACTAGGTTGTTTCTTGTTGAATGGAGATGTAGGAAGCTCTGTTATGCTCTGCTTCATGCAAGCTGCTTTTAAGTATGGAAGGATCAACAGTTTAATAATCTAACTAATATATATATGTTTGTATATATATTGAATTTCAAGTTGGAAGTCAAGTTCGGTATTAGCAGCATGGCACATCCACTGGCTTGAAATAAGGAAGTAACAGGAAGTATATCACTTTAAAGCAACAATTGCTATTGCGCATGATTAGTAAATAACAGTTTCCATTATGACTATAGGTATTCATGGTGTAGTGATCGACTTGTTGAAGACTGCTTTAAGTGGAAGGATCAGCGACCAACGACCGGTGACTTGATACCACTGGAGACGGCCAGGGGAGCAACAAAGCCAGTCAGTGGCACATGGCAACCAAAGTTGGTGATTGGACACAACGTCAGCTTTGACCGGACATTTATCAAGGAGCAGTATTATATCAAAGTGTGTATGACATAATAAAAATAATTGATCTACAGTATTATTATTAGTACTCACCACACCACACACACCGCACTCACCATGCCACACACACCACACTCACCACGCCACACACGCCACACACAAACTTATTTAGTATATAAATACATACATTGTGTAGATGTTTTATTTGCAATGGAAGAAATCTCAACCACATCAACTGTTATAAGATGAACATTTCCACTTAAATTTCAGGGTCCGAAAACCCGGTTTTTGGACACAATGTCGATGCACATTGCGACTTCTGGACAGACTGGCTTTCAACGAATGCTGTATATTGCACGGAAGAAGAACAGTCGAAGGAAGGAGGTCCGAGAGCTGGAGGAGAACCAGTGGGGGAGGGGTCCTCCAGTAAGTCAAACTGTTCTATAACTTAGTCAAGTTGAAGAAACTAATATACAGAAAACACAACTAGGATGAAAACGTGACATACTATTTGAGATAAAATCAAGCACTTAATGGTACAATTCTAATTACCACGCATAAAAAACATTAATAATTTTCTGTTGCAATGTTTTGTGGCTACATTTTGTATTCTACTGATAATTTTTTAAATAAAATATTCTGTAGCAGAACATTTGGTGATAGTATGAGCTGTGCTTTGTGACTATCAGTACTGTAAATAGTGGTGAACCTATTTAAATGATTTTACAAAATGTCTTGACAGTCCTTCGAGTGGGCAGAAGAAAGCACACTGAACAATCTGAACGATGTCTACCAGCTTCACTGCAAGGGGGCACCACTAGACAAGGAGACACGACAGGTGTTTGTGAAGGGAGACATGAAGGACGTCAGGGAAGATTTCCAGGTGTGCAGTTGGTTGTATCAGTTATTAGGGTTTCCCTGTTGTTAAGTACTAGTGAAATCCTGCTATTCTTGAAATGCAAAAAATCACAAAGCTCAGCCACTGTTAAGAGTGCCTGCCAATTTGTAGCCGTCCTGTGCTGTTCTGGTTGCATGTTGGTTAATAAATTACGCTAAGTCCAGTAAGGCTAACTTAATTTAATGTAATTAATTAACTTTATGAAAAGGGATCAGGTTCAGGCATGTGTAAATAGGAGGGAGAACATCACAGAGCACATATACGCTGTACCAACTGAAGTGGGCTGCTCATTCAGGCACCTGTAAATTGAAGGGAAGCCATAGACATTAGAATATCCTCTGATATGGTGATAAGTTGATGGCTAATTTTGGCTTCTGTAAATATCTATTTAAAGTAAACATTTGGGCTGACAACTTAGAGAAAGGTAATATATAGCTTCAGTTTGGGATAATTTTACAGTGCCAACTTAAATCAAAAGAATGTAAGTTCTAGTGATGCATAAAACATAGTGTATACATATTTTAATGCAAGTGTGTATAGGGGAAACCTAATGACTTAGTATAAAACACTGCATAAATAACAACTTGGTGCATAGAAATTGTGTATGTAGTTTCCCAGTTTTGTTAATTTGGTGTTTGAATATAGGAGGAAACTCCATACGTGCAAATCTTCAGCCACAACTTTTCAATCCTTTCAGATAATTTTATTTTAATATGTATCTACAACTTTTAAGATGTAACCAAATGCCCCATGAAGAAATGTCTTGGCATGTAAATATTGTATGAGCAAATCTCTTTCCAACAAAGTTACAAAACACGTTTCTGTTCTTGTGATTTTAGAACTGTTTTAAATGTGTAAACGTTTATACTAACATATGATTTAATTGTTACTTGAATTAAAATTAATTGTTAATTTAATTTAATTGAAGAATTTGGGACGTTAATTTAATTTAATTGACCTGAGAAATATGCGAGGTTAATTTAATTTAACTTTATTTAATTGGAGGAGTTAATTGTAATTTAATTAAATATCTTTTCAGGTTAATTGCCCCATGCCTGGTACATATGCATGGTCATTAAGCTGCAAGCTAAAAGTAATACCCATCAGAGTATGTATTTCCAAAAATATTCAAGAACAATGAAGCATCTCTGTTGATATTCCTGTGGCAAACTCCATTATTATGCTGATATCTGGGATTCTTTTTTAATTTTCTGTCTGAGTTTAACCAGGCCTACACCCAGGTCTTTATGCATCTCTTAATCATATTTCTCTTTGTAGAATCTCATGATATACTGTGCGAATGACGTGAAAGCGACACTGGCCGTGTTCCAGTCATTGTGGCCAACATTTCTAGAGAGGTAGAGCAATTATTACTTCAAGTAAAACAGTTATATGTCTGTTGGTACGTTGTCTCTTTAAATTATTGATTAAGATACTGTTTCCAAACAGAGCATTCTTTATTTACTTGATAAACTTCATATAAAACTTTATGTATATTGATAAAATATATTAAAATACTGAAACATTATCCTAATTAACAGCATTGGTAAATTGGTCAATCATATTGCATTAATTTCCTGCCCAGTTATAACAACCTAACATTTTGCATACTATTGTCCTTATATATTTCTCCCTAGGTTTCCCCATCCAGTGACTCTGGCAGGAATGCTAGAGATGGGAACTGCCTTTCTCCCTGTGAACTCCAACTGGGATCGATACATAGCTGAGTCCGATGCAATACATGATGACCTCCAGAGGGAAAGTCAACTGTCCTTGACCCAGTTAGCAAACGATGCCTGTTCACTTCTGGAAGACAAGAGGTGCATATGAAATAAATATCGTTTTTATTCATGGCTACATTTTGATGTTACGTTGTGTCAGTGTATAACATGTTTTGGTATTGTTAGTACAATAACTTTAAAAGTGAATGCTTGGAAACAAGCTGAGATTAATACAGGATCCACATTTTAATGAGAGTTAATTAAACACAAAATGATTGTTTATCTTACTGTATACAGTGTGGACAACTGGCATTTAGAAGACATACAATGAGCCCCAAGCCATCTAGGAAAGCCTGTTGTTAGTACTACCCAGTGGTGAGATAACTGTATCTCTCTCAGTCCGTTGTCAAAGCCTTGCTCCAGGTGTCCTCTACGTGAGTCCCAGGACAATCCTCCATCTTTCCTGCAGGTACCAGGATGACGTGTGGTTGTGGGATCTCGATTGGTCCACAAAGGAAAACACATACAGTGGACCGCGAGCCAAAAAATCTAAAAAGGTATTTTTATTGCAAAACACAATTCTACCTGTGGATCATTGCTTGCCTGTTTCAAGCCAATCAATTCTACCTGTGGATTATTGCTTGCCTGTTTCAAGCCAATCAGTTCTACCTGTGGATCATTGCTTGCCTGTTTCAAGCCAATCAATTCTACCTGTGGATCATTGCTTGCTTGTTTCAAGCCAATCAGTGATAAATGAGTACTGCCTTTTATGTTGATGGTGACATTTGACACACTAGTAGACGTAGGGCATATAACTTTTCAAGCTCTTCATCTACTAGAAAATTTCACCATAAATATAAATTGCAGTAATTATTGATCACTATTTGAACTTTCCAGCTACATAATAGTAATAATAATATTTAACAAGAAATAACAAGATTGCCACCCCAAACAACAAGTTCCAGGTGGCAAGTGGACAAGGAAGCCATTGGCTTATTTTTTCTTCTGTGTATAGCCTGCCCTTATCAGATATCTATCAATTCTATGTTTAAACATATTCACACTACTAGCATTAACACAATCATTTGGCAGTTTGTTCCATTCAGTTATCACCCTCTGTGAAAATGAGCACTTTGTCATGTCCAACCTACACTGTTCCTTGACTAATGCTGCTTTGTGTCCTCTGGTTCTACTGCCTTCTTTAAGTTTGAAGAACATATTCCTATCAACATCCTCATAACCATTCACAAACTGACTTGTTTATTCCTCTATCCCTTCTTAAATAACAGCATACTGTTTGCTTCTTTCCATTCTGAAAGAACTATTTCTTCTTCTAGTGACAAATTAAACACTTTTGCAAGTGGTGTACTAATTTTCTCTACCATTTCCTAAAGCAGTTTTGGTGGTATCCCATCAACTCCATGTGATTTATTATTTTTCATCTTCTTAATTTTCTTGCTATCATTTCAGAAGTTACAAATAACTGCCCTCAAATTTAGTCAATGGAACTGGAAGTGAGCTGATATCTTCTGTGGTAAAAACTGAGCTGAAATACTCATTCAGGACTTCTGCCATTTGAAACATTTCAGAAATTATGTTTTCATTGTTGCTTTCCAGTGGTCCGACCGACCTTATCTCAAACTTTCTGTTTACTTCTTATATAAACATAGAAACTTTTGCTGCCACTATTTATTTTATTTGTCAATTTTTTTAAAAGGTTCTTATAGATTTTCTAATTTCAGTTGTAGCTAGGTTAAGTGCCTCTTAGTAGTTTGTGTAGTCGTCTACATTTCCATTGTGTTTATATACAGCATCTGCTTGTGAGCAATTTTTCGAATAAATAATATATGAGTTAGTTCTTGTGTGCATTTATGCAAAAATACAATATGTCTTAGAAAATGCTAAAATAAACATAACTTGGGCTCTTTATTGTCTATTCAAACAAACCCATTAAATAATGAATTATTTACTTCTCTCAAGTTATTCAACATGTCCGTTTTAGTCAGTGTAGTAGTATATTGATGTTAACCACATGATCACATCTTGCATTAAGCGTGTTATTCAGGCATTTCATTGAAAATGTCCAGACTTGGTTTTGGAGATTCTTGGACTTATGTAATTTATGCAAATGGGTTGTTAAATGTCTAGACAATGTAAGAGGGATGGTTCAAAATCTTATAAAGTTACCCCTTGAAATGGCATCACGGGTCGTTTGACCAACGTTAGAGTGATAATTTAATTACATTTGTTATCAGGTTTTGCTGCTGTGTTGTTTAATTGTAATGTTTCATGACACGTGCTTGGTTTAGTCGAAGACAACGAGTGAAGAAGAGAAGAAGGAGGAGACAGCAGAGGACCGAGTGGCGAGGGTATTTGAGATTGCCCGGGCTATGCCGAAGCGCCAGCCCTTCATGGCAGGATACCCTAAGTATTTGCACATGTTTGTCACCTAAATAGTCACTTGTTATTTTAACAAATAGTGTGGAATTATTTCATTGCTCTGCTCTGTAATTCAACAGTTATTTATACATATCAAGTAATTTAGTAAATCTTTGTATGTTCATAATATACCTGCTGTTATCATTGTTTCTCATAATAGTACTAATGTTCTCAGTGTTTCTCATAGTCTTCCAGTCTCTCCATGCCTGTCCTCTGCTGTAGGTGGTACATAGACCTGTGTCCCAAGTTGCACGAGGTGGACGAGAAACAACCACTCGGCCCTTCAAAGATCAGCACGCTGAAGAGAATTACCCCAAAGCTACTTCATCTCACGTGGGACGGCTTTCCCCTACATTATGATGATACCCACGGGTGGGGGTATCTTGTCCCAGGGCGGGAAGACGACCCAGTCAGCCTGGAGTTACTGAGACAGGAACTGGAATCAGCCGGGGATGATCAGAAGAACGTTGACGGAGAAGATGAGTCTGACGCGCCAACATTTCCAACAAAGTGTGCTATTTTTTGTATCATTAAAATAATTAAATAATTAACATATTTTGGTAATCTCCTATCAAATAACTATTTTATAAAACTGGAGGACTTCCACATTCACCTTTGATTTTACAGTTTCCACACCAGTCAGAAGGCACATTAGTTGTAAGACCATAAACTTGTTTGATATTCAGACAGTTTCCTATGCAGAAGAACCCTCCTTCACTTTCTGAAGATAGTTATAAATGTCGGGTGGCCTTTACGATGGCAGCTGGGTAAATTTGTTGGTATCCAGTGAGATTATTTGACTGTGATGTTACACCATACGGTACATGGTGAATGTTATCTGTTTGCACTGTATCAGAGCACTGTTCCTGCTGTGTAAACCAGTCTTCAGCAGACTCCCGGCTGAAGAACACAACAAGAGTGACGAGATTCTAAACAAACTCTATGAGAAACTGGAGACACTGACAGACGACGGCATGAAGGCCAAGTACTGGAGCGCCATCTTGGGGGAAGAGAGGAAACTAAAACGGCAATTTCAGGTCTGTTTATGTTAATGTTTTGTGAGTTTGGTCGAAGATGTTTAGTTTGTGTAAATGCTTATGTTTACATAGCATTTGGATTAAAGCTTAAGACCAGTAGCCAAATCTGTGATTCATTGTGTATTTCAATGTGGCATTTATTGGCTGATGCCAACCTGTAGGATATAGTTAGATTAATATGTCTTAAAAAATAACACACACACACACACACACACACACACACACACACACACACACACACACACACACACACACACACACACACACCGATGACGTTATCACTGTCCCTGTGTAGTGTCGCACTGTGTATGTTCTATACAGAATGAGAGCTGTGATGGACCATCCTTCCACAAAGGCATTGGACCGCGCCACGATGTCACGTTGCCTGGATGTTGGTTCTTCCAGCTTCCACACAAGGTGAATTGCTATGAACTTTAATTCCAAAGGATACTGTTTGGTCTCAGTCACAGGCCTAGCATATGTAACAGGGCACATATTTATTTTTTTAGACGTCAAAACTGTACCATACAACACTTAATCCATGGAACAAACATCAACCATTTGGTTCTTTCATATGTATATTGCCTAGTGTTGTTGATTGCATAAGAGCTTACCTCCAGGGTACATACATTTTTCACTAACATGCAGAAAGTGTGTTTGTGTAATAAGCATTTAGCCAAGAGATGGCTGATGAACAGTTGGACTGCCAAATGGACGGATATATAGAGAAATGTTGATGGAAGATAATTTGAATGTGTTTGGACTGATCTGAAACTCACACAAATGATAATGTTTGATTCAGGATGGACCAACAAATCGTGTTGGCAACCCACTGGCCAAAGATTTCATCAGCAAGATTGAGGACGGTGTTCTAGCATCGAGTGGTGGTATGCAGGCAGAGCGCGTGCTTCGACTGCGCAGCATGTGTTCATACTGGAACAACAACCGCAGTAGAATCAGGTGGCGTAGTAAACTGTATCTTTTTGTTTCTCACACAAGAATATGCTATTGTACATGGTGATTTGTAAAAAAAGTAAAAGTAAGTTCTTATATAGCGCAGTATCCAGTCCATAGGATCGCTCTAAGCACTTTACTCTTCACCCCCTGGCAGACCTGTTCATTCCAAGGCTATCTCAACTTCTCTGGGAAGTATTTGTGTCACTGCAGCAAACTTTGCAAGTTATATCTAAAAATGCCAGAGATTCATCGGTTCAGATTTGTGCAAATCCGTCATCAACAAGTGAATTGTGCATGGCTTTAGAATCTGTATTTTTGTATGACTGTTTCTCCCCTCCCCCTGCCTTCCCCCCCTTTCCTTTTCCCATCCTCATCAATTATTACAATATATGTACATTGTTTGTGCTAATTGTTACAGTTCACAGATGGTTGTGCGTCTTCGGAAAGGAGAACTTCCCCGAGCTGTCACAAAGTGAGTGTCACATCTTATATTTTCACGTGCAAACAAAATGGTGGTCTAATATATCTGTCCACATTGTTTTTCCCAGCTGTGTACACTGTTATCTGATGCAGTATGACATATTGTGCATGTTATTATCAGATACCATTGTGTACATTGTTATATTATACAATTGTGTACATTGTTATATTATACATATGTGCACATTATTATATTAGGCCCGATACAGCTGTGCATATTGTTTATGTATTCAGCTATGCACAATGTTGTCTTATACATCTGTATACAGTGTCTTCTTATACATATATGTCCATTGTCTGTCTGTCTTAATGCATACATATCTTGGTGGTTCTAGAAATCGCCCAAATTCATCACATTTCATGTAAGTGGGGTGTGATTTTACAGTAGGCTACTGTTTGAGTGTGTAATGATTATTGTCTGTCTTCTTGTACAGTTTCCAGCACTTTGTGTGATGCTTCTCGTGGTTGACTGCTGTCTTTGCACTGAGTGATATCTAGTATTGCTTTGTTAAAACAACATCCACCAGTACACCACACCTGTCTGTCATCTAAAGCTGTCTGACTGTACGCTACACATTTATGTCTCAGTGTGTCATTCTGGTTACTTACCAAATATCACCTAAGAAATGTTGAAAGGAGAAAGAATCCTGAAAATATACTTGGGGTAACACTGATCTTAATTTCTTGTAGCAGCATGTGATGGATTATGTATAATAGCCGAACAGGATGTTTTGTCAACCTGCGACATCAGTTTATGTTGCAGGAGAAACATGTTTCACAGAATGACTGCAAGACAATTAGTGATTGGTCAATGGGACACTGAATAATACAACATCACTTGTTGAGAAAAATCCCCCAGACATGTGAAGTCATCCATGACCCATCGTTCTATGTCCCTGGCTGGCAATCTGGTTGATTTACACTTTGTGTGGTTTTGCTTCAGCCACTTTTTGTTGCTTTCCGCATGCAGAATCCTCTTTATTGTTGTTGACCACCACATTTCATCCAGTAAATCTCCATACCCAAGTGAACACCCCTTGACATACAAATGAATGAGTTCTTTGCCCTGCCTAGTAGGATCCTAACCTGTCGTTGTCTATCTATGGTTCATCCCTTCTAGGTTCATCACAGTTGTAATCACAGATGTAATTTGTCAAATATCTTTGTATCAGATGTTTTATTGTATTTAATAAATACAATAATTTATAATATACAGGAACTATGCAGGGAAACGTCTTAAAAACTAGTACATATCAGATATTTAAACCAATATAATTTTTGTGTTTCATTGTTGTGTGATTGTCAATGTTTAGTTTTCCACTCGCGTTGCTTTTATTAACCAGATTTACAATTTCCTTTCGCATTATGTCAACATTCTAGCATGTTGTGTATGAGCCATTTGTAATGACTTTAAAAGTGTCTGCCACCTAATCTGTTATGTTTTCTCTATATCATAACAGACACTTGAGCTATGATGAAGATGCAATGTATGGGACAATACTGCCCCGAGTGGTGACTGCTGGAACTGTTACCCGCCGGGCTGTCGAACCAACATGGATGACAGCCAGCAATGCTTATGTATGTACTACTGTAGAGACAGCAATGCTTATGTATGTACTACTGTAGAGACAGCATTATATGCTATAAGACATGACGTGTTTGGTGTAGGTTCTGAATGACATTCTGCCAACAGATTAAGCATTCATCAAGTGTTAAATTATTGAGAGCGTTGTTTGGAAATGTGAAGTACTTTCAACATTTTAACATGAAATACTCATGGCATTCATTAGCATTAATGCAACACAAAGTCTTAGAATCTGTGGCAGCAATTGGATGTTCACAGTTGGAGAGTACAAATGAATCTTGCTTTTCTTCGTACATGATCTTATTCTGCGTGAATGTTTTGTTTTTAAGTTACAGCTAGTTGTTAAATAAATGATAGTCATGATTTTCAAATAAACTGGACAAAGGACAGCTACATCATCTGATGTCTGTTACACCAGTAGCATTGTGTCATCAATGTATCATGTGTAGACAGCTACATCATCTGATGTGTGTTACACCAGTAGCATTGTGTCATCAATGTATCATGTGTGGACAGTGGGCACCTACACACATTAATATTTGGTTATGTAATAATAATTTTGTATTATATTCTACATTGTTTTAGCAAACACATATACAGGGTATTGTACTTTTATTCAATATTTTGACTAAGCAAAATATATATTATTATTATTATAAAATATGTACAGTGTTTTTGAACACCTTCAAAAACCAAAGTAATATACATAATAAAAACAGACATATTAGATGCTACCATGAAACAAAAAAGTTATATTCTTATAAAGCACTGTATCCATTCCAATCAAGATACATTACAGCATTAATAAAAATTTTTAAATATGAGTACAATTTTTATTATAGCATACTGTCCAGTCCATAGGACTGTTCAGAACGCTTTACCCTCTGGCAGACCTGTTCATTCAAACGGCAGTTACTGTGCGAAGACTATTCGTTCACATAACCACTATTGTCTGTAGCCAGGTACACATTTACAGCTGAGTGAACTGTGGCTACCTGGGGTGAAAAAACTGCCAAAGCTATGAAACCGTAGCAAGAAGATTTAAACCTGGTTTCTCTCGATTGAGAGTCTGACGTTCTAACCACTACACTACCGCGCCCCACAAAACACTCTACACCTGTATTGCCTTATATTTCATGGTTCCTGTTAATGATGATGTGTTTGCCTGCATTGTCAGCCTGACCGCATCGGCAGCGAGCTGAAAGCCATGGTACAAAGTCCTCCAGGCTATCACTTCGTAGGAGCCGATGTTGACTCTCAGGAACTCTGGATAGCTGCCCTTCTCGGCGACAGTGAATTTGCCAACATACATGGCAAGTGCATTTTTAGTCAATTGTGAAGCCAAATACAGTTCTGTAGCACAAATCTTGCTTAGAAGACCGTTCAATTTTGGATATATGGGCCGGGGGAATATAATTCTCAAGATAAGAAACAGTTGGCGGTTTTCTTATTTAAAAAAAAGTGATTTTTGTGAGATTTTACTGAAATAAGGAAAAATCAACATTTAGTGATAACATGTCTGTATCGCAGATATATTATAACATTTTAATTATAAATAAAAAGCAGATTTCATAAGTAAAATGTATTGAAAAGGCTTTGTGAGAGAAAAGTAGATTTCAAGAAAAAAGAAAATGTTGTGTGTGGACTGTGTTGTAGAGTAAATATTGTGTGTGGACTGTGTTGTAGAGTGAATGTGTGTGGACTGTTGTAGAGTAAATGTTGTGTGTGGACTGTGTAGTAGAGTAAATGTTGTGTGTGGACTGTGTTGTAGAGTAAATGTTGTGTGTGGACTGTGTTGAATAGTAAATGTTGTGTGTGGACTGTGTTGCAGAGTAAATATATGTGGATTGTGTTGTAGAGTAAATGTTGTGTGTGGACTGTGTTGTAGGCTGCACAGCTTTTGGTTGGATGACCTTGCAAGGCAGCAAGGTCGAAGGAACTGACCTTCACAGTAACACTGCAGCTCTTGTTGGCATCTCTCGGGATCAGGCGAAGGTGAGGTCAACAGTTTAAATGTTCCATGAGTGAACTGACTTTCCGATTTCTTGGAATGGCATAATTGACATGGTGCTGTGATTACCCCTAAGAAATGAATACCAACAGTGCTTTGAGAGGTAACGTTTTGTTAGCAAGTGAAATTCTTGCAAACCAGTGGATGGATGTTGGTTTTGTTAAAACAAGTAAATGTCACTTAACTTTCATATCCAGTCGAACTTGGTAATAATTGAAGTGTTTGAATTCAACAGATCTTCAATTATGGTCGTATCTACGGTGCGGGAAAGCTGTTTGCTGAGCGTCTACTAATGCAGTTTAACCATCGACTCACGAAAGATGATGCAAAGCGGAAAGCAGAAGCTATGTATCAAGCAACCAAGGGGAAAAGGGTTAGGTAAACCAGAACACAAAGTATTCTCTTTTTATATGCTACAACATTACTAACACATTTTAGTACTATGTTATACAAAAGGAATGTATGATGGATAATCAGTATTCATCATGTGCAACAAACTGGATAGATGTGTGAAGTTATGAGTTAACAAAATCATGATGTTGTGTGTTGATGTGGCACTGCCTGGGGAAAATCATGTGTATAGATTTGTACATGTGGTGCCATCTAACTAGGGACGACTATTGTGGATAGTTTTACTTTTATGATAGTGTCGCGACAGCTGTATGACTATTGCGATAGTTATAAAACTATCGTGATAGTATAGCGATCATATGACAGAATAGTGAATAGCCACAAAAATCAGTCCAAAATTATCACTGATGGTTGGTGCAATGAGGGTGTTTTTATTTGCGCAAATCAAATAATAAACTCAATACCTAGTAAAGTTTTGTATTTCTGAGGAAGCGAGAACACTGTATATTGGTGAATTTTACAGTAGCCCTTGTGAATGGTTATGTGAGGGTGATATTCAAGGACCACAGTGAATTACAACATACATTTAATCAGAAGAGTTAGTGTTAGTAATTACAGACTAAATGGCAATTTAGTATATAATTATTAACTAACCTGAATTCTCTTGATTAATGTGGAGATTAGTTTCAAAACGAACACTGGTATATAAATTTAATTCAGAAGCTGCACTGTGTTGAAATGCCAGAAATCCAGTTGCATTCCAATTTCCGCATTCAGACGCAGACGGAAGATTGCAAACAATAATGAGGAGTCGGAGGATGTGCCCTACACCTTTGGTCAGTGGCAGGGAGGAAGGTATGTGCATTTATCATATTCTCAGGAGACAGATAGTGCAGTAATAATAATTTAATTATCTGTTTATTATGAAAAGGTGAACAAGGTCACATATTAAACTGATTGTTTTAATGGAGTGCAAGGAAGTAGTCAACTTTGTTCAATCATTTCACACCATCAGCAAATCAGCATAATTCATTTTGGGGGCACACATCTTAACGCATTCAGGAGTGTGGTAATTGAAAAAGACAGTGGACGAGTAAATATTTTCAGGAAATGTGTTTTCACATTAATTGTGACTACCAAAAATGCTATGCCTTATTTATTGTGTATACATTTTTTTTCAGTGAGTCGTTTATGTTCAACAAATTGGAGAAGATTGCAAGGTGTGAGGAACCACGAACTCCTGTGCTGGGCTGTATGATTAGCAAAGCTCTTGAGCCAAGAAATGTTAATGCAGATGTAAGTAGAACAGGATGTGTAATGAAACTAACAACACAATAAACAGTGGACGACACAAGTAGTATCCTCACCCTTTCTGAAAAAAATTTCATAAGGAATTTCAAAAACATTCTGGGTTACCAATACAAAAATGTTTAATAAAAATGTCCAACCTGGAGTTGCTATGAACTAAACAGGACTTGTAAATACATGTTGGAGACACAAACAAATATATTTGAAATAAATAGGTAAATGTCAGTGTTCAAGGTAACATTGAGTAGCCCACAGTTTACATGCATGACCACCAGTCATACGTTGTCATGGCCAGATTTCAGATCAGTTACATTGTAATTAGAATGCTAATTCCAAAATGATAATCGATTCATTAGTGAAAATGTAATTGGTATTTTTAATTACTTTTTAAATTACATCACGTAACTTTTTAACTCCACTTATTTGCCACAATAAATATATTGCTTATATCATTACTGTTATGTACAAATACCATTATATGCAGAAATTAAATGAAGCTCTAAATTATTTTATTTTTTGGTTGCTCAGTTCATACTTTTATTTCGATGTGGAATTGAAATTTTTTTTAGGTGTAATTGGAATTGCTGTGTAATTGGAATTAATATAATGTAATTGACCCTAAGTCTGGTCATGGCAAATGAACCTGTTGCCATGGTTACAGTTCATGACGAGTCGGATCAACTGGGTAGTTCAGAGTTCGGCGGTTGACTACCTGCACCTGATGCTGGTGTGTATGCGTTGGCTGTTGGAGGAGTTTCACATCGACGGTCGCTTCTGCATCAGCATCCATGACGAGGTGCACTACCTGGTGAGGAGTGAGGACCGCTATCGTGCTGCCCTCGCGCTGCAAATCACAAACCTACTCACGCGTTCCATGTTCTCCTACAAACTCGGCATGAACGACCTGCCACAGGTACTTCACACTTATAGTGAGACTTCACATCCAGATAAAATCCATCTCTCCAAGTCAGGTTTCCAAAAATAACATCCTTTACCTCACCATCACTTCATTTATGACAAGAAAGACATTGGCTTATCAAGTGTCACCATATTTCTCTACCTGTGACATACACTGTCTGGGATGAGAACTAGTGAACCATCTGTGTGTTAGCTCAAAAGAGGTCTGTCTGTTGTTTGTCTCACCAGTTAGTTGTTTAGTAAGTTGTGATCTTAACCATTCAGTTGTTTTATATGTTGCAGTTTGTCCCCAGTCAGTTGTGTCTTGTATGTTGCAGTCTGACCCCAGTCAGTTGTTTCGTATGGTGCAGTCTGTCCCCAGTCAGTTGTGTAGTATGTTGCAGTCTGTCCCCAGTCAGTTGTTTTGTGTGTTGCAGTCTGACCCCGCTCAGTTGTGTTGTATGTTGCAGTCTGACCCCGCTCAGGAGTGTTGTATGTTGCAGTCTGACCCCAGTCAGTTTCAGTTGTTTTGTATATTGCAGCCTGTCCCCAGTCAGTTGTGTTGTATGTTGCAGTCTGTCCGAAGTCAGTTGTGTGTTGCAGCCTGACCCCAATCAATTGTATGTTGTGGTCTGTCCCTAGTCAGTTGTGTTTTGTGGTCTATACCAAGTGAGGTGTTTTGTATGTTGCGGTCTAACCCCAGTCAGTTGTTTTGTGTGTTGCAGTCTGACCCCACTCAGTTGTGTTGTATGTTGCGGTCTGACCCCGCTCAGGAGTGTTGTGTGTTGCAGTCTGACCCCAGTCAGTTTCAGTTGTTTTGTATATTGCAGCCTGTCCCCAGTCAGTTGTGTTGTATGTTGCAGTCTGTCCGAAGTCAGTTGTGTGTTGCAGCCTGACCCCATTCAATTGTATGTTGTGGTCTGTCCCCAGTCAGTTGTGTTTTGTGGTCTATACCAAGTCAGGTGTTTTGTATGTTGCGGTCTAACCCCAGTCAGTTGTTTTTTTTCTTGCAGTCTGTCGCATTCTTCAGCTGTGTTGACATTGACACATGCCTGAGGAAGGAAGTCACCATGGACTGTGTCACCCTGTCTAACCCCCGTGGCCTACACAGGGGCTACGGCATCCCCCCAGGTTTGTCTAAACACCCTCTAAACACCCCTACATAGTATAACATCAAGCTACCGTATTTCACTTTCACAGGTTACCTGATCTAATGAACAATGTTAATTTTTTTGATGATTTTAACAAATGTACACTTTTTCATTAAACTGACTGCATGCTACTTAAACTATTCACGCACTACAAGTTTGGATGAACCTGATCCGTGATGGGTTAAATGCATCGAGGAGGCAGCTTTAATGTAGCGGACATATGCTGAGCCATATGGTTATAGGAAGGTACCAGCCGTGCTGTTTTATTGTTCAAACGATTGAGTATGGCTATATTTTCTAACACACATGCACATGTGATCAATGCATGCACCAGTGAAATGTCTTTTATACATATGTGCTTATCAAAGAGTGTATCAAAAAGCTTAAAAAACAAAGATGATTTATAATATTGTGAGTTAAGTGTTTCTATCTATCATGGGAACTGTAATACTTTAGTTTGTAGTTAATACTTTAGTTTGTAGTTAATACTTTAGTTTGTAGTTAATACTGTTTGTGCAATTAGAGCGTTTTATAATGAGCATTTTTCTCACAGGTGAAGCACTTAACATTTACGAGATCCTGGAGAAAACAAACAAATCACTGATGGCCTCCAAACAGCAGAAACCTCCAAAGAGAGACACTGTTGAACCAGACGAAGACTTTCTACTAGAGGATGACGTCTTGACAGCTATTGGCTGATTCTGCAAGTGTGCATAACCTCCCTAGTGTGTTCTCCAATAAATCTGGCAGTGACCATGGTCAAGAAATAATGTGCCAAATGGACATAATCAAGACGTGTGTGCTACATGTTTGTGGTACCTAAATGATGAGACATGGGACACCAATGTCATTACTGTTGTATGTCTATGTCGGTGACAACATACTATGGGGATTTTGTTTCATGCTTGGTTTAGTTGAAAGACAAAAAGATATAATTTGCTGTACAGTCCAGACTATAATAAGTGTGTGGAGTCATGTATGCTGTTTATAATTTCTGCCCCTTTTGGAAGTGCCATAATCTTTAATGTTGCTTTATTCAGTTCGAGCACTTAGGCGACAATGATATCATTTGACCTTGTTTTACTAACCAGTGTATGGTTGGGCTAACTATACCTGGAATAAGAGGGGGGATCACTTCTTGTGTTCATTGCAGGAAACAAATAATTGCTTTGTTTTTCATCTTTAATTTGTACTAAACTATATAATAAATACAAATATATATTTGTATGTTTGTGCGTGTATGTGCATGTTTGTATGAATGCATGTGTGTGTGTTTTGTCGACACCAGTCCTGTAGTGACATGATCTTATTGGGCAGGGAAGCAAGGCTGTAGTTTCTTCCCAAGATGTTCCAGCCAGTCTGTCAAGCAATGACTGCCTGAACACGGAAGCTGCAAAATACATAAGTGACTTTAATTAGTATGACCACATCAGAAACTATTTAGTGAAGTTCCAGGCTTTTAGGGGAGTCATTCCATGTTGCCTAGCATCACTTAAGACTCAAGGTAAAAACACATGCCTAGTATCACGCAAGGTAAATAAAGTCAACAGGCATGAACATCTGTGTGTTCATAACCTATGAAAACCGAATCGCTTTTCAAAAGTAATTCTAAATTGGACACCCGTGTAATGAATCACTTGCTTATGTTTTACCACTTGATAATTGTTATATTTTAAACAAGTTCATAAATGATTATTTATAAATTTATTTTTATATTTTAGTGCAAGATGCAACATTTTTTATTTAAAGAAAAGCACTCTAAAAATGTAAAAAAAAATTTGTAACGATCTTGATGACATACCTGGAGCTGTGAGACAGTGGTGCCCTCTGGCAGACCGACTGCACTGAGTATGGTTACGCCACCACTGGCCGGGTAGCCTGGGTCTATATGTAGTTGCACCACAATGCTGGCCTCGTTGCCAAAGAGAACTGTGAGCAAGTTCTCTGTTGGCAGCCAGTCAAGTGCAAATCTGTTGACACAGAGTACAGAATAATGCTGCGTTCCAGTACACTCGTATTTACTGTGACTAGTAGTTACAAGTTGAGAACTTGAAAATTAAATGGGAGCGCGAGTTGGTGATTCATAAACATGACTTGACTGGGTTGAGAATGCTATTTACTTGTTGTGAACTCGTATTCATGGTAAGCATAAATGCATTGGAACAAGTCAAGTAGGCAGATCATTGTAGATATGAGTCAGTATCGGCCCTCAACTCGATTCATGCTGTCTTTGGAAAGCATAAATCGATACAATGATCTCCTGAAGGGCCACCGAATGCGTGGCCGCGGGGGCACACACCAGAGTGATACGTCTACGCAGAAAACTACCGTGTCGCCATCTAGCGGTCTGAAGAAGATTGCTGATAGCAGTCGAAACGTCACGGGAAGAAAAAGGTAAACTGACTGTGAAATAAGTAAAAATATTACTTGTTTGAACCATCCAGTCTGATGAACATCTTCACTCATTTCTGGAAGGGTATTTTTATCTGTATTATTCTCAACTATGTTACACGTAATAATCATGTCCACAAAGCATCGTGGGTTTGTCCAAATGTTGGTGGGAGTGGCTTACTTCTTTCGCAGTGTCTCAATTTCTTGCACGAGAGGCATGTGTCTGATCCAGGTGGTTTGCACATCGGTGACAAGCAATCTACAGTAAAACACGTCCAGTAGTACAGCAGTTTCTTCAGTTACTCCAATGTATGTCCACATCACAAACCCCACCCAAGGAAAGGTGTTATAACTAGCATATTTAGTTTATTTGTCCACCGAGGTGTTTACAAGTACACTAAAACTGTCGGTGAAAACAAGCATTACGATTATATAATATATATCAGCACGAACATGTATGCAATATTTAATAAATAAACTACATTCAACATGTAAATGCTACAGAGGCTCTATTCTTTTCAATGCTACCTTCATTTTATTCCAATACTCAACAACTCGGTCATGAGAACCCACCTGACATCATTGTTCTGGATGGCAGTGGTGATGATCTCTGTCACATCAAGTGTCTCTGGGCTCACCTGCACACATCAAACGTAGCCAGTGCAGCAATTCTCACTGTGCACAGAAAACATTCCTCACTACTTCACTGAAGACACTTCATATAGAAATATTGGGACACATTGTACACAGCTGCCCACTGCATTTCCATGACTGTAACACATTATTTACCATGTTTTCAAGGTCTTTGTACAAACTTTATTCAATTTCCTTGTTTGAAGGATTATCAAGTCTCATCAAAACTGGTAGGACATCACACTATCACTAGACTCACTACCACCTACATGTGCTGTCTCCAGCTTGTAACTCGCACACTTCGTGAGGGATACGTTGATGGTGAGGGTGCAGACTGGCTGCTGCTGCGGGGGAGAGAGTGGGTTGAGGATCTGCAGCGTGACGGAGGAGCCAGTGACATGTGTCTCCTGCACCCCGCTGACTGTCTCCAGTAAACCTTGCAGCTCCTCACACCTGCCAAAAAGGCACTGTATCAATTCAACAATGCCGTGATCCTTACACTCAGGCAGCTTGTACTGTTCTCAATGTCTGTTATTACATTGTGTTCTGGTAGTGTCACTTTATAATATTTTTGATGCCATTTTGCTTAAAATGTATGTGATTATATATGATTATAATAATAAAGGCCTCGCACATTCTCGATACATATCTTTGATGACCTGAAACAAAGTCAACAAAATTACAAGTGCGTAATTTTATGGACACAGAGTTGCAGACACATCTGAACATGATAAATGTAGTTCCCCTAACTCTCTCTGTCTGCACGTAGCATATGTAATAGAGATGACACCATAATTGATCTGCAGTCGGCTAGGAACCACAGCAAGAAAGTCTAAATATCTACCAGTTTATCTGTGCTTGTATGCTCCCCGTCACTGCATTCTGACCAGTATGGAGATCATCCAGGAAACAGCGTACTTCGCCTGCCTCCATCTCCAATTGTCTGCAATCAGCTTTGAGCTTTGGCAGAAGTGAGTTGTTTGTTGCTATTGCCTCCTGCACACCACGCAGTGACTCCTGCATCGACCTGCACTCGTTTGTCTAAAACATCACATTGAGATAATCTAAATAATACATGTTTATTTTCACAGTAACGAGGGGAGCAGTGTCTAAATAGGGTCAAATATTGACGACCAAATTACTTTTGTTATCCTATTTCAATGTGGAGTAAGTTATTATTCTTAAGTTAAGAATTCAATTAACATTTGGGCAGAATAATAGGTATAATATTTAAATATGACATGTTAAAGCTGGGAAGGTCTGCAAAATCAAACAAAACCTGCAGCTTTGGAAATGCATCCAACTGAATGTTAAATCTTATCAAAATGTATTTCAAATAAGCTAACAAACAACAAAAATTCCCCACTTTCCTCATTTTTTGCCTGAAATAATCAAAAGGCATATTATTATTTCCACAACAATTACATAATTAAATGGCAGCAAATAGGTAAATACTTGGTATGAACGGGATCAATGAAGTCGTATTTTTCATGAACAAAAACTGTCTTCGTGAAAAAATGTTTTTGGATGTGGCTTCAAATGAGAAAGGTGGTGCTTAACTTCGGAGTGGACAATTAAAAGATCAGTAGGTTTTTACAAGTAGGGTGTGCATTAAAAGTAAAAGTATGCAAAGTTGGCATCACGTTATTAAGTGATCATGTCCTATGTGAAGCTACAGCAGAGTTCCTTTCCTGACAATATGTTTATATAAAGTGTGATCAAATTTACAAAATAAGTTTTCAACATGTTTAAAACAAAATGTTCCCATGCAGCTACTTCGAGTAATGCAGTTTAACCACCATATCATATATATGTGTAATTTAATTATAACTGATGTATTCGTGGTGGACATTATCTAGAACAGTGCATTTTACTTTCACCGTGTCTTCGGATTGAAACAAATTTCAGCAACTCAGTGCATTTAATATATGATTGATAAAAAAGTAATGGGTTTGGTGATGTTTGTATATTTCGTTGAATCCTGACTTCTAAATCACAACTGTCATGTGACTAATTAGTTCCTATTAGACCACTAGAGCGACGTTAGAAGATGGTGCATTTAAAATGCTATATTACAATTGCACATCTTCAAACTTTCAATGATTGTTACCAAATATGTGTTTCAAAAAGTTCAAGGCATTCATGGGGTTAACAAGGTCAAGTCAAAGGTCAATTTTTTTCTCACAATTCTTAGTGTTTTTATTGTCTACAAAGATAAACACAACCAACAGCACCTCTATTTGTGACCCAGGAGAGGAGTAAACACATTGAAGAGTGTGAGGTAGTCACGGTCGGGTCAAACTTTGATGACCTACATCTTAGATTTACCTCAACTTTGGATGGTAACACATAAACATAAAGCAGAATGCCAAGCTTAATCAAAATAGAGTGTTATGTGGTTATTTAAATTTCCTTAATTTTGTTATTGATTTGTAAAATTTATTTCAGAGTGGATATCTGATTTTGACACATCAATGCTGTGCTACACAAAAAAGAGAAACACGTAATGTTTTATGGTATGTGTTTATGCTCTAGTATCAGGGCATTCTGCTGGCCAAAAAAATTCAGACACAAACCATTGCTTTTAGTAGAATCAATGAAAGATTTGATCTGCTTTAGGAGTGGACATGTTTTGAACAACAACATGTTTGAAGCGCTGCAGGTCAGTACATAACCAACCCACAAGAATAAACTTTTGCATGCACATAGATCATGTCCTTCTATATAAAAATGAGCTAAATGCAAGTAGATACCATGCAATTTTGTATAGGCTAAGCCTGGAAATTTCTGAGTGGACATCATGAAAACGTGAACAAAATTTGAACATAGATACATTTATAACTTTCACATTGTATTGAAGTTCAATCCCACAAAAGATTTTACATACAAAAATAAATGCCCACAGCTAGGTGGGAAAATTCAGTGTTTTGACAAAGTTTCATGGGCAGACACCATGGTTGTAGGAAACCCTGCTGTGGGCAAGTGATTTCAAGGTGGCTACCACCTGTCCTCTCTGTTGTGTGTTGTTTGCAGTAAAATGATGAGGATATCTCGACAACTTATGCATGGAATGATATGAAATGAATTACATTTTGAACAGAAATTATTTGTCATTGAAATGAGCTGTTAAAATTGCTGTTACAATGAATAAATGTTTAGATCATAAAGCAAACTCCGAGGAATGTCTCAGAAAAAACCAAAGTTCAACTTCAACATTCTATAAAAAAAAAATGGTTCAATCATGATAAAAAATCATGACTAAAAAAATGGTGGTTGCTCAATTATTATACATCGTTCTGTTCAAGAATTGAAAAAGACCAGTTTATAAATAGCTGAAAGACAGCACTGAAAAGCAATGGCCTTTTGTCGGTCTGCCAAATATGGGTTTAGACATTTTCAGTAACTATTCCCAGGAAATAGGTACATTTGTTTGAAAGATTTCTACCACTGTAGCAACACAGTAAACTACATTACAGAATCTTACAATGTTAGTTACATTGTTCAATACCTTTTCTTTTATGGATACTTCCACATCGTCTCTTGCAGAAATGTTGCTTCCTAGTGCTGCTAGGCGACGCTGCACTTCCTGCTGTTTCTCAATTATGTGTGCTCTCTAGGATAAAACAGTCAAATCACATGCTGCAGCAACTGACATTTTAAGCTGTCCACACAAAACAATTATCAAACAATGAGAATTATTTATTTGTTTTGCAAATATTAAAATAGCTAGTGACTATTTATACATAAGTGACAGGAAATAAGCTTTATTTTATTTACAAATTCCACATGTAAACAAATAATGGTGTAACCTTAGAGAACATTATCAGGTGCATGACTGATACGCAACATACAAAATGTTAAAGATTGTTTCTTTAGGAATGATCTCGAAACAGTGATGTAAGACAGTGATTGATGGGGTTGGAGGGGTAACAACTGTTTTGCTTAGTGTCATACATCGATGTATTTGTTTTTCCTAAAACATCATTTATTTTCCTATCACTGTTCATAACTGCATGCCGAGAGTTTTGCATTATGACCACTGAAGAGCCACGTAGCGAATATGAAATTGCACACAGGTTGATGTAACCTAGTTTGAGGGGACGCTAAAAGACACTGGTTGTGTGTGGGTCATCCACTGATGTTTTGAGATCTTCCCCTATCAGCTGACAAGTACTCTTACTGTCAAACCATAAATGTTTTGGGAATATTTATATAAATTTAATTGCAGAAGCAGCTTTAACCCACTTTTTGGAAAGGCTTCTTGATATCTAATTAAGCACATTTACTTTTTTATATTTGTTAGTTTTGACCAATCAACAACAACATGCAATTATAAAAGATGTGAATACAGAATAAAGCACCTTCTCTTCAGCAGCCTGGACACGTTCCTCCAACTGGCCCAACAATGTCTGATATTCAGCATAGTCTAAAAAACATTAAATATGTGTCATTAGGAAGAAGATGCAAGTTTCCTGCAGAAATTTTGTCAAACAACTTTTATGAAATAAAATTTACCGATTTAGTCTATCCACAAATTTAGTGACCATATGAATTGGAATTACATGTATATCGAATAAACATTCCCCGAAAAAATGTATTTAATGGTGATGATGGTTTATTATAGAAACTATGTTACAATACGTACAATGACAATCAATACATGTAAGACATATATAATTTCATGGTGCAAGTAGAAAAAAACAGCACAAGACAATGATTAAGAGACCTGTACATTAGAAAATATTCATAAATTTTCACACAGTGATACATTCACAAAATTAAGTAACTTTTTATAAATGTCTGTCAAAATTCACAACTCTTACCCATGCGAACCTAACTAGACTGAAGCTAACATTTTGAATAATGGAGCATATGTTTGGACATACATTTTTCTGCAGTGTCAGCCAATTCCTCAATGTGTGTCCTGGAGTCCTGTAACTCGATCTTCAGTGACTGCACATTCGCTGCTGATGTCTTCCGTTTGGCTTGTAATGCAGCTGATAATGTCAAGTCAATACAGTGCAAAGGTCTTCAAATGTGAAAACGACAAAAGTAGGACAACAGAAGTATACATAGGGCCTTTACAGGATAACATTTATAACGTTATGTGGTTGTCGCTGATTATATGCCGACTGGACACCATTTTCATCTGGTATGTTTGTCAACTGCTTCAGAGTAACATAGTCTTGTACAACATATCTAAGAACTTTACACTTAGTTCAATGGTAGACCTGTTTACTCCAAATTCTCTGGACAGCATTCAGAAATGATGCACAACGGTTTCTTGGTCACACAATTCTAGTACTGTCTACAGCCAGGCACTCTTTTAGTTTTATATTACTGAACTGGGGCAAAGCATTGTCACACAGCAGCATGAGGAATTGAACCAGTCATCTCTTATGAAAGTCTGTACCACTGTGCTACCCTGTTGCACAAAGTGCATTGTCAGAGGGCAGTTCTTAGTGTTAAAACTTAAATGGCAGTAATACCTGTTTCATCATGTGAATTCTCAATATCTCTGGAGCTTAGTTCCTGCAGAAGGAGCAGCAATGTCTGTTGATAACGCGTCGAATTCTTCAGTTCCGTATACTGACCCTAAAAAAAACACTGTACACCGCTGTATAAGGAATGATCACTGGTATTGCATTGTTAAAAGCCAGCACTTGTATATTCCACATCAAGTACATTGGGAAGTTGCCACACGGGTACCAGACGATTATGTCATAAATGTTACATGAACTTCCCTGCAGTGCTCACCCCACAAAATAATGATCACCTGTGTACTTTCACTCGGTTTTGGACAATATTTAAATCAATCAATAGTAATTATACAAAACAAACAAAAGATCCATTAAACTGGTCCAAAGTATTCTGATTGTCTTTATCCAATATCCATGGGACATCACTGTCACAGCATGTAGTGGTAGACAGTAGACACACGCACGCACCAAAACACACACATGCCAAAACACACCAAAGCAAATCAAAACACACCCATACACACACAAAGTGACAGGTCTACATAAAGTGATGACCTACCCGCAGACGGTTCAGTTGGGTTTGAACCATTGTGTCTGCTATGTTTGCATTCCTCTTCACTTCCACACATAGCTGTCTCTTTTTCCATTCTCTCACCAGTCTGTAAGTTTTAGTATTATTTAATTCAGTAATATATGTCTGATCATAAAACCTTACTAAATTTATTTAAAAATTGAATTGTTCATGTTGTTGGTTATGTCCATTGATCAGCCAATCACAAGTTTTTTTACCTAGAGGCAGACACAATTGTATTGAACTGCAATTGTTTTCTTGTGCTGACCTATCAATAGCAATGTTTTTCTAAACTCCCATGGCATTGTTTCCAGAATTGCTTGTGTACTCATTGCACAATCTGTTAGCAAACATATATTATTAAATTGGACTACAAATATAACATCATCTTTCTGAGAATTTTAACACATCGTAAAAACATCATTAAACTTTTTAGCCTTGATTAAATAATTGATAGTAAATAATTAGATATGGATTTGTAGATAATTGTTAGTGCAGCCTGCCATACAACTGACTGATGCTTTCTTTTGGGTGATACTCATAAACATACAGAATAGCAGATGGTTAAATGTCATCTCTGAACATAATTTCCTAGATAGCTCACACTTTTTCAAACAAAAATCATTTGATTTAAATCACCATCCCAGGGTAGTAGTACTACACTACCCCAAGCAGATAAACCTGTTGAAATGTGGAACTTAAATTTTTTCCATGCCATATAAAAATGTAGGCTGAATAATTTGTACTTCATCCCACTTCATGTCTTGGTCGATGTCTCTCTGGGAACTAGACGCGCCCCGGCAAACTTCAAATGGCGTTTCCAGGAATTACCCGTCCAACCAACAATGACAATGATTCCACTGCCAAGTTACTTCCTGAACAATTTACATGTAACATCATTCACGATCATCACAAATGCCTGAAAGTCTTAGGGACGTAGCCCGTTGGTTAACACAGCAACACTAAGTTCCACATCTCAATGTGGTTATCTGCCAGGGGTACTGTTGTACTCGACAGTCCTCCTGGCCACGAGGACGCCCACAACAATTCCATACCAATCCACCAGACACCTCTACATATGATGATTTCAGCCCACAGTGAATTCGGCCCACACTGTCTGGCATCTTTTTAAAAATAAAAGTATAACAAATACCTGTACTTTAGTTGTAAGGATGTTTGGATTATGTACTTACTACTGGCTAGTACTGGCACTGTGTGGCAGTACTACATCTGCAACAAAGTCATGGATAGTACAACATAGTCATATATTCTGACAGATTAAAACATGAAGTTTAGTATATCAGTAAACCACTAAAAATCGCTGTATATTCCCTTTAAAAAGGGAATGTATAGTGGAACCCTGTATAATCACAGGACCGAATTCACCGTGGGCCGAAATCACCAACCAGGGCAGTGGCAGTGCAGTTGAACCAGCATGCAACCGCTAACGGCATCCTGTCTACAGTGTTAACATCTAGCTTCTTATACAGAATACGGTCAAGTAATATTATAATTATCTAATTTACGGAATGTCCCTATCTACACCGCTCCACATAAACAGAGAAAACTCATGTATTCGTACAGGTTTTGCTTGATTAGCTGCTCATCGTCAGCGAGATTGGTTTTCGCAAACTCGTCTGCCATTTTGATTTCCCCGCCACTTAGGGAGCAACCAGTAATAGTTTTAGTATTGGATAATTTTAATACATTTGATCAAAGATTTAAGTAAAATTTTACAAATGAATTATTTATTTACTTGTTTTACAAGCATTCGTAGGATGGCAAGAACACGAGCTGTGGACAAAAACAGGAGCAGGTGTTGAAAAGTATATAGGATACAGAATGATCCTTAACACCACAAATTCAGATGCCCACAAATGTTTCAGTTATCGTATTTCGTCTACTACACAGCGCCACTAGTCAAAATTGTATCGGAGAGGTTTGCGCACAAACTGGGTCGCATACGCCGGATAGCGCTGAATTGCATCGGCCGGAAAGTTCGATTTTGAATAGTAAGAATGGTGAAATACGTAATGATAATTAAACGTATAAGACTTTAACATAGTGTACCATTGTATATGAAGAAACATCAATACATCGTAACAATAAAATCAAAGAAAAGAGAAGATAACATTTCAGATGTATCCTATTAACTGCCATAGCATTGAACAGAAAGCTGCAGACAGTGAAGTACTTAACATTCTCTATAACCTATATGACATCATTTGTGGCACCAAGTCATGGCTAGATTCCTCAGTAAATGATGGAGAATTTTGTAGAAAATAGAAAAATGTTCTACTTGTTACAGCCCTATATATATATATATATATATATATATATATATATATATATATATATATATATATATATATATATATATATATATATATATATATATATATATATATATATATATATATACAGATGGCAAAACACCGCTGCCAGAGGGTTGTGTAGTAGAGTTTGTAAGACATATGACATGCTTGCTGACTTTTAATGCACTAAATATAGTCACGGTCCCCAGTAACTATCTGTCGGGAATGTTGACTACTAGAAACGTCCATTATGGACTGAGATCTCATGAAGTTCTGACACTCAGTATACCACGGACAATGCGGAAAGCTCTGGGGATCGCGCTTTTAAAGTGGCTGCACCTAAACTGTGGAATTCCCTACCCGAAGACGTGCGCAGTAGCAACGATACCAGTGCTTTTAAGAGTAAATTGAAGACTCACTATTTTAGCATAGCATATAACTAAGTTATTAATTTTAGTCATTTAAATAGCTTTACTTTTTATAATCATTTGTATTATGGCTACTGTACAGCACCACAGAATACCATATTGTATAGATATGGTGCACAGAAATTACTAAACATTTACTAGGGGAAGTAAAATATGCCACACAGGAAAAATCCAAAATCAAAGCCGGTCTCATGCAATGTATAAAACACCTTCCCATCTGGCTATGTTGATCGTAGCAACGGTGGATTCTTGCAACGTAAATTAAGGCATCAGATTCAGCTAATCTGCCACATGGCGAGATCCAAACATTTAAGAAAGACGTAGGTGTTATATATGTTGCTTAATAGGAAATCAGGTAGCAGCACTTCTAGTCATTAAAATTTCTGCAGAGGATAGTGCATTATATACTTTATTATAAATTGACAAATCTTTCATTGCGTATGCTGTGGTGGTTTATTTAAATACGATACGAAGTATGGCCATATTGATCTCTCGTAAGACCCAATAAGTTTTATTGAAAGCAACTATATGAACACACACTCGGTTAACTCATTTGTTGGCTCAAATATCAATGATCAGTTTGTTGCCAGTTTGACGCGCCAACCATACCCATGGCATCTCATGATCATTCTGGCAGGGAGACACGGGGGCTGTCACGCGGGCTGCCTGTCGATAATTATGTGTGAATCCAAAAGTGGCGGTTACGATTACACACTACGTCACCGACGATGATACGAATAACCTCGGTTCGATCTGCGCTATCTGGAATCAGAAAAGATAATGCTTGTGGGCGTATATTTGCAAGAACACGGTATGTGATGCACTGCATCATTTTGCGGAAGCCAGCTGACGTACATGACTGCGACCCGTCGAACGCGACTGGTTATAGGCAGGTTATGCCACAAAGAGCAGTGATTTCTAAGTTGTGCATCGTGTTTGTATGCCAGATGAGAGCGTCGCTCACATATGTTGCACACTCTGTCGTAAATGTAGCTACTTCAGAGATTTCTGCTTCGCCGACGACAATTAAGCCCATTTAAGTTATCATGGGCCAACTTTCGGTAGACGGTCTTGCGTGGGGAAGCTCGGAGGTCGACTGGTGTGAATCGAACTTCAAGATCACGTCCTTTGTGGCAGAATTCTGGAATACGGTAACTATTTCGAGAAGTGGCAAATGTGCCCGGTCTGCACGATATCATAACGTCTGAAATATTATGTTCATTGGTTTTTGACACAATAACTAAAATGTGATAAATAACGTTATAGTAACTTTCTTTGTTGTCTACGACTACGTCTCAGCCGAGTCATCATGAGCATGACAATACACTGTATTGTCATGCAGTCTAGACTAGACTACACACTTGAGTCTTGACCCGAGAGTAAAGACAAGTGACAGAAAATGTCAATGCCACAATGTCTTTAATGATCTACTAGTACTAATCCACAGGCATAGTCGTTGTCACAATTTCAGAATATTTAAACCATTTTATAGTAAAATATGACAACAAACGGTTTTACTTAAAATAATGTTTTATAGGGTGATTTGGGTGATCCCAAGATTACATCACTGATTGAAGTTAAGAGAATGTTGTCATCGGGGATAGCATAACTGACTGGATAGAACAATGGCTGACTGACAGAAGACAACGAGTTGTAGTAGATGGCGAAGTTTCAAATTGGAAATCGGTTTTGAGTGGGGTACCTCAAGGATCAGTATTAGGACCTATATTATTCTTAATTTATATCAATGACTTGGACGACAGTATAACAAGTAACGTACTGAAATTTGCGGACGACACAAAACTGTTTAGAAAGGTTAATACTGATGGTGATAAACAACATTTACAAAACGATCTAGACAGATTAGTGAAATGGTCTGAGAAATGGCAGATGCTGTTCAATTTTGGGAAATGTAAATGCCTACATACAGGACATGGGAACTTGAATGTAAACTATAAAATGGGAGCTACTGTTCTTGGTACTACTGTAAAAGAAAAGGACTTAGGAGTTACAATAAGCGCTGATATGAAAGTTTCAGAGCAGTGTGGTATTGCAGCTTCAAAGGGTAATCAAATTCTTGGATTGATTAGAAGAAACATAACATACAAGGGAAAAAAGTTAATTATACCTCTTTATAAAGCAATAGTTAGACCTCATTTAGAATACTGTATACAAGCATGGAGACCATATCGTAAGAAGGATATAGATACGCTTGAACGCATACAAAGGAGAGCAACTAAAATGATTCCAGAACTTAGAGACCTTAGTTATGAAGAACGCCTGAAAGAATGTGGTTTAACAACTCTAGAGACAAGGAGGTTAAGAGGAGATCAGATTGAAGTTTTTAAGATATTGAATGGGTATGAAAATATTGATAGAAATATGTTTTTCTCACTCAAGAAGGATAGCAGAACTAGAGGACATGAGGTAAAATTAGTAAAGGATCAATGTAGATTGGACATCAGGAAGCACTCGTTCTCACAGAGGACAGTAAATGAATGGAACAAACTGTCTACAGATTGTGTAACTGCTAGCAGCGTGAATATGTTTAAAAACAAGGTTGACACATATATCAGGAGGGCGGGTTATAAGTAGATGAACATTGTTGGACTCTCGATAAGCCAATGGCTTCCTTGTCCACTTGCCATCTGGGCCTTTGGCATGGATGGCAAATCTTGTTAAATCTTGTTAAATCATCAGTCGTCCAGTGACAGAATGGTTCAGAATGGAAACATGAGTTTGCTATCACCTATCTTGTTCAGGTGGTGGGGGCAGCTAAGGTGTTAGTTGATTTTTTTTCATTTACTTCCACATAATTCATGCTAGGAAATATTGTATTGAATGTAGAGACCACAAATAATCACATGGCAAAAACTTTGTATTCCGCCACTCCATCTTTTAAGAATAGTCCTTTTGGAAATTCCCCTGATTTCTTGGAAACACTGATGATGTTTCCATAGTAAATGATCTTGTGCAAGGAAAACAAGGAATCAGTAAAGAAAATTAAGAAAAAACACACTTTATGGAAACGTTATATGGAGACAAAAGAAGGAAAATACTATACTGAATATTGTAGGGCTAGAAATCAAGTCCGAAAATTAACGAGGAGGATACAGAAGGAATTTGAGTTGAAGCTAGCAACAGAAGCTAAGACAAACCCAAAAGCAGTATGGAAATATATGAACTTCAAAACCAAGAATCGGGTAGGTGTTTCAGACCTAAACACAGACCATAAAGATCCTAAATCTAGACTCGCAGATTCTGATAGGGAAAAGGCAGATGTCTTAGGACATTTTTTAAAAAAGTGTTTTTACCGTAGAGTCAGATGGTGATATCCCTCATATTCCACCAGTGAAATTAAGGCACAACATGGAAGAATTGACTATTGATGAGGAAATGATTAAAAAACCTTGATAACCTTAATGTGTGTAAATCGGTAGGGCCAGATGGTGTTCATCCTAGGTTGTTGAAAGAGCTATCTAATCATCTATGTAAACCACTAGCTAGGCTATTTAATAATTCACTGGCTGTGGATGAACTACCAAAAGAATGGAAACGGAAGGATCTCAGCCATATTTAAGAAGGGTAATAAAAAAAACGCAGGAAATTATAGACCAGTCAGCTTAACAAGTATAATATGTAAATGTATGAAACGATGTGTCAAAGACCAAATTGTCAATCATATGATTAGGAATAAATTATTCAGTACGCAACAATTTGGTTTTATTAAAGGTCATTCTATGGTACTCCAATTATTAAATGTTATTAACTCATGGACCAAACCTTTAGACAGAGGGGAATCTGTAGACGTTGTATATTTGGACTTCATGAAAGCTTTTGACACCATCCCTCACAAAAGATTGATAGGCAAACTTAAATCGTATGGAATAGAGTATTGCACACTAAGATGGATCCAGGCATTCTTGTCTGACCGGGTACAGCAGGTCAATGTAAATGGTACAAATTCTGAGTGGGCAAATATAACAAGTGGTATTCCACAAGGCAGTGTATTAGGACCGATCCTATTTTTTTATACATAAATGATCTTCCTGAGAATATAGTTTCGAATGTATATATGTTAGCGGATGATACAAAGGTTTTCAAAACGATTACTAGTCCACATGACCAGCATACACTACAGAACGACTTAGATTATTTAACATCTTGGTTAAGTAAATGGTTATTAAGGTTTCACCCAGATAAATGTAATTTAATGCACGTAGGGAAAACAATACAGCAAGAGTATGCATACAACATGAAGATAGATAATACTGCCCATGAATTAGGAGGAACAGAAGAACAAAAAGACATTGGGGTTATAATTGATTCAAACCTAGAATTTGATAAACACATAAACCAAAAAATAAACAAAGCAAATAGTATCATGGCAGTTATTAAAAGGTCCTTTACAACCCTAAATCAACATAATTTTGTGCCATTATATAAAGCTTTAGTTACGAGTCATCTAGATTATGCAATATCAATATGGTCCCCTTATAAACAGAAATACAAAGATGCTATCGAAAATGTGCAAAGACATGCAACAAAGCAGCTTCCTGGTATGAAGAATATTCCTTACGAGGAAAGACTTCATAGATTGAAACTTCCTACACTTGCATATAGACGAACTCATGGTGATATGATTGAGGTATATAAACTGCTCCATGGGAAATATGACAGTGATGTATCTAACATTGTCAAGCTGCACAAAAACAGTGATAAAAGGGAAGGAACAACGGGTCATAGTTTGAAATTGTTTATAGAACGTGCTTGTACAAATGTTAGAAAAGAAAGCTTCTCACTTAGAGTTACCAGTTTATGGAATGATCTACCGGAAGTAGTTGTAACTGTCCCAAGTGTCAACTCATTTAAAAACCATCTAGATAGACATAGGAGTACTGAGGAGTTTCTCTACAACTACAAAGCCACCTTGCCAGGAAGTCGTAGAGCATTCCAAGAGAACATTGAAGACCTGACCACCGAGGCCACCGCCTACGGTCAGGAAGAACCTAAATAAACCTAAGTAAACTAAGTAAGGAAATATTGTACTGAATGTCGAGACCACAAATAATCACATGGCAAATGCCACTCCATCTTTTAAAAACAGTCCTTTTGGAAATTCCCCTGATTTCTTGGAAACACTGATGATGTTTCTATAGTAATGATCTTGTGCGCTTCACGTCAGCGCACACGTCATGCCTGCATAAATTCATTTGCAGTGAATGAGGTTCACATTTCATCTACTTACTGTGATTCCAGTACACTGTGCACATTATGATGCTTACCTAAATTAATTATGTTCTTAAAATTGCAAATATCAGCACTATTTTATTTTATAATATTGTAAATGCTCTTGTTACTAACTTAGAGGTTCAGATGGGGTGGTAATAGGCTAAACAAATAAGCCATTAGAAGCTATATAAATAACCTCCAACATTACAACTGTAAACTTCTCAGTTATATGAAAATGGCTAAGGCCAAGCATGCATCCAGCATTTTAAAGACAGTGTGGAACACACCATCTTTCTCAACACGAAACAATATCAGAATCTTCAACACCTACGTGAAAAGTGTGCTGCTATATGGCTCTGAGACATGGAGAGTAACCAAGACAACAACCCGAATTCTACAAACATTCATTAACAAATGTCTGAGATACATCCTGAAAACCAAATGGCAAGATAAAACCACAAAGAAAGAAATCTGGAGGAGGTTGACAGACCAACACAACATCAGAAGAGAGATTGCAAGAAGAAAATGGAAACGGATAGGACACCCCCTCCGAAAACAAATCAGCAATGTCACGAGACAGGCCTTAAATTGGAATCCACAAGGAAAAAGAAAAACAAGCAGACCCAAAACTACTTGGAGGAGATCAATAGCCGAGGAAGTAAAGAAACATGGAACCACCTGGAAAGAAATGAAGAAAGCAGCAAACAACAGAGTGCTTTGGAAAAGAGTCGTTTCGGCCTTATGCTCTACCTTGAGTGAAGAGGACTAAGTAAGTAAGTAATGTCAGTGATGTAAATCTGTATTTTGTATTCCTTTTTGTCATTGTGTAAGATTGCGAAAAACGTCTTCTTTCCCGTTTCTGTATTGATCCAACAGTTTGGAATCTAATGAGATGTTCTTTCCTGTTACAGCTCAGCAATGTACTGTTCATCATCATACCACCTGTTCTCGTCTACCTCTTCCGTCCATATTCTCGTCGGGTCACGCGAGGGGTCAACATTGTGTGGACACTTCTGGTGGTTGTTGGTCTCGGATCCGCCTATTTCCACAGCACCCTCAGTCTTGTGGGTCAGTTGCTGGACGAGATAGCCATAATCTGGGTGTTTATGGCTGCTCTCGGGCTCTGGTACCCAAAGAGATACATGCCTCCGATATTACATAGGAGCAGGTAAGCATTCACTGATACCATATCATGATATGACAACCCTGCTGAAGCACCCCCCCCCCATTGTGGTGTCCTAGCTGTTGTACAGTTGTCCTCACTGCTACATGTTCATTCTATGTCCATTCATCCAATTAATTTTGTTATTTAGGATACATTTGTGGAACAAATTATGTTTTCCCCCACAAAAAATCAGATATGAAAGAGTTACTTTCATAATCCTTTTTTACACCTTTTAGCGGATTTGGTGCCTTGCCTACTGGCCTTGGTGCCTCCTAAATTTCTATAAACGTCAAGGCCTTGGGTCACCAAGCTTTCAGCGGTTGGTCTATGACTCCAGGAACATTTAATTTTTTTTAAAACCACCCAACTATTAGGCCAAATAAAATTCTCAATCATCATCAACTTCAGAAGTGTACCAAGTGTATTTCTTGCACCCCTCCGCAGAAAGGTACATAAAAAATTGCCCTTTAGCAAAATTTGGATCTTGCTTCGTTTTGTTTTGCGGCATCTATTTATGACGCCTTACCCTGAATTGTAGAATTACCATGAATCATACAATTGTTCCAAGTTCTGTACAATTGTTAGAAACGCTATACCCTGTACATGTTTTCTACGATTGTCGATTGTTCCAAGTTATGTATACCATCCACTACACAGTTGTAATGGTAACAAATTATAAGCAACACTGGTGTTCCCCAGCCAACCATTGGTCCAGTTTTGAATGTTTAATCAAGTAAATTCAAGTTGCAGGCTTTTGTTGCAGTGGTGACATGCTGATTGGTGCTACTGTTGGGGAAGACGGCATGAGAGTTACCATGTTTTTGTTGGTGTAAGCTGTGGTGGTGATGTTGAGCATGGAACCTTGTATTTCAGACTACGGTTCCAGGCGTCCATGTTGTGTCTCTCACTACTCACGTCCTGCCTCGCACTCATCGCCCCGGCAATCAACAGCATCGTGCTCTTTGTGCTTGGAATACCTGCTACAACACTTCTTGTGCTTGAACTGAAAAGGTATTTAAAACATTCTCCTCAACGTATTTAGCCCATCGTGAATCTGGTTCGTTTATGTTCAAATCTGTAAAAACACATTGCATGAAATATGGCATATAAAACTATCCTATGATGGCCTTAGATTAAAGATTACTTTTTATGATACAGTGTAGTGAAACAAAACAATATAGAAACGTGATGTTAATGATAAAATAGTTCATGGGTTGATGACATGCAAAAGAGAATCCCGATCTTTTGTGAGCAGTGACATAAACTTGCTGTGCTCCTTTGTAGATGTGCGAGTCCTCGAGTCTACAACATGGGTGTGCGTTGTGGCTTCATGTGGGTCATCGCACTTGCATCATGGTTGAGCGATCGTATGTTCTGTCACTTCTGGGAGGCGATCCACTTTCCCTACATGCACTGCTTCTGGCACATTCTCATCTTCCTTGCGTCGTCGCAGTGCTGCATCTTGTTTGCGTATTTCGACGCGGAGGAAGAAGTTCCGGAGGCGAATCCAAAGCTGCGGTTTTGGCCGTGTGATGACTATGACCTGTGTGGCATTCCCTACATCTCATTTCACCCGATGGAAATAAGCAAACTTGAACAAAAGGTATATTGATACAACAGCTTTGTGAGAAGCTGGTTTGATGTCTCACCATGCAGACATGTGTGACGTGTATCAAGTCACGCAGTTTATTAGCATCCTGTGTATGTAGCCAGCTTTACATATAGATATGATAAGCAAATTTATTTCTTATATAATGTGAGTAAATAATAAATTAGGTATTTCTGCATGATGAGATGTACTGGAGATGCAGGTGGTATGATACCATTCACACGGAATAGTGATTTTCATTCAGTAGTATCACTGGTATGTTTATTCCAAGGAAGATGTCTGTTTTAATGGCAGTGGTCAAATGAAGCATTGCAGTAGATATGTGGAAAGTGGGAAAGACTTCAGTGTCATTCAGTGACAACAACAGTGTGGCAAAAGTGACATGTCATGGAATTGCATAGATGAAAGAAAGCGATCATGGCATTTTATTTGATGGTTTGTCAAGACTTCAAGAACTGTACATTTGGTACTTTCAGAGGTTCTACAGTCTACACTTATTTGTTTTCGGTACAACTGATATAACTGTTGTTATGTATCTGCTGTGAAAATGGATTTCTTATCTGAATGAGTTTTTGTAAATATGTACTATTTCTTAATTGCTGTTTGCAAAATGCATATTTTGTTTGTTTGAGGCCGGTATTATTAATATTATTGCTGCAAACTATGCAGTTGTATTATGGTATGCGCTCATGATGATTGAGGGGTCCAGTGCTAGAGCATCTGTGGTGAAACTGTAATTGTTGTTGACAGCTCTTGTAATCTTGATGGTGATCTGTTTGCTGCATCAGTTGCATCGATTGGTTAGCTATTTTGGGAATTCCTGTGAATCAGTTATTCAGTCTCTTTTGTGTCAACATGTGATAATGTCTCAAATTGGTAATCAATATGGCTCCAATGTAGACTAAGTTGTTGTTGTGTTTACATATTAGGCATGCGTGGCGTGGCACATGGAATTCCTTGTGCTTAGTTTTTTTTACTGAAAGCTGAGTGTGGTATTTCCTTAGTGTTAAATGTAGACCACACAACAGTGGCACCCCATGGTTGGTCAGGAACCAGCCAAAAATGGAACAATTCTGTATCTGGTGACACCTGGGGGACAATTTTGTATATTCTACACCATGATGCCACTTGGTGGATACAACATACAATGGCACAGTTGAAACTCAAGCCATAGATGTATAATTGTAATAATTCTATCTGGTTTGGGAACTCTCCCTTTCTTCTGATTCCACCATTTAATTTCCCCAGTGAGATCAAACAGTGAAACATTCCGTTATCTAATCCGTTCATTTGTATGGGAATCAATTATCCACACAAGCATGTGGCACTGTAACAGGAATATTCAGTGTTTTAGATGTTTTTACAAATTGGAATAGATCTGTGTTTTTAACACTGTTACAGTATGAATGAAGTGACAATTATGTTGAGGTTCTGCCCCATGTCAGAAATGTTATTGGTAGAATAGTTTTCTGGAGGAAGAATTTTTAATTTTACTGGGCTAAAACATTGTGGTTGTAAAATATAACTTTTTTCATGACCATTTCTGTTTTTTATAGGTAAAACATTAGGAATAAAGCAACATACCTGACACCAGCTTAATTTCAGTTGACAATACAAAGTTAGGAACATTGATTGCGTTTTAAAATTTGTGCAATTTTCTTATATTTTAAAAGGTTTATTTTGGTATTTTTGGCTTATTTTTGGTATTTTATCGAAGAGCAGAACATTTTTGAGATCTGATGTTTTAGAAGTCAGTATTATAGCAGTATATGCAGCATTGTTATACAGTTTGTTTAGATTCTTTAATGACTTGGGGCAGGTCTGTCTTCCTGTTTCTGGCTGTTCATGCAGTGTTTTGATGTTATGGTGCAATAATATACTATTGTTGGTTGTTTAATTTTTTTAAAGATTTCATGGGTTCTGTACACCCACAGATAATTTTTTTTTATAATGTAAACCGCACACACAGATTTTGAATTTGTTTTTAATAATGTAAACCGCACAGATGTTTTAACGGTTGTAAACAGGTTTGTGATTGACATATTTTCAAAATGTAACCCTTTACAATGTCAGAATGTCAGATTATAAAATTAAGCATTCAATATTTTGTTACTCGAGTCGTGAAAATTGTATATAACTTGAGTATTTTTTATGTATTAATACTCTAATAAAGATACCACTAATTAACCTTTTGTCAACAGCACCTAATTGTTTTAAAATGTAATAAGCAATTGTGTGTAAATATGAATGACACAGGGTATTGCACATTTGGTGTGCTCTATGTTTGCTAATAGTATGTGCCAACATTTGTAAGATAAACAATTGAACAGTTGATGTTACTTTGAACAATACCATATTATATGTACGCACAGAAGGAAGATCTGTTTATCAAAATATACAGTATGTTATTTATTTGCATGTTATGTATAATATATCTGGGATGTTTGTACAGCTGATATATTCATGCAAAATGTATTAAAATAATGTGTTGTCATTCATTAGCTTTATATAATTTTTTAATCACAAACAGATGAGTCATGGTTTGGTAGCACAATGGTTAGAGCATCAGCCTCTCAATCAGTAGAACTAGGGCTCTGATAACAAGTTTACGGCGACCACGTATTTTTATCAACTGTAGTTTAGAAATTCATATTTATGACTGACTATTTAAGATCTGAGAAGTACTTGTTTACAACTGACAATTTATAAATTTTTTATATCAATAGTATATTATAGAAAAAAATCTAATTACTCCCAGGAAATGAGCGTTTTCTTTTGAGTGAGAGAGAAACAGAAAATTATGTCAGTGGGTGTCAGGAATTAGTCAGGTACAATTGTTTGCAATGCTATGCGTGTTTCTATCATTGTTCCAAGTTACATAATCTTCATCAAAAGCTTCAAAGCGCACCCCTTGTTGGATATACTCCCGATGACATCACAAAATGTTGGGACCGAATTAGAAGAACCAGGTGTAAGATCGCTGTGTATTATCACATTTAGTGACGAATATATCATCTGTATGTGTAAAGTTGTAGTTTGTATTATGTGTCATAGGCACTTTATGTTGTTAGGATTACCTGGTTGTGACTGACTGTTGATTTGGAGTTTAAGACTTAAGATGCAGTGTGACAACTTGGCAAGTTTCTACCATTTATGATTGGTGCGTTGCGGAAGGCTCTGATTTGGTAATGGAGTTTAGGTTAAATAATGATAAATCATTGTCTCGCAAGTGATCAGTATTGTTGTTATGTTATTACATAAGTAAGGCACAATAACCATGCATTGTTATCGAACTGTATTTAGTGTGTTTCAAATGAAGCAGTGTTTTTGTTTATATGCAGCTATTTGAACATTTCTGCTTTGGCAGCTATTGTGCTTCTGGTTGCTATCCATTATGGTCATTAATGAGACAAATTGCTTTGTTGCATATTTAAATTAAACATTTGTTAAATCCTCTACATGTGATTCTGCTGTCTTGATTAAAAGTTGTGTTGGATGTATTGATCACATCACAATCACGTGTTATGTAATTGATATGGTCCACAAGATAAGTCTTACCATTAATCCTGACTGAACACTTATTGTGACTGAGTGAATGTGTGAGTGATTGAGGGAGGGAGGGAGGGAGGAGGGAGGGAGGGAGGGGGAAGGAGATATAGCGAGAGAGGGCATAAGAGAGTGGAATACACAAAACATATCTAATGCCTGTTTCTGTGTTGGCGTGAAGGACATGATTACTTGACTTCCCATGGCTACTACACACACACGCACGCGCGCACGCACGCACACACACACACGGGCAACGTATGGGATAGTCTATATCGCATTCTTTGTGCGTTGTCTTGTCTCAGATAGTTAAGCATCATGAATGATATCCTGAAGGAATCATATCCTCATCTCGAACACAATGTTCTCTAGGTATAGGTGTGCGCGCGTATGTGCGTGCAGGCTTGGGTTTATGATAGCCTACATAACAAAATCGAAGTGTTAACAATATGAAGCAGACAGATGGTGCAATCTTTTAATGAAGGCAAAAACATACAGCTGGATTGCTACATGAATGTGTCACTTATTAGCAGACGAACACACGTTCGTCGACATGTTATTGCTGCAGTAGTCCCATGGTTAAAACTGCAAAACGATTAACAAAATTGCGCGTAATAACGTCGCAATGTAGTGGCGTTTCCTTTCTCAGATATGTGTCCCAAGTCAGACGTAAGTGGTCTATACAAAACCGTCATCCATTTTCCTCTCTAGTGTCCATAACGGGTTTATTAAAAATCACATAATATACGATAATATAAGTGCTTAGTTTACAGATCTTCGGTGCTGGCCATTTGCTCCTCAGTAAGGTCATAACTGCGTTCAAGGTCGTTCATGCCGCAGTCAATGATTTTGATCCGCTTGGCTGGCGTTGCAGTGTTCCCGACAACGGGAACTTCGTTGATTGTTTCGATGACGTCCTGAAACACAACTTTTATATAATTATGTGGCACAAGTACCTTTTCATATGAATTATTTCATTATGTGTCTATTCTGTGCGTGCGTGTGTGCATTTATTCATAAAATGAAACATACATTCGTGCACACGCCCGCACATATACATACATAAATAAAGATACAGAGAAAGACCGACCGATAGAAAAACAGAAAGACAAACGTAGCGAGGAGAGATAGTGCAATGGAAAGAATGGGTGCGTGAGAGAGAGAGGGGGGGGGCAGACATGTAAGGAGCTTATGTACTTACGAATCCGCGGATGACCTTTCCGAAGACGACGTGTTTGCCGTCGAGCCATCGCGCTTTGCTGAGCAGGATGAAGAACTGGGAACCGTTGCTGTCCTTGCCGTGGTTCGCCATCGAAACCCAGCCAGGGTGGCGATGACTCAGGATAAACTCCTCGTCGTTGAAACGTTCACCATAGATGCTCTTGCCTGCGACATCACCAGCGACAAGCATGTAAACCATTGTGTACGGTGGCGGATATTCCACCTAAGCCTACTTGCATTTTGTTATAATTGCATATATCTCCGTTACTAACCAAACTGAAAGTGCGAGGAATGCGTATGATTTACACCTCCAGCAATATGCCGCAATGCTCCCGCCCGATCCGACGGTAGAAGTATGAGCTGTTTCTGAATAAGGATTTATCTCTAATAATAACGTTTTAACATTTGCCCAAAGTGTCAGCGTATGTGCTTATTGTCGTGCAGGAGTGTTTGTGGTAGAGGGGGACACATGCTGGTCTGGTGGATAGCGTTAACCATTGCTCTCCCCAATAACGGTAATAGTCTTGAATGTAGGTTCTAATCAAGGTATCAAACATGTAGGATACAATGTCCCAGTGATATAATATATATATGGTTATTTCCTCAAACTTGATATTTTCAGAACAGCTTGAATGACATTTTTAGTTTGCATTACACAGCAAATCACAATTTGCCTAGTGTACGCAGAAGACTTCTTGTTAAACTGACTGACTCATAATAAGTCCTCAGTTGCAAAATATGTTTTGTTTATTATTCTATCAACATGTATTTAATGCTTCACCAATTACGTACTTCCGGTTCCATCTCCAACGACGATGTCTCCCATCTGAACGAGGAAGTCACGCACGATCCGGTGTACTCTCGTGTTCTTGTAGTGGAGCTTCGACTACGACAGAAAACACCGCACCGTCAATCAACTCTTCGTCCGAAAACAACGAAGCGGTTATCGCGATTAGAATAGGTATGATAGAGCCATATATCATACAAATACTGGTTTCGTCGTTTTTAGACTGCGGATGCAGAATGTTTAGATAAAGAGTAGCAGTGGACGTTATGTCAAAACAAATCTGATTAGGTTCGGGATAGGTACATATGTATTTAAGACAGCACCAGTTATAAGATATTTTCTGATGACTACGAGTGAAGGTTTAGTGACGGGTCCCGGGACGTCATGCCAGTGATGCTACATTATTAGAATGATATAAACAAAGTTATGTAAATAAGATTATTGATACGCATAGATTAAGTTTAGTCTTTTCATAAATCGTGCATTAGTGGGAAACCACGGAGACTCACAGCAATATATATGTTCACCTCTCGTCGGCTTTATGCCACATCCAAATAATACCATGCCACATGCCATATGCCTACTCCGAAAGGTACCCCAATGATATCTCCCAAGTACGTCTTCTGCTACGTGACATCCTAGACCAAGGTTCTACGGGGTTACGTAGCATTGCCCATCATAATGTTGCCATTGTTTCTGTGTGTTCGGTTAGACGTGTAACTCACCTTGGCACTCTTGTATCCTTTTGTGATGGCGACAAAGTTCATGACGGTCATCGGAGCCACCTCGCCAAACAAGGCGATCACGAAACGTCCTCTGAAAATTCACAATGAAAGCCAGAACTGCAGAAGTAAAAAATGTAAATCGTGTTCACGTCTGCCATTAGAATGAACATATCCGACGGTTTTATGCACGACATTTACAAAAGATGCTATACTACAACTATGCTTGTTGCAGAGCAGATGAACTTGAAGCAAGGATATGTTTTAAAGAACTATGGTGACACTCTCCCCAATTAACAAATGTTACATTTGACATTTAATAAGACATGACGGTTATGTTTAGGGCCTACCTAAGTATCGGAAACCCGATGCACTGACGCATGATGTGATTTCAACATAGTTTTATATAGACGTTGGCATTGTCTAGTAATAAGTGATGTGGTATGTTTCACAAATGTACATACTCGCCTTATTAAAAGGTTCAGAATACAGTTACATTTCCCATTGGTGGCCATGTTAATGTTTTGCATAATTATAAGAAAACGTGACCATCAAAAATTCTAAAAGTTTTAACCAGCCGCTGTCATCTTCCCACTGATATGCTGGTCGAGTTTTGTCAACATTAGACATTTCTAACTCTTGTAATATGCCTGTATTTGCGATACCCCTCAATGTTTACCAATATTTGCATGAATTACGACGCACTCGTGTCTAGTGGCTAAACAAATCACAAATATCCTTACGCCTATTAAAATCATCTAAAAATCCACCATTTCACTCTCAACAGCTTCCACCAGCAAACCTGGTAATGTCCTTGCACGAAAGTACTTATGTCAGAACGTATACATTTTTAAAAACATCCTATATCCAAACTTTCTATGCCCTACATTCGTGTGTAACACACCAGGAAGTCTAACTGAGGTATGACCCCCTAAAAGTACCATGGCAGTGGCGTATCTTATATAATATGTGTGTGCATGTGCGTGTGTGTACGCGCACTCGTACGCACACAAACACACACACACACACACACACACACACACAACGCATTCCAGCATAACTATAACTTTAAGACCTCATTTATTTTAGATACATTTATTGAGTACGTTTTCTATTAAGACACACCTTTCCCGTTATGATTCCCTGACTTATGACCTAAATCGTCAGTGAAGTTGTCTGTGAGTTGCCAGCCGTGGGCAGTGACTAAGAACTGACCTGTAGTCCTGGCCTGGACCGTCCATGTCCTTGATCTCGACCTCGAACCATGCCTCGTCCGTCACCGTGAAGTTGCCGCAGTGGGCCAAACTGACAATCGCCGCCAAGGTCGCTACGAATAGTTGCGTCGACATCTGTTAAAGCAAACAGGTGTGTGCATTTAATGCCACCGACGGTTATGTGTGATCGGTCAAGTACCAACATAAGTAAGCATACGCTGTATGAACGAATACATATAATTCCTTTGTTGTGTGCAACGTGTCCTCTTCGTATATTACTTACGATTGTCAACGAATCATTGCGTAACAAAGCTTGTTGCCAAACAGACGAAATGAAGCTAAAATATAACAAGCATGCCCACTCGCGCAACTGGCAAATTCGAATGCGAATGATTGGTCAATATTATATATTTTCAAACTGCTCCGCCTATTGACAAATCATGCTAATATAACGAAGATTTTGGAAGCGACCCCGGTACATTAATGCTGGTTGGCCCTACCGAAACGTAACATGTAACTGTCGTTATCAATAAACTTATGCACGCGAGAACAACTTTGAAATCTCCGTTCAATTAACCACGGACGAATGCTGGGAAGTGTTCTTTATTCTTATGTTGTATTCCCCTTAATATGTTGCAGTGTGGGCCACATTACTAATTATCCGCCACCTACAACGACTTGTCTCCATATCTCTCGATCTTCGAGATTCCACGAGACAGTGCAACGGCATGCTATATAGACAGCCGAACGACCCGGCAATATATATTTCACGCTTCACGATAATGAACTGCGTGGAGCTAACTTTTTTCGACTTAAAGAACGCGGGTATTACTGTGGGATGAAATATAGACCACTTAGGTAAAAGTAGCTTTGCTGACACAAGTTAAATACCCAAGGCAATGCCTTAAACATCGAACTATTTCTAATATATGAGTTCTTACGTACTGTTTAACTCTCAGTTGCTTCCTTTTAAAACCGCACGACTTGCTTTTTAACATGTTGCGAATTACGTTTTTCATGTTAATTTATCCTCAATTAAATATGATCAGATCGAGCAACACTTTAATGATCCAACCCGAAACGGTTTGTGAAAGGATCCGCGTTGAAAGCAATCGTTTGAGTTTGGATCCAACGCCAAGTCGGGTATGGTTAGATGTAGACATGCGAGGATGTTTTTGTCAGTCCTGTTTTGATGCTAGATCGAATAGGAGTGATTCCATCCCAACCAGAATATTTCATTATACTAAACATCTGAATATGTTAAGCGTAGTGCACTCTATTGTAATTATGCTGTGATTAAGCTTATTTAAACATTATACTTTTCGTCCTCTCTATCGTAATAAATAATCGTTTCCTCTTTATAGCTTTCTTAAATCTAATCCAGACACTTCAGAAAATAAACACGCTTCCTTTCGTAAAGTTACTCAACCACAAGTTATCAAAAACAATGTCATAAATGACACTCTTTTTACTTACCTTATGCTATGTTCTGCTGCTAATTCGGCGTTGGTGTGATGCATTGGCAGGCAGAGCGCTGATTTTATACACCCGGGCGTGTGACAGGAGTGGCGGGGAACGAATAGGACGTGCTGCAGCTGCGTCCGACTACATCGACCCCGCCACGTCAGAGACGCGCTGGCACGGAGGGGAGGGACTGCGCGTTGATGTGGCTGATTGCCTACGTCGTCAAAGACGTGGCGTCTCAACTTGAAGTGTTGTTGTCAATTCTGCCAGTTGTAGAAACGTGACAGACGTTGGCAAGTAGCAACATTCGGCTATTCTGAGCCTTGCAGTGTCAACGTGAACCTTAGTATTTCAGCGTGGGAGCGATATTAGCAATATTACTATTATAACCACATAATAAAGGGTAACCAACTGAACCACGGCCGTAAACAGGTTGGAACAAATTTCGAGAAAAAAAACCTGTTTTAGAAGTAAAATGTTGTTGCCACTTATTTCAAGAAACAGTCTTACTAAAATTATTTTTGTTGGCCATTGCCATTCTGTCATGGTACGCTACTGCTGTGTCATGGTGCGCTACCACTCTGTCATGGTACGCTACCACTCTGTGACGATACACTACCACTCTGTCATGGTGCGCTAACACTCTGTCAGGGTATGCTACCATTCTGTCACGGTACACTACCACTCTGTCACGGTACGCTGCCAGGATTCGCTATAGCAACTCTTTTAATTCGTTTACAACATGCCTAGCTTCTCCTAAGGGCAATTAGGTGATTATTTGGATTACAGTTAATTAGTGTGAATATACCGGTTATGGGTGAAACAACGATAAACAAATCTTTTTAGTATAACGTAAAATTTAAATGTTGAAACGGATAAATTCTTAATTTATTTAATCACACTGTTTTTTCCAAAAAATAAAATACCGTTATTACCAATCCAATGGCTACAACAGTTCAGTGCTCCCCGCTACGTCTCAGTAGCCCCGTTTCTTTTTTTATTTGTACACAGGTATTCAGTTAAATGGAGGACAACTGGCTTTCTACTAAATGTGTAATAATTAAATTGGATACTGATTAACTCGCAGTAGCTTTCGCCTATCTCTGATCAATTATTTTATTAGCTTTTCACTCAATGAGTGAAAGTGAAATTAAGTTTAGAAAGTTGAATGTGGCCTATTATTGCCTTTACCTTTCAAAAGAAATATATACAACACTTATTTGATGAATGCTGTAGCCTTAGATAAAGACTGGACCTTATTTTGTTATATTTTATTCCATAATCATATTTTTGATGAACAGCTACTCCAAAAAAGATTTTATTGTCAAAATAAATAATGAGTACTCTAGAGGGTGTGTGTTAAACTACTGACATTTGATTTTCACACCTCGAGGGCTACTGGAACAGGGGCTACTAACACGGGGGTACTGAGACGGGGGCTACTAACACGGGGGCTACTGGGACGGGGGCTACTAACACGGGGTACTGAGACGGGGGCTACTAACTCGGGGTACTGAGACGGGGGCTACTAACACGGGGGCACTAACACGGGGGTACTACTGGGACGGGGTCTACTAACACGGGGTACTGACATACTAACACGGGGGTACTGAGACGGGGGCTACTAACACGGGGTACTGAGACGGGGGCTACTAACACGGGGGCACGGGGGCTATTAACACGGCGTACTGAGACGGGGGCTACTAACACGGGGGCTACTGGGACGGGGGCTACTAACACGGGGTACTGAGACGGGGGCTACTAACTCGGGATACTGAGACGGGGCTACTAACTCGGGATACTGAGACGGGGGCTACTAACACGCGGTACTGAGACCTACTAACTCGGGGTACTGGGACGGGGGCTACTAACACGGGGTACTGAGACGGGGGCTACTAACTCGAGGTACTGAGACGGGGGCTATTAACACAGGGGTACTGAGACGGGGGCTACTAACACGGGGTACTGAGACGGGGGCTACTAACTCGGGCTACTGAGACGGGGGCTACTAACTCGGGGTCACGGGGTACTGCGACGGGGGCTACTAACTCGGGGTACTGAAACGGGGGCTACTAACTCGGGGTACTGAGACGGGGTCTACTAACATGGGGTACTGAGACGGGGGCTACTAACTCGGGGTACTGGGACGGGGGCTACTAACACGGGGTACTGAGACGGGGGCTACTAACACGGGGTACTGAGACGGGGGCTACTAACTCGGGGTACTGAGACGGGGGCTACTAACACGGGGTACTGAGACGGGGGCTACTAACTCGGGGTACTGGGACGGGGGCTACTAACACGGGGTACTGAGACGGGGGCTACTAACACGGGGTACTGAGACGGGGGCTACTAACACGGGGTACTGAGACGGGGACTACTAACTCGGGGTACTGGGACGGGGGCTACTAACACGGGGTACTGAGACGGGGTCTACTAGCATGGGGTACTGAGACGGGGGCTACTAACACGGGGTACTGAGACGGGGGCTACTAACACGGGGTACTGAGACGGGGGCTACTAACTCGGGGTACTGAGACGGGGGCTACTAACACGGGGTACTGAGACGGGGGCTACTAACACGGGGTACTGAGACGGGGGCTACTAACACGGGGGCTACTGGGACGATGACACAGATTCACACTACAAGGTCCGAGCTAGCGGGAGTGCAGGACTAAACAAACACTCTCCCGAGTGTCTCCAGTGGATTGAGGTTATAGCTTTATTGGCATATAAGTTCAAACACTCTTACACTTCCGAATATTTACTTATTGTTAATATATTATTAATGAATAACTGCCAACGTGCGTGTGTGCGTGCGTGCGTGCTTTCATTTATGCATACTAATGAACAATAAGTTCATAGATATTGATAATTGCCTGAATCGGGACTCAAACGGGACAATCCCGGTCTCAATCACTGCGCGGATGCGCTGATAAATCAATAGCTAGCGCGCGCAGATGTTCATAACACAAAAACAGGCTTAGCCACGTTATGTAAGAGCATTGGTCTAACTACCATTGTCTAAACTGACACGCTGGACAAATATGGTGAAAGGTTGTCGCAATGACGTAATTTCAACGTCATTTAAACCACCCGAGCTCCGCTGTGTCTGCGCGTGCTGTTCGCTGAGCATCTGACGTAGCTGGAGAATTTCAGCAACACGCAAGACATACGTGGCCATCTATGCTATTATTGTAGTTAATTTTGAGCAACAACATTATACATGCGTTCTTGTATATATATATATATATATATATATATATATATATATATAGAGCACACCCATGATATATATATATATATATACACACACACACACACATATGTGTGTGTGTGTGTGTGTGTGTGTGTGTGTGTGTGTGTGTGTGTGTGTGTGTGTGTGTGTGTGTGTGTGTGTGTGTGTGTGTGTGTGTGTGTGTGTGTGTGTGTGTGTGTGTGTGTGTGTGTGTGTGTGTGTGTGTGTGTGTGTGTGTGTGTGTGTATGGGTGTCCTTCAGGTGCCATTTGTTTTGGCCATTCATAGTTGTTGAGACACAGCGATGCATATTTAAACAAACAATTACTCCTGCTTTTTGGTAACTATGTATGCATATAGGGGAGACCGGGGCTGGTTGTATACAGGGGCAAGTTGTTACAGAGTCGTTTTATGAAACCATAGCACACAAAATATTCCATTGACAGTAGTTGGTTGGAAGTCCACCGGCAGACACACTGTCCAAAAATCGGGAATTGACTAGGTTTTGACCACCTAAAAAATGTTGCATGTCCACGTAATATCATCTCACGCAGCCACTTTTATATTTCGTGAATGAAACTTTAAACGTGTCTACTGTATAGTATAAAGGGTCTCTCGGACATGCAGTGAAATACAGAAGAGCGTTCCACTACCGCACAAAAGATTGGACGCAAAACCAGCATAGCAAATGCCAAGCACACGAGGACGAGTAGCACTACAGCGAGAACACATTGAAGCGGTGGAGGAGTTCACATACCTGGGATCCAAGATCACTGCTGATGGAAGTTCTGAAAGAGAAATACGCGCAAGACTGTCAAAAGCTGGCCAAGAAATATCTGGAAATCTGGGAAATAAAAAAAAATTAAAATATTCCTGTTCAAGAGCAATGTTCTTAGCATCTTCCTTTATGGGTCAGAATCCTGGAAAATGACAAACATCATCAACCACAGACTTGAAGTCTTTCAGAATAGATGCCTTCACAAAATACTCAAAATATTCAGGCCTAACACCATCTCCAATGCAGAACTCCACGTAAGAACATCAACCCAGCCCATCACATTGGAGATGAAAAAAACGCAGATGACAGTGGATTGGCCACGTCTTGAGAATGCCACAGACAGAAGTAATCCGAACTGCTCTCAGATGGACACCAAATGGAAAACTGGTGAGAGGAAGACCGAAAGAAACCTGGAGAAGAACTGTGGAGCGAGAAATGAAAGAACATAACCTGACCTGGGGGAAGCTGGAGAAAACACCAAGAGATAGACTGCAGTGGCGTGCTCTGGTGTCGGCCTTATGTGCACTTCCGCGGGAAGAGGATTAAGTAAGTAAGTATAAAGGGTTATGCCAAGTAGTTAGTTAAACTGAAATTCAGGATTTGTTGTCGTCCACGTGCGTTCTTCTGCAAAAATAATTTTTGGGGCAAGTTGTTACAACTATAACAACGCTCGGGCGGCTCGTTCCAATGTTTCAGTCAGCGAATTGTGTGCTTAAAATGACTGAAAGAATACAATTTATCTAAGCTTTATTTCACTTGTGAAGCCTAGTGTACTGTTTTATAATCAGTACTGTAAATGCCAACAGCATCAAACAACATTGACATATATCTCAGAAGGGCCAGTTACACATACATGGACAATGTTTGGACTCTCGATAAACTAACGGGTTCCTTGTCCACTTGCCATCTTGGTGTTTTGCCTTGGAAATCTTGTTAAATCTTGTTAATAGTTTTATGGCACAGACTTATGAATACGCGTGAATGTAGACCCATGGATTCTTGTGTTGGTTGTAGAATGATACAACTATATTTTTATTGTGTATTGACCCGAGGTCGCAGAACGATGGCCAATCTTTCTACTATAATTAATATAAACCGCCCAGCTGGCGCTACGTACTCTCAAACGGTTTACGTGCTGAAGTTATTCGCAGCGCGTGCGCGGTTTCTGCGATGGCTGGTTGAAAGTTAACGTTTTACGCAGCAAGCATTTGATTTACTATAAAAGCCACTAAGAACCCTTGATGTACGGGGCATTTCGAGAAAGTAAAGGCGGTACGTTTCATTCGTGGGGTCGTAGATTAATCCCTGAAAGTTTGGCGCCCGAGGTGCAAGCCGTCTAGGAGGAAAACGTTAACATAACCACATGCAAACAAACATACGCTAGCTCGATTATAGTTAGATATTGCCATTCACTATATCATAATCCATGCAATAATTTATATTCCATTCACAATTGATCGATGTGTAGGTGATTCAACAAGTTATTTGCTGTAACAACATGCCCCGTGTGATGTAACAACTTGCCCCGCGTACGGGGCTAGTTGTTACAATAGACCGCGCCTGGGAAACTTCACATATTAATGCATAAGTTGACAGAAACATAAACCATATATCATACTTTTCACATAAAAAGTGACTTTAACTGAAACGTGTAACAACTAGCCCCGGTGTCCCCTGCAATCTACTGTAGTTTAGGCATACAGTGGCCGCCTCTTGTAAGCCCCCACAACAAGAGGCCACCTCCTCAACAGAGGCCAACTCGTAACCAGAGGCCACCTTGCAATATAGTAAATGAAGTTATCTAGTGACAATTTACCCCTCACGAGAGACATCCCTTTTGAAAGGCCACTGCACCTTTGGGAGTGGCTGCGGGACAGTGTGTGTACTTCGTGGGTGCGTGTATTAGTGCCCTGCGCGGGCCTAGAATTTGATCCCAAGCCCGGCCCGCAATTAGCAGTTTGAGTCCACGCCCGGCCCAGGCCCGCAATAATTTTTCAAGCCCGGCCCGGCCCAGGCCCGCAAACTAAAATTTATGCCTAGGCCCGGCCCATACCCGCGGGCCAAAGATGGGTAAGCCCGCGGCCCGCAAGCCCGCGGCCCGCTAAGTTTAGAGATGATAAACCTATAATCTTATAACAAAGACGAAAAACAAACAAACTGTAAAACAGGCTTATTGTTTTATTAAATAAAAAACATATATACATATATGGGATGGGGCATAATATCCTTAGCTCTTAGTGGAATACTACTCTTATGCTGATGTTCCATAGTGTGCTGGATGAGTTCTAAAAATCCAGCACCACCAACTTCTTCAAAATTACGAATATCCTGAAGAAAAATAAAGAAAAACTTCTTAGTATCATTACTATTAAATATGATAACATTTGTTATATTTGGCTTTAATGTATTGGCTTGTGGTTAACAAGATTTAACAAGATTTAACAAGATTTGCCATCCAAGCCAAAGGCCCAGATGGCAAGTGGACAAGGAAGCCATTGGCTTATCGAGAGTCCAACAATGTTCACCTACTTATAACCCGCCCTCCTGATATATGGTTAGGGTAGGATATTTATTTATCTAACCTTGACTTAACCCATATGCAAGCCATAACCCCAATTTATATTGTTAATTGAATTAGCTCAACTTAGTTAACATAATTAAATATGATATTTCAATTAAATGTTACCCACTGGCACTGACACCCAGTGGCATTTCCAGCAGGCCTGCAGTCTCTAGCCTGAGACAGACAGGCTCAGACATGTGTGAATTAGCACAAGTGTGAATGAATTAAGACTGGGGAGAAATACCAGTTACCAACTGGGTTGGGTATTGGGTAGTGGGCTAGTGGCCTAGTGGGCACTTGGCAGTGGGCAGGTCATTCAGGTGGGCAATGTTTGGAGGGAAGACCTAGACAATGAAATGTCCACTGGTAGGGTCAAAGGGTGATAAGTTGATGGTTAATCATGGCTTGATTGCCTCTGCAAATATTTCTAAAGTAAACATTTGGGACTGGCTACTTCCAGCCAAGTGAACTTATGGGGCCATTAGATTTCATGCAAGGTCTCAATTTGCAACTATATAATACTATATGCGGGACAAAGCTACCTACAAAAGAGTTAATGACATGGAAACCGTGGCTCGTTTGCTGAAGACAACACAGTCAAATGTATGTTTGTATACGAGCTTTATAATAAGCCAAATAGAAAAATGCAATACAATAATATGTATACATCATAAATACATTATTTTTATACAATGAAAACAGTTGTGACCTAGTTTATATACTCTGACAAAATATCAGCAAAGGTGGGGGAACCAACCACCAAAGGTGAGGGAACCCACCACCGAACATATATCACACAAAGTTAGTAAACCGACCCAACTAGAAATCAAACAAACACTGGTGTAGATGGGGTAGGAGGGTTGGTAAAAACATAAAAAAATATCGAGAGCAACAAATATTTTACCTTCGTAAACTTTGGCCAATATCGAAAGAGAGGTTCACAGTGATCTCGGCCTTTCGGGATCTCGGCCTGAGTGATCTCGGCCTGTTTTGGTGAACTCGGCCAGTGACCTCGGCCTGTGCGGCAGTGAATTCGGCCTGTACAGCAGTGGTCTCGGCCTGTCTTTGATTACGGGCCTTGTTATAGTAATGTAGGCCATATTTGTCGGTACAAGAAGTTGTATCATGTATTTATTGTTACGATAAACAATGTTCAATGCAATAAAGATGTTTTTAGACGATCGGTCTTGATCTTATTCTTAGCCGATATAGGTGTATAGGCGCAATGACTTCACAAACATAATATCCCGTTAATATTTATCATGTAATCAGTTTTAAAATATTATTTGTACGTTAAAAAAGTGATGGTCATAGTAATGTGCTTCCTACTCTTGCTTTGTTTTATTGAGCTGATCTTTTCATTTTGTCTATCTTTGATTTGTGTGCGTTAAGAATGTGTAGAGCTGTTGTAGTTGGCTTTCTGTCGTTCCTTTGTTTTATTGAGCTGATATTGTCATGTTGTCTCTTTGATTTGTGTAAGAATTTTATTCTTAGCCGATATAGGTGTCACAAATATAATATATTGCTTTGTTTTATTGAGCTACTCTTTTCGTTTTGTCTATCTTTGATTTGTGTGCGTTAAAAATGTGTAGAGGCAGGCTGTAGTAATTGGCTTTCGATTCGTGCATTGTTTCATTGAGCTGATCTTTTCATGTTGTCTTTCTTTGATTTGTGTGCGTTAAGAATGTGTAGAGGTAGGCTGTAGTAATTGGCTATCTACTCCTGCATTGTTTCATTGAGCTGATCTTTTCATGTTGTCTTTCTTTGATTTGTGTGCATTAAGAATGTGTAGAGGTAGGCTGCGCAGACCAACTGGCAAGACACTTACGGACCTTTCTGCAACGCGGAAACAAATGAGAGAGGTCACAGGCTCCTCGAATTTGCAATGTACAATGAGCTGATGCTGGCTAACACATTTGGCCCACACAAAACATCTAGAAGATGGACCTGGCACAGCCCAGATGGAAAACATCACAATCAGATCGACTACATCTTGGTGAAACGGCGCTTTCACACAGGAGTGAACATTGCCAGGACACGAAGCTTTCCAGGAGCAGATATCGGAAGTGATCACGACTTGCTGATGACAACCTTCCACATTCGCCTGAAGAGGATCAGCAAACCAAAGCCAACAAGAATACAATTTGACATCGAGAAACTTAAGGATCCTGATGTAGCAGAAGCATTCAAAGCAATGATAGGTGGGAAATTTGCACCACTTATCATACTGGATGACAAATATACCGACGTGAACTTGCTGACCAACACCTTCAACAAAATAGTGACCGACACAGCCAGCGAGATCCTTGGAAAACACCGTCGGACAAAGAAACCATGGGTCCAGAAGACATCCTAGATCTTTGTGACAAAAGAAGGGAATTGAAAAGGAGAAAATGTGATCCTGAAGGTGCAGCAAAATACAGAGAAGTCAACAAGAAGATCAAACATGATATGAGAAGAGCAAAAGATAACTGGATAGCAGAACAGTGCTGTGAAATGGAAGACAGCTTGAGCAAGAACAACAGCAAGAAGACTTATCAAATAGTGAAAGACCTGACATCAGTGAAGAAAGGGAGAACTACTACTATCCAAGACAAATCAGGGAAATGCCTGACAGAAGAACAGCAGATCCTCAATCGATGGACAGAATACTGCTCAGAACTGTACAGCCACAACACCAACGGAGACCCAGTAGTACTAAACTGTCCACAGACTACTGAAGAGGACGACTACCCCATTCTTCGTGAGGAAGTAGAGGCTGCAGTAAAGTCTCTGAAAAAAGGAAAGTCAGCTGGAATTGATAACATACCAGCAGAACTGGTTCAAGCTGGGGGAGAAGCCTTGATTACCACACTTACAACAATCTGCAACAAGATCTGGCAGACAGCAGAATGGCCCACCCCATGGACTCAGTCACTGATCATCACACTTCCCAAGAAAGGCAACCTACAGATGTGCCAAAACTACAGAACAATCAGCCTCATCAGCCACCCGAGCAAAGTCATGTTGAAGATACTACTCAACAGACTCAAACCCCAGGCAGAAGAGATTATCGCTGAAGAACAAGCGGGTTTTCGAGCAGGATGGAGCACCATTGAACAGATCTTCAACCTTAGAATCCTTTGCGAGAAACACCTTCAACATCAGCAAAGCCTGTGTGTGTGTGTGTGTGTGTGTGTGTGTGTGTGTGTGTGTGTGTGTGTGTGTGTGTGTGTGTGTGTGTCCCCGCATGCATGCATGTATGTATATTATAATAATATAACCATCTTATTTTATGTTTTAAACTGCTGTCCGTCGCGTCCGTTTTCTGGTTACTGTATATCAAAAAGCCCGACAAACGATGCTTATTACGCTTTACGTTGCGTGTATATGACGTGCAAAACGTACGCCTCGTACCATTTCAGTTATCGGACACGTTGTCCGGAAACTAAATTCGAACTTAATACCTGTGTCAGTAACTTAATACCTGTATCAGTAACTTAATACCTGTGTCAGTAACTTAATACCTGTGTCAGTAACTTAATACATGTGTCAGTAACTTAATACCTGTGTCAGTAACCGGAAATTACTTATGTGATATGTGGGATGGTTATCGACACAGGTAAATGCATCCAGTATGTTCTCTATGTATTCATAATGTCACTCTATTTACATGGAAAGGCTAATCAAACACTAATAAGAAATATTGCAGCCGGAAACTTGCAGGCCTACTTACCGATTTCAAACTGTAGCGCGCGTTTCGACAGGTGCGTTCGGCGTTCTTCAGGTGACGTCGCCCAGACACCAATATTATTCGCCAGGTGGCGAAACCAAAGTGTAGAGGTAAAGAAGAGATGCTAAGCTTGACACTAGTTGGCGCCACTCATTCTTATATCGTTTTATTGTCCTATTCCAATCATATTAAGATAAAGTGTCCGATAGATGGTACTATCCGACAATAGGCACATTTACCCTACAGAAACGGCATACACACTACGCGCGTAAATCTGTAATCTGTCTTCTGATTCGCTAATTCAAATTTGACCGCGGAGCAGGATCGCTGACGTATATAAATCGAGTGTAGCCGATAGTCGGCATTTTTTTTGACTTTCCGTTTGCGCGACCTGTTTTTCTACAATTTGTTTCGTTTGCGAGAGCGTTCTATACTATAGTCGTGACGGCGCCGACACAACTATAGCACCCGTGGCCTTACTTGTCGTCGGTATTTCGCATAAAGTCCGCACTGCGAGCTATTTCTCATCGATACATCTATTTTATTATCACGATGCATTTATTAAATGACCTTTAACAACAGTTACTCTTTGTGTGTTCCTGTAGCAAACAAGCTCAGGTTTCTGCCATTACGCATCTGCAAGGTATCAGCATTAAGCTTCAGCAGGGTATAAAAAGCGTCCGTGTAACCTGGTTTGCCTTACAATTTTTTGCTGTCTTACCAGTGTGTGGAAGTGTGTGTTTGTCTGCACATGTTAAACTTAAAAAGTATTATTTTCGTTCTTATACTTGTGGGCTCGTGAGTCGTGGTCTACTTTTGTTTCTACTTCAAGTAGATACTTTTGCTTTCTACCTTTACTCAAGTAGATTTTCTTTGGGGTACTTTTACTTCTACTTGAGTCGATTTTTCAGGATCTACTTTTACTCAAGTAGAAAAATTATCTACTTGTTACAGCCCTGCCAGTAAGGGACCATCCATAAAGTACGTCACGCTCAGGGGGTGTCCGGGTAAGCATTACGGAGCGTCGTTACACGGGGGTGGGGTGTCGTTACACGGGGGTGGTGGTGTCTTGGCGATCATTGAAACATTGAAAAACCTTTATTGTCCTTTAAACGTTTCACATAAAATGGAAACATTTTTGGGCTCACACAGTTAAATGTTATAAACAACAACAATGTTATAAACAACAAGACAGATGATTAATATATGAGACAAGTAAAACATAGAACATGTTTGTAAGTACTGTACATGAGTGTTATCACATCAATTCAATTTCAACATACACACGCACGCACACACGCACGCACGCACGCACGCACGCACATACGCACACACAGACTTCATAACCTCTGCGCTGACATTAAAACTCCTTAATTTCGGGAGCAAAAACAGACGTTGTTGTGCCTTTTTGCATATGTGGTCTACATTGTCAGTGAAAGTTAGGTTTTCAACAACAGTACCAAGATATTTGATAGTGGATACCGTTTCGATCATCAGTGGTTGAGAAAGAGGATGCGATGCATCCTTGACTCAACCATGTCCGAAGCACATCTCCTGTGTTTTCTGGGCATTGAGCTCAAGAAAATTGTTGTCAAACCAGGGCACAAGCATTTCAACATACTAATTCGAACGGGAACAGAATGCCGATTCCACCATGCAGCAGTGAAGTATGTAATGGCGCGCGAAAAGTCTGCGAACCTGGTGAAAAATAAATACTTGTATGCATAATAGCTGGGCGAACGTAGTTTTATTGTGTTTTATTTAACCTCATACACCCCCCCCCCACATGAACCTTTGACCTATGACAACCCGTGAACATGACTTGTCCTTTATGCTGTCACCGTCACATACCGTTCGTATTCAGCTGCCACGGGGCACAATTGCCTGTTTATGCGCTTTAATTCAGCACCCCTATTAACTGTGATCTGAAAAAAGACGTATTTGGGAAAATACACCTATATGTACGCTGCTAAACGAAATATATACTAACCCCCGTGACACCAACTTCGTGCAGTGTCGAACGTGGATGTTTTGAGGTCACCCCTTAGACGACATAGAACGTCAGCTCGTAATCGCAAGTTGAGAACTTGAAATTTAAAAAGGAGCCCCAGTTGACGACTGGTAATTACGAGTTGACGGGGGTCGTGAACTTTATTCACATGTCGTGAATTAATCAACACGAGCGCATTCGAACACAGCATTGCCTACACTAGGTGACTGGCTCACTTGCGCTTCCCTTTAGCGAGTAGGCCCGTACATTTTTGCCATATTTAATCACTATCCGCTGAATTTTTGCTAATGCCGCCCAACCGTTTCACAAAACTATTCAGTCTATAGATATGTCGTATATAATGCCATCCGAACGTAATGAATGGTCCGCGCAATATCATTACTCCTATTATTGTTATTATGTAATGTGTATGTGGCTATAATTGGACCCCTAAAAGTGTGATTGCCACACAAGTAACTTTTTATTTTACCCGTTCTTTAAACATGCTTTTACCCCACATTGTGGAAAACTGCATCAGTTAATTTTTTCAGCGAGGACCTATTACCGGTGACAAACTAAACCACCCATATGTGACCTGCAGCGCTCCGCGGGTCCCCAAACCAATCGAATTACACTAAGGCAAACAGAATCTGTATATATAAGGTTTATTCGCACGGAAGAACAATTAACCGAGACATAACGTTATATGGCAGACTAACTAAAATGTACTTAATTTCTGTGAACAACGGTTTAACTTAACCAAGATGATATATGGCCGAAACGGAAACTACGGCGGAAACGGCGACTGCTACTCAGAACTATGATAGCTGTCATGGATAGAACACAGATTATTATCATGCCGGCATCACAGTTCACGTCCTAATATCCTAACAACCAGTAGCCTGCACACAGCCAATGCACATTAGTAACATGGATTACTATGTAAATAGCATCTAAGATTCCGGCCAAACGTTGGACAGTTTATTAGCGCCAACGTAGCATCACATTCCACATAATAGCAATAAAGTGGTTGAATAAGAAAGCATGGCCCAGCCGTTCCGTTGAAGTCATGTTATAGCAATCTAATACAATAATACTGATCACGACGCCTATGCGTCTACTTATAATAGTGTACCGACCATACAACATAACTTTCACAAATAAATGTAACACCCGAATGTAACCCATTGCAGGACATCCAGTACACAACAGTAACGCTTGAACAATGTAACATGACTAGTGCTGCCGTCTAATGACAACAGAGGAACACCATTCCACATCAGGGTACCGATACTGCCGACAACACTACTACTGACCTTACTCGTTGAAACCCAATGCCACCGCACGATACACTGTCACCGTAGTACTAATTCTATTTTGCATTCCGCAACTCATTCTTGCTAACACATTATACATTCATTAATCTAACCGCTAGGACGATATACGAACGCTAACATGCCATTGTCGTTGACGGTGCCTAACTTAACTAGGTCTAGGACATTTAGGACATCTCGCCGTCAACAGTAAATATTGTAATGAATACGCTATCACCAAATAGCTACAAATCCGAACAAATAACCACAATGACAGAGTGTCATACAAACACAATGTCAGAGTGTCATACAAGCATAATGCTCCGCCCCAAGCGTGCATGTTTCACTTACGTGTAAATCAGATGTGATTTCTGACCCAGACAAAAAGAACACCCGTTGCGCGGGAAAATATGATAACCCGCCTTCCCATTTGCGCATCCGTTCTTGCGCACAGTTATTACCGTAAATTGGGAAATGTCAATGCAGCGCCCTATAAGCCATATTATACCAGTGACGCTACAAAGGGTTATCGCTGTCAGTGTATATTCACTGCATACCGTTATAATGGAGGATAAATGTAAAAGCCTGGGCCTAATGCCAGATACATAAAAATCACAGGGTCACACATAGAATAAGAGAAACGCTTACAGAAGGAAAGCGACTGCCTAGTAAGTAGAACACAATAGCTTATCGAATATTGTTTTGTTCATGATTACATCGAGTGCAAGAAACTAATATTGCTGAATAAACCTGTGCTTACCACTGCCAATTTACAGCGTGGTTCTGTTGCAATATCTGGTAGCTGGCTGTAGGAAACGATGTTGAGTTATTTATTAGTTGTCATTAAACGTTTGTAAAATGGATGTATTAATCCGTACTACCACACCTTAATTACACTGTAGTAGGGCGCGGCAGCGGAGCGGTTAGAGCGGCGGCATCTCAATCGAACGAACCTGGGTTCGATTACTGTTGATGCCTTATCGAAGCGTTGGCAGCTTCGTTCATCCCACGTTGCCACAGTTCACTCAACTATATGGATGAGTATAATATAGATGGCGCTGTACAATGGCGACAAGTTGGCACGGCTCATGTGAGGGCAAACGGAATTCCTGTACTTCAGGCAATAAATGTTATTATTATTATTATTAGCTTACGTCAACTGGTATGTCGATTACTATATTATTTCTCATATTACCATTATTTTGTGTGCTATTATGTGATGCTACATATAATGTCATGATGCGATGCTATATATAATAGCTATTTAAACACACATTTTCAACAGGCAAGGCAGAACTTGTCAAGTTCATTTCCGAAACGAAGCTCGACTGCACTGAGACGTAACTGAGACCATAAATCATGAACGAGTAAGCAACAGCAGCTATTCAAGAAAAGGTGGCTGTCTATGCAAACTTAATTAGAATGACAGGAGAGGCATGGAGGGGTAGGGAGAGACAGGGGTAGACAAGAAGAGACAGGCAGAGACATGGAGAGATAGGGAGAGACACGGAGATACATAGAGTGTAAGGGAGAGACAGGGATAGACACAGTGAGACATGGTAAGATATGGAGAGACATAGAGAGAAAAGGAAATATAGGGAGAGCGAGAGAGAAACATAAAGAGACAGGGAGAGACATAGATAAAAAGGAGAGACAGGGAGAGACATAGAGAAATATAGAGACAGGGAGAGACATAGAGAGATAGAGAGAGACAGGAAGACATAGAGAGACATAGAGAGGCGAGAGGACATAAGACAGATAGGGAGAGACAGGGAGAGAGAGGGATAGAGAGAGAGAGAGAGACAAGAAAAACAGGGAGAGGAAGTGAGAGGAAGGGAGAGGAAGGCTGAGGAAGGAAGAGGAAGGGAGGAGAAGGGAAAGGAAGAGGGAAGGGGAAGGGAGGGGAAGGGAGTGGAAGGGAGGGGAAGGGAGAGGAAGGGAGAAGAAGGGAGGGAAATGGAGAGGAAGGGAGAGGAAGGGAGAGGAAGGGAGGGAAGGGAGAGGAAGGGAGAGGAAGGGAGGGACATCGACAGAGAAATTAGTGTGAGGCATGTCGCCAATTTTGTTTAAGGGAAATCAGCTCCTGTGAAAATCATTTTTCTATGTCTCTTACATAGGTGATGCATCACGTAGTTCATTGAGTTCAATGTCATGTCTTGCCTCATGCTCTTCCTCACTTCTATATTTAGCCATGTAATTCTGCTTAATCCTGTCTGACTTTGTCTGCTCGATGTTGTTCTTCAGTCGTTTTCTATCTTCTACTAGCTCACGACTCTTTGCTGATCCGTGGTTTTTGCCTTTCTTTTTGTACCTCAGTACTTCTTGGGCTGTTTCTTTGTATGCATCTTCAAAGTCCTGCCTTTGTTTCTTAACTTCTTCTTCGTCTGTTTCGTTGTAGTCTTGTGATATATCATATTTGTTGTGCAACTTCAGTGAGAATTATGCGTTAGTGGCTGGTTGCTTTAATTTAATTATATCAAATTTCTTTCTGTTTAGTTTCATCTTGATTTTTGATCGCACTAATTGGTGGTCGCTCATAATGTCTGCATAATTATATCGCTGATAGCTTTCCATTCCATGCTTGTTCTGCTTTCTCTGTCATCTTTATTGCCACTCCGTGTCTGTGTATATTGTCTTCTCTCCCTGAAAACAATTACACTCTCTCCGGTGTTCATCTTGACTTTTCATGTTTCATGTCCCATCCATCTGCATTCACTAATGCCCATGACATCTATTTTTTATTTATCCATTTCTCTTGCAAGCTGGGCTGATTTCCCTATAGAGTACAACGTTTTCACATTTCAACATCTTATATTTACATTAACTTTTGGCTTTGTTAACGACGTTGTCAGCCTCCGAACTTCCGTTTGGCTTTGATCCGGAAGCGTCATACTGTCCACATATCTGATTTCATCATCCGCTCGTATCTGGGCCGTCGCCTTCCTGTAGCCATTTCCAGCACATACTGGTTTCTGAGATGTACTTCTAGTTTCCGTAACATCATTTGAGCTGGGAGAGTTGTTGGCCTTCCGCAGTAGGTGGTTTATTTTCGGGATTTTCCTTCCCATAGCCATAGCCTCGTTAGCCCAGCACAATGTACTGGTTATCAGGGTGCACCACGGGGAGGTGAGGTTGACTTCAGTGTTTTTACGGTTGAGCGCATGAAGACCCCTTACACCTACACGTGTGGCTAAGGAAAATATGCTCCATCACCTTGAGCAGAATACAAATTAAATAGCAGGGTTATATTTATTGCCTTTTTGTGCATTGCCGTGACAAGGGCTGTATTCCAGGCTTGGAGGAGTTTGCCAGTGGTATATGATTGCTGGAAAATGTGCTATATTATGGGGGATATCTCTTTAGCAGTTTCCTTTAGTATTTTTGCAGGAATTTCGTCTGGCCATAGCGCTTTGTTGGAGTTTAGAGTTGAAGTTGTTTTATGATGCCGTTTATAGTCCGATTTCTACGGTTTGAATTGATGGAAATGGTGATGGGCTTTTTGTTGGGATAGGAAGTTGCTCATTGTGAAAACTGATGAAGCGGTCGTTGAGAGCATTTGCTTTGTCACTGTCGGTTTTTTCAAGTTGTTAATTACTTTTAGCGTAGGAATGCCCAACTTTTCTGTTTTGTCTTGTTTTATCGGATGAAGGACCAAACTTTTTAAGGATTTGTTGTCAAACTTTCTCCAATGATGTTGTTAATATAACTATTATAGGATGTGGCCACTTCTTTGGTGGCTTCTTTTCTTAATTTTTTAAGTTTTCCCAATGTTTTTTTTCTTGGCTTTAGCTTGAGTTTTGTCCCTTTTTCTCTTAACCGCGAACAAAAGGCGAGAAGCTTTCGATTTTGTTGATGTGATTTAATTCAACTGAAGACATCGTTACTGTCAATAAACAATATGAATACTCGGAAGTTTTCTAGCAAAGCACTTTATGCACACACGCACGTTCGAGAGGTCGTGTGGCCGATATCTAAGGAATGGTCTCTACGCCGCAGAAACGGAGAGGTAAAACGAATAGACCGAGTGGTACGGAAGTGTGCGAAAATGCGCCACTCTAAAATTGGAACTAAACGTGCAGTGCAATGTGATGTTATCATACAGGACTAATCACAAATATGGCGGCGGCCGGTCTTGATTTGGTCGAAAACAGATTAGAAAATATTGAAAAAAGTGTTTTCGGTTTTGCTGATAAAGATAGTGTATTCCCGAAGGTATGTGTTATGTAGTGGTGTTATGTAGTGGAAGCTAAGATCATTTATATACCTGGATGGGCCAACCATGAAAATCTATAGACGAGCCTGGTCAGACCTATTCTAGAATTTGGCAACGTAGTCTGGGCCCCAACGCTCAAGAGAAACCAACAGATGATTCAACAATGAGCAACGAAGCTAGTCCCAGAACTGAAGAACCTTGAATATGGTGACAGTGCTTAAGGTTCCAAGCCTCTGCTTCCATCTGCCAAAGACAAGTTCGTTGTGTATCCCAATGTTGTGTGTTACGCAATTCCGGGGCAGTTTGTATGATTTTTTAGCTAGCATTTGATCGAAAAATTGGAGATTGGTGTTTATGTTGAAGTCAGAACTGATAGTAGGTACTTAAAAAATTCAAATGTCACGATAAAACATTGGTAATTGGTTTACATTAAAGGTTACAGCCCCAGGAATCCAGAACTGTTTATTTTATTAATATATCTATTAGATCCAAAGATATTACGCTTTTAATACAGCAAAAATAAAATTGTATCTCGTATACAGAGAAAATACTAAAAAAAATTAATGCCATAACTCTTTTATTTGTACAGATATTTTAATAATTTGTTCAGGGTTTGACAACATATTAATTATAATAAGTCAACATTGGCTAATTAGCATACAGTCAACAGACTGACACATTTCAATAAAAGGCCATGACTTCCATGATTAATAAGGTATTTGTATAATGTGTTCAGAGTTTACAAACACGTTAGTTAGGGTCATACATATACATCACCCAGAAATTTAATATTAATAGTAACTCAATTAATAAGTAAACATTAGCTAATTAGCACACAAAGTCAACATATTGTTAAATTGTTTTCATACCCCCAGTCTCCATTGAGGATTTGAGATAGATAAGTGTAAAAATTCACATAATATATTAGGTTACAAACAAAATCTTGAGGTATAACTATAAAAAAATGCTATACAGCAATTTTGTCCAGTGGCAGCTTGCCACAAAATAATTTTTTATAGTTCAATAATTAATTGTAACTGTTTTATAAGTATTTTAACTCAACAAAAAATTTGTTCAACAATTAGTTTGCACTCAATCAATAAAATAATTAATTGTTATTGTGATTTTGAATATAAATCTCTTGTGCACAGTTTTTTTCAAAATCATTGAAAAATCGAATTTTTTTCTCAAAAAATTCTAATATTTTTTTAGTCTAGCCAAGGCACAAACAACATATTAAACCATTAATAGCAATATAATATAAAACAGGCATTACTGGCTTTGTAGTGAATTCAATTCTGAGAAAGGTAAATAAGTCATGATTTCATTCTGGAGACTCGCTCTCAGTGTCACAGATCCATAAAACTTCATAATGTTGTGTATGTTGCAATGTTTCATGTTCGAACGGAACAAGGACTTCCCCCCCACATGCTAACTTCGACTCATCGAACACGTTAAAAACAATGACATGTTCTGAAGAATTTACTAATTTATGCTACTTGCATTAGAAATGCACCTATGCCGTCTAATCGACATTTTTCAGCTTAATTTTGGTCCAGTTTCGATAAGAGAAGGATGACTAAGAAAGTTAACTTAACGCTTTCCAAGGTGCCATCAAAGCTGACAAAAATGAATGGGAACAGCCGACAAAACACAAGACGAAACAAAATGTGGACAAGCTTCCAGTAATCACCGCGGCGCTAATCATGAACGGATTTTCGCGAACGTGAAACGACCGAGGCAGCACATTTTGTTGAAGTGCATGCTGATAGCTGCACTGCTACTGTCTGCATCCAATCCACATCGTATCATACAAAAAGGCTAAAAAAGTTACCAATTTATTTACTAAAATGATAGCACAAAAGTTATGTTAACCTTGCATACTTCGAACTGTCATAATCGCAAGTCAAACAGTGGGGTACCCTAACAGTGATTTAACCCATTACACTCTAACTGTGAAATCTGCCACATTTTGTTGCCAAATTTCTCCTTGGCATGTCAGTTGTACTCAAACTCATTTTATTTACACAAAAATAAACACAGACTTTCATAGAATATGCATATTTTATGAAATGACAACCCACTAGGTGCTACACGATTGTGTGAAATATCCCTTCAGAGGATGATATAAAGGACGAATAGAAGAAGACTTGTGTAGTAGGAGTATGTTTGTAATTAACTAAATAAAACTTATTTTTAACTAAATAGAACTGATAGTATAAGTTTGCTAAATGGACTATAACTTAAAGTGTTTATGACATGTTCCTCACAGTGATAAAACAAATGTGTGTTGCATCAAGAAACCTCTACTTAGCAATTACACAAAACGGTTTATCTTTAACCCCAACTGTTATTTAGCAATATCTGTTTGAAGTTGTGAGATGTAGGTCTCTATGTCACTTCCGCCTTGCACTCAGTGGCGTACGACCGAAGTCAGCGAGGCACGTGATTTGAAGTTGCAAAAATCGATAGACAACCACAGCTCATTTGGTGGCCGATACGGGGACCAACTTGCATTGTATGAATACTTAACTAAAAGGATTACTCGAGCAAGGTCGCATATGTCATAAACACTTTAATTACTGTCCATTTCCATATGTGAAATTATTATACTGAGATAACTACAGAATCAAAAGGATCTAAATATAGGTGTTTGCATCACATGGACAGGTGATTGATACATTGGCGAGTGTGAACCAGAAGCTTACTGCAGCCGTTCATGGAAGACCCAAGATTGAAAATGTCATGCGAAAAGGTGAGTGTAGACTAGGTTCCTTTTTTAGTTCCTGTTGTGGTAGAGTTTATGTTGTTGTCGTTGTAGCGGTAAGCTACTTAATGTGTCCACAACATTTAATAATTCCACTGGGGCAATATCCTGTGTAGAATGAAATTTTTACCCAACCACCGTCATCATCTACCAGGTAAAAACTTTTAAAAATGGCCAGTGTTTGAAATATGCTGACCTGGTGGTCCATTTTACAGCAGTATTCTTCAGCTGATTGTTAAAACTGGCAAAGCAAAGCAAACTGTTCACAAAACTGCCTTTTTATGCCAATATTGCCTGAAAAGTATTATCGCGAAACACAGCGCTCTTGAATATTCCATCAGTTTGGTATATTAGAAATGGGTGGTCAGGTTGGTAAACATTTTTGTATATATTTCAGATATATGCTTACAAATTAGGAAGGTGAATAGGGAGTCATTATTTTTACATTTTGGAAATGTTTGTATATAATAAAGTAGTTTGTGATTCTCCTTGTCTGTTTGTCTGTCCCCTCGTATGGTAATGGTGATGGTTATGGTTCATGCATTAAAAAATATTTGAAATTGTTTGATCATGCTGTATGGTAAATGACTGATTACCTTTTGTTCTTTTGCAGTGAACGTGTTGAACAAGCTGGTTGATTCAGAACACGAAGATGAAATAACCCAGAGTATTGATACAAAAATGGAAATAATTCTTACTGGTATGTTATTGGCCAGAACTGTAGCCAGATAGTTGTAATAGATTGTAAGGCATAAATATATGTAGGGTGGGGCAGACATAAATATATGTAAGGTGTAGTTTTTAGCCAATATAATAGCTGTGATTAGAACACGTGATTGCGTATGGTAATGGCACCAAAACTTGTTTCTCTGGGAAACCCCCTTCTGTCTTGTTTATGGTGGGTAGACAGCGACTACCAGTAAACAGATGCTTTATATGGAAGTTGAGCCTTCCAACGATGTTCAATGTGTCGGAATTGAGGACGGCATGATCAGTGAAAGTTTGATAGAAAACGAGTACTTTATGACATCAAACTATGATCTCATGGTGCATGTTAACTGAAATGTTTGCACAAAACCAATAAACAAGAATTTAGGTAAGAATTAAAGTCAATTATATGCACACTGAGCATTTAGAGTGAGTGAATGAGCGAGTTTACTGTGAATGAATTCTGTCTATGTCAAATTATTTACGTTAATGTGAATTTAATTTGATGTTCTTTACTTTAGAGGAAACGCGTCTACGTAAGGAGGCTGCTGATCTTGAACTTGTGAAAGAAATGTCCCATCTGCTGAGCAGTGAACACGTTCGAGGTAATGCGCACCTCCTCACCAATTCTGTCAAACACTCATGTCTTGTACAGTCGACTCTCGCTATATGGAACATGAAGATTTCAAAGTTGTTCAATTTGAGAAGTTGTTCTTTGATCAGGAATCTATACAGCATGGGGCCACTGTATATGTTAATCATGTCTTGGTAAATGACTTATCAGCCAGCCTCTGGTCATGTTTCTGATTGAAATTCTTTAAAATTCCTTTATATCTGTTTCATCCCTAAAATTCCTTTGTTTTTTGCAAAAATTTTCTTTAAATTCCTTAATTGATTACAAAATATTCCTTTTAATTCCTTTGTTTTTTGCTAAATATTCCTTTAAATTCCCTTACTTTTTGTAACCAGTATATTTCTTTGACTAATTCGGATAGTCACATTGGGCCTGTGTTGGACCTAACATTCCTTAAAATTCCTGAACAGTTTCCTTTAAATTCCTCTAGTTTTGTAAGCAAATATTCCTTTAAATTCCTTTATTTTGTTTTGAGGCTGGTGTGATGAATGAAATTACAGTTCCATCAAAGTTACGATTAATCTATCACAGGTTTTTTTAATTGAACATTATAATTTGGAGCACTAAATATCTAACAAGGAATGGGCAGTTAAGCATGTTTTATGTTGGTTTTCTAGTAATGTCATCACTTTTAGCAGCTTGTGATTTATTTCCCCAATAAAACTGCTTTCTTTTTCATAAGTACATTGCATATTGATCATCTGTTTTATTCAATATTCAAAATGTTTTTTGTGGACAGATCTCAACATACCACCGGTACTGTGAATTGTTTCATTATTGTGTGGTTCGCCAATCAGCACGATTTGTTATTACAGCCAAAACCCCTGCGAACCAAAGTGTGTGGATAAAGAGGATTCCATTGTATGTGACTGTAATGATACATCTATTCCTGCAATGTCTATCAGTACATCATGAATATGGTGTTTGCATACAACCTAGTAACACTGTATGTTTAGTGATATTCTATCTTGTGTTAATTCTGGGAAATGCTTTGCAACAATTGAACAGGTCTTATACATATAGTGTGTACTGTAATTGAATCCAATTGGTAAGTTACAGTCAAAATAATCTTAATAATTAACAGCATTTTAAGTGAGTGACTATTGATAAAGTAAACATTTCATGCTGAATGTTTCAGCGGTGCCTTCTATGGAGAATCAACTTCATTTATTGTGCAAGTTACACATAACACAACAGGTAAATACCAAATATACACCTCATAGTTGTAAATGTGAACACCATGGTTGTATCTTCACACACGCCATGGTTGTATATGTACGTACCATGGTTGTATATGTACGCACCATGCTTGAATCTGCACACATCATGGTTGTATTTGCACACGTGGTTGTAACTGTAAATACTGTATTAAGTTAAAACAGTCATCAATTAAACACATTTAGCTATGTAATGTGCATATTAAATTCTATCTGGGATGTGACAGTTTAAAAAATATAAACAATATAAAAGAACCCAGTGTAACCCACTGTAACACACTGAAACACAGTGTAACCCACTGTACCCCACTGGTACGTAGTGTTTAGCTGCCTCTTGACAGTTTGTTGAGATGTTCCTTGACGTGTTCTTTGATTGTATAGGACAGGACAGCCGAGTTATCAGATGAACTTGAAGCAACCCTCTCACACTACAACTCTGCCGTATCCTTTCTGTCATTACTTACCTCAACAGTAACGTGAACCTCAAGTTACGTGAACCTCAAGTTTCTACCAGGATGTGGGTTCTATGCACTCTGATGGAGAAGTTGAACGGCAATCCAGTTTGTGTTGAGTGTCCCTTACGTGTGCCAGTACTAGCCCAATATACAGATCAGTGCATACAGATTGGATCGATTCATTCAATAGGTGCTGTTGTCTTCATTATGAACAATAATTAATTATATGGTTTAATTTATTGTAAAAATGCTCTTACATACCAAAAGTAGAAAATTATATGATTATGTATAGATGGGAAGACTTAACCAAATGTGTCCAAGATTTCAGCTTTTAAACATTTCCTGATGCTGTTAGTTTTTAGATGGATTTCACTAGAACAAGTAGCCAGAATGCAAGGTCTTGTAGTAACTACTATTGCTATTTGAATTGTAATGCATTTTTCCTTAAGCTGTTGTTAGATAGCATTGCTCTCAAAGCAGTTTGTGGTGTGGGACAAGATTGTGACGGAACTCGAGATGGCAGCCCACCCGAAGAAGGCGCTGGACTGAAACATTGTTGTAGTGCAATATTTATTATTTAACCTTAGTCATTTATATAATGTATGCTTGTATGTGAGGTCGATGCACAAGATTAAAATTCCCTAACTAAAGTAACTTTATAACCAACAAATGTGAAATTATTGATGTACATTTGCGTAATGCCAATTTATTTATTGTTGCAGTAAAGTCAGATAAGGGCAGGCGCTAGCCGATTACTTTCACAAGTCAGACAGCACTTGCAAAATAAACAGATTTCTAACATTTTCACATTTCCTGCTCCTTTAGTAAATTGTAGCAATATAGCTTCTGGTCTGACTATTCACATCGCATTTCGCTTGTCATTGTTAGCAACTGGCTTGAGCAACTATGGTACTGTGGTTGAACTAGTTCTGCTAGGTCGAGACGGATGCTTCTGTAGGTGCCCTATTCATGTGTAGTAGGTCTGTGTCCAGCTTCATTGGTCATTCTTGTCATCAGCCTTTCAGTGTTTGATAAAATCAATGAAATGTTACGGAGCAATTTAATATCTGTCTGAATGTATGCTCTATGCAGGCAATAAAGTAATTTAGAACACATTGAAGAGTTATTGTATTTACAGTTAGGGTCTGACTGAGTATATCCTTGGGACCAAAAAACAGCATGTTATATCCCATTAGAAAACCTAAGGAACGATGCCATTGTTTACCAACAACCACTTGGCATATTGTTTGTAACTTGTTTTATAAACTGTGCCATATTTCATGGGTACATCAGACCTGCCACTTTTATAAATCCATATTTTTTTTTTAAATTCTGTATAAAGCCATAAAAATCCACACTAACATTTTTCATCAGTTAATCCACCTAAAGCTCTCCCATTCTGATCATGCGTCGCCATCTACCAGCCTATGAAATATATCTACATCAAACAAAATCCACTAGGTTTTGCCAGAAGTCTGTCTAAAATCAAAAGTATTTGTGCTGCGACAAGTTTGTTATTTGATTTTATATTTCTGTGTTGATCACAAGAAACTATTTTTCACAATTTTTACATTTTAAATAAATCTACATAAAATAGGGTATGGCCGTATATCTTAAAGAAGCCTACTACATAGAGGAAATCCGTATGATATAGTGAATCCTAACATTTACATCAGATTTTCTGTGCTGCAAGAGAATCAATGCAAAATCTTGTGATGTACACCATTTTAATAATATTTTAGCAACTGGAGGTACATACAGAAGATATAGTACAGAAATATATCACCTTTGCTTACAACAGGCTTAGAAAATGCACAAGAGTATATAGCAAAAATATACAAGGAATTCCTAAGAGAAATATCATCATTTTCTTACTGCATAATAAATAAATAATAAATATTGCAGCACATTGGACATGTTTGTCAGTGCAAGTCATGACTCTTACAATTTCTTACATTAAGACACTTGTACACATTGTCAAAGATCACAGACTGGTAACATATCACAATAGAACTAATAGCAAATGTTTGGTGTAATGGTATGCGTGCGTGCGTGCGTGCGTGCGTGCGTGCGTGCGTGCAGGGGCATCCACAGGGTTTTCTCCAGAGGGTGGCAAAAAATGTTGCTGTCTGATTTCAACCAAAAATCTTTACACTTACCAAAATGTCTACTTTCAATGAACAATACAGGGATGTAATGACAAAATTGTATATAACAATACAGGGATGAACAATACAGGGATGTAATGACATAATTGTATATAATTAATTAACAAACATACTAGATGATCTACTTAGCACAAACAGTAAACAATCTACTTGCCATGAAAGACCTAAACTTTACAAACATCCAGATCCAGGGAGCATGTGCCCCCCCCTTCGGACACCCATGTGTGTGTGTGAGAGATCATGACACGAGAAAATATCCTGCCAGTGATTTTTACAAGGCATATTAGTAATGGCTGCTAGGGGACATTCACAATTGTACACATTTACCTATTTGCACAAAGCATACTAATTCTCATATCCCTCGCCCCAAATGAGTACTTTAAAATGTTGATAATTTTCCAGATTGACAAATATGCTGATGTAACAATTTTATGTATCGGACACACAATAATTGCAATCAGAATGTTAATATTTTTTTATTTAACAATTATTAAACATTTATAATGCACCATGTATCCGGGCGAAACACCTGCTCAAAGACACTAAAGTTGTACATATATAAGTAAAGTAGATAAAAAATTAGCTCAAACAGATTAAAAGAAGAAGTTACATGAGCTAATGGGTTAAATAACTAAAACAAATAAGGTGCTTAAATTAGTTAAGTAAAAAGCTAGTTTGTAGAAATATCAATAATAATTGTGAAAGTTGTGAATTTCCAAAATGTCGGACTGAATTACAGCACCACTGATTACGCGATTTACAACAATAGAAGTTCCATAACCGTGCAGCACTGCATGATGCAATGGTAGTCATATTTTGGTTGCAACTGATGATTAACAAATTACTATGTGGGCCTGGACCCCCTTCCCTTTAGCACGCTTTGTACGAATAGGTAAACTTTGACAATTGTGAACGGTCCCTTAGGCCTTACATTGGATACACAGATTACTTTGATAAAACAACACAACAGTCATTGATAACAAACAACACCATATGGCACATGTAAATTAGGTCATTTCAAAATGTAACAGTTAAGTCAGTGCAACATTAAAAACATTTATGATTTATAATAAAATATATTTTCTCAAATTAAGTTGGGTTAAGACCTCCATTCATGAAATTACACCAATGAAACAGATGGAACCCATTAAGATTAACCTGATAAACATTGCACCTGGTTTCAATTATCACAATTGTAAATTGAGGGTCCATAACTTTACACAGCACTTCAGGGTTCACAAACACTCAACTAAATATTACATGGCCTAAATATATTGTATTACTATTAGACTGATTTATTTTCAACACTCCACAATTGTCCAATCCCCTCTTTTTATTAGTTTTTAATACCCTTATGATCACCAATATGTAATGCTACTACAAAAATATCTCGCCGACGAAACAATTTTCACAAAAGGCAACGATGGATTTTTCAACTTTAGTTGAAAAATTTTATTTCCTGACATTTCTGGAGATTCCCTATTATATGCCTGTCTTGGCTACAGACTGGACATGAGTTAGGAGAGTCGCTATTTACTGTATTTCTTCGGGATGCTGGTAAACTCGCTGCTAGGTCGAAAACTTTTGTTTTGTCGGAATGGCATAGGATTGCCACTGTAGAGTGAGCTTGACCTTCCCGAGAGCAGAAGGTCACTGGTGCGCAGTAGACGTGCATTGGATCGCAGCATTGATCCCACCGACTCCGAACTTGATGAAAGTTGGTCATCGTAGGAGGACGACAACCTCTGTGATGGACTCACACTGGACGTGAGAGAATTCCTACGCGGGAGTGGACTGAGATCACGTCTGTAAAGAAGCAGATGTAATGTGTTATACTATTTTCGGTTATTGTTTCTAAGACATGCTAATTGTCATGTTATATATAATTTGAATATGTAGCAGAATAATAATGTTTGTTATCATAACTTTTTTGAAATAATAAAGAAATGACGTTCTGCAAGAAATTAGTATAAGTTACAAGAATTAGTAAGGGGTAGTGTAATAACATGAATTAACACCTAGTAAGGTAAATGTGTTATTACAAGTAAAGTTTAATACAATATTTTAAGTTATAGAACATACATAGTTGTATTTAAATAGTAGGATCAATCCATGTTATTTCTATTAAGATACCAAGTGAGGGATACAGAGGAGGCTGGCAGTGGGAGAGGGATCAGAATAGTGACAGGGGAATTGGGAGTGACCACGTAAGCAGACAGGCAGGGTAACGTCCTACGGCCAGTTTGCATGAGTGATTTTTGCTACGATTTGTCAACCAACACCGTATCACATGATAATAATTGTGTATGTTTACATAAGTGACAAATAGGACACACATAAACCAGGGATGATCAGAGGGAACAAACAACCAAGTTATTTGAGTTGCATGCAGTGGTAAACATGCATTTAAGTAGTTAAGTGTTTTGACAGTCACCACTTCAAGAACTGTGCATTTTCAATCTGAAGTTATTTTCAGTTAAAAACTAAACAGCTAAATGTACATCTTTAAAAGGTCAGTCTTTTCAAGTTGTATTTATACAAACTTTTTCCAACAGTAAAGGTCACACATTACTTCTTCAGCATTTTGTTTCTCTGTGTTTATCAGTAATTTTACCTACATGAAATGGAGTGCAGTGCCACTGAAATTCCCAATACATACACATACGTAACCGGGGGTAATCATGTATACAGATTGTCTTCACAAAATTTTAAATTTCATTTCACCTAAAAACATCTATGTTCATAACTGGAATTCCAACTACCAGAAGATGTACAGTAAGCATGCATGCTGGTGTGTGCAGATATTACCTACATTTCCTAGTTGCTAGGCAGAGCATGATTGTGAAGGAACCTACTGCGGCACCCATCTATAGATGGGAGAGAAGCAAGCACACTACCATTAGTTATACTTACAACCATTTCATGCACATTGAAATGTAAGTATACAAGCATAAGCATGGAAAAAGCATAAGCGCTACAATGAGAACAATTCATGTCTAGTTTTTTACTACTGGATGAACATCATTCTCTAATTCATTCCGCAGGCTCACATCCTGCTGTTCTGCCAAGTGTTGTGAATGTCAAAGTTATGTCTTCCAAATCATGAATATGTTAAAAGGATTTGTATACGTTTTTTCTGTCATCACAATTTTTAGTTGTCTGGAAAATGTTACATTATTAATTTGTTAATGTTTACCTGAATTAGGAATATGTTCACCCTTTGTTCTTCAGGAGCAGGTGCAGCTACAGCTAAGCTAAATGTTAACTCACTCTCAATCTCACGGCCTCATCACCACTGATAACTGTTTCAAGAAAACTATACTTCAGTGATGAATCTCATTAGGATGTGTTTAATATATTCATTATTATTATTATATGAACTAATGAGTCCAAACAAACAATGTAATTATAAATCCCATAACTGGCATAATACATGTAGTGAAAGGCTATATTCTTTCTATCTTAATCTTCAAACAAGCTTTTCATTTTGGTTTTGAAATAAATCCAGCAATTTCATGGCCATATTATTATTATTATTAATTTGATTATAGACTGGAATGTTTTTACCTGCTTTGGAAGATGATCAGCTGTGTTAGTTGGAACAACACAGTGTTTGAAAACATTTCTCCCAAAGTGAATAAAAACTTAATATCAAGTAGAATCTTGGAAGCATGAAAAAAGTGTAATATAAAAATTATTCTAACTGTTGTTCATAATGAATGTTTCCTAGAAATTAGTAAACTACAAAAATGTCTACATTTCCTCATCCACAAGTGAATTGAGTTGTGAAGTGTACGTCGCCACACAAGTGCTGCCCTGCGACGCTGCAAGCTCTCCACCCACCTCAGTCGGGTCCCTCGAATCCTCGCCCCGGTCAGACTGAGGCTATCCGAGGGAGACCCCTTTGATGGAACTGGGGACAGTCTCCCTGCCTTCCTAGCCGTATCCTTGCTCTGGTCATCCCAAGTACTTCTGAGAGCTTTAGAACGTGTCTCCGTTGTTTCTGTTTTTAGTTCAGTCTGGTCGTCTGCCTTGAGCAATCTGTTTGCATTTTCAAACTCGGCTGAGATGTCAGTGACACTGTGAGTGGTGCTGTCATTGGGTGACCTCGGTGACTTTGCTTCTTGGTTCTGTACTGTCCCAGGTGAATCCTCAACTTCTAGGGCCGTTGTGTCTACAAACAACAAATATTCTTTGGTAAATTTCAAGTTACTGAAAACATGTAATTTTTCTAAAGAAAGTGACTGTTAAATATAGTTTTGCAAACATATTTAAACCACACAAGTACTTCCTTTGAAAATACACTCACTTTGCAGTTCAGGTGTAGTCTTCTTCAAATTTATATAAACACTGGCTCCAGTTAATCTCTCTCAATTACAATAATTACAATCATAATTCATTACAATGAATAACACTGTGAAGTGTAATGTTATGTCAAGTGCATTATCACATAAGTGTCTTTTAATTAGAGTAACCAAACCATGTAACTATTACAGTAAGTGAACCATGTATTCAAGCACAATCAAATGAGTATTGTTATGACATGAATTAGACAGAACTTAAAGCACCCATTACCAGGCGGAGACATTGTATCTGATATGTCAATTCAGTAAAAAGTTGTTAATTTACTGGAAGAACATACTGCAATTACAACCATAATGGAATTGATTGTATCTTTATGGTTATATTTGTAGTATGTTCTTCCAGTAAATTAGCAACTTTTCACAGTTATGGAATTCATTGTATCTTAAAAATAATCCCAATTATATATTTGTAATAATGTTTTTGGACATCATAATCAAACATTTTAGCAGTGCTGTATGTGTGATAACTGAGCCGTGCCCAGTGACCAAGCAGACGAACCATGCACTTCGTCGGCCTCAAGGTGAATACTGTCTGCTAGAGGTATGTATGTCTTCACCCAGCTGGGCTCCAGGGTGTCAGGGCAGGCACTGGTGCTACTGTCAGTGCTGTCGTCTCCCGTCGTCTCCAGTCTACCGGTGCACGGTGTGTGGAGCTGGTTGTGGAGCCGGCGGTTCTCCACTTTCAGCAGCTCCACCTTGCTCGCATCTACACACAAATAACAACACACATAACAAAATACATTACAAGCAACAACAAACACATCACTGAATACATCACAAACAACAACACACATCAATGAATGCATCACAAACAACAACACACATCAATGAATGCATCACAAACAACAACACACATCAATGAATGCATCACAAACAACAAAACACATCACTGAATACATCACAAACAACAACACACACATAAATGAATACATCACAAACAACAACACACACATCAATGAATACATCACAAACAACAACACACACATCAATGAATACATCACAAACAACATATACATCACTGAATACATCACAAACAACATATACATCACTGAATACATCACAAACAACAACACACACATCAATGAATACATCACAAACAACATATACATCACTGAATACATCACAAACAACATATACATCACTGAATACATCACAAACAACAACACACACCGATCACTGATTACATCACAAACAACAACACACACACATCACTGAATAAAACACAAACAACAACACATAAGAAACATCTCTGAATACATCACACTCAACACCAAATACATCACAAACAATATACTACACTATTAATTTCACAAATAACACAATGGCAACACAGACTACATCACAACCTGTACAATAACAACACATAATACATCACAAACAGTGCAATAACAACACCGAATACATCACAAACACCACAACACATACTATTCTACAGTTGCATACCTCGTTTGAGTTTCTTGATCTTGATGAGAGTTGATCGTCTGAGCTGTTCCTCAAGGTTCTCAATCTGCCTGTCTTTGCTGCGGAGTTCTCTGCGAAGTTCGTCCACCAGCTGGTCTTGCTGCTGTGTACTGGGCGATGAGCCAGGCACATCAGACCCACAGTTTCTGGACACACTCTCAAGTTTGTCTTTCAGCTTTGTGATCTTTGTTTTGAGTTCTGGAAGAAGAATGGTCCTTTGTTTATTGATTCTTAGTAAATGTTCATAAACTATTCATAGCAAATTATGTTCTCAGTGCAAGTATTTATTAAGATTGAATTTTACGAATATGTTAACAAATGCTACAATCTTATCCGACTTCTGGCTACATCAAACCTGCCAACGACGCCCGTGTGTCTGACCTGGGCATATGATGTATGGAATGCAAACAGAAGAGAAGTTGAAACTGTAATTTAGTATATAATTGCCTATTCTACTATATTAACTACTACATGGTTTTCTGTTGTGAAATATCAGAAAGTCAGGCACATTCAGAGAAGGTGAACAATATGTTATGAGGGACAAGTGGGAAGAACTCTAGTCAACAAACTGCCCCAGACGAGCAGTCTGTCTTAATCTGTTAGATTATTGTAACACTTAAAGTTGTTGATACATTTCAATACACAAAGGCAAGAACATTGCAGTACCGCATTACCTGAGTTTTCTTTCTCAGCAGAATCAATTTCATCAAATCTGGAGAAGCAGAAAGTTTTTGTAAGGACATCATAACGTTAACTAACAAAAACTGCACTGTAAACTGTAATAAGATAAACCATTTAGAATGTTTTCTAAACTGGTGGTTAATACAACACATTCCTTGTGCTAAATGTGCAATGCCCAAAAATTACATCTGGGAACTGTGAAGCAAAATTTTACATTTTATTTACACCTTACAACACACGTGTGGAAAGGCTGCACTGAATGCTGAACAGTTTTATTCAAATGATATTTATGTAACAATCCTGTTTCTTGTTAAGTTTGATGGCATATTTTTAATTTTCATCCAAGCGAAAATTAAGAAGAAAAAGGCCAAATGAATTTCTTGACAGAAGCAGTGCAAGTTCTTTGATAATTATATTTTCGCTTGGCAGACGTGATATTACTCACATCTGTTTCGCTTATGCCATTCCACAAAATGTAGCATGACAGTTTTTAAAAGTTAATTAATAAATAAATAAATAAAATAAATAATTAAGATGTCCATATCATAAAAGAGTGTTTGAAACAATAAAAAAGTCAATTAGTGTTACAATAAAATGTTCAATACAATATACTAAATTAATCCACTGACACAATGTACAGCCATATATAACATGTCGTGATTCAAATGAACTCAATTAAGACTGCATCGATTTTAAAGGACGAATGTACTTTTTTCTGTTTTTGAGATAATGTTTTCTTTCACTTATATTGGTGCCTAATTTAATGTTGCTTCCTCAAATGGTTCGGCCCATCACGAATCCAGTTCATTTATGTCCAGATGTGTAGTGTGTGACTAGTTTAAGTAATGTGCACAGTCTGTTTAATAAAACATGCTTATTTTGTTCAAATCATCGAAAGAATTGATTTCAGCCGTTAGATCTGGTAAGGATCAAAATAGTTGATATTCAAAATGGTAAACACCGCGAGTCACTGGAGAACATGGGTGTGATTTCAATCCTCTCGCCGATCACATGACAAAGTTACAAAAATTCACCAAGGGTGACAATTGTCAGCATTTAAATTTTCACTTCACTTAATGCTTGAACAAGCATTAAGTAATTTAATAGTTTGTTACATGATTTCACAAAAACTACATATAAAAGTTGCACAAACAAGCTAGCATGTTGCAGTGGATACTAGATAGGTTTGATTTTTCGCAAGATTAATTTTAAATGAGACTAGCAAAAAAAATCGAATTGAGTAGGCACCTTTAACATTTTTGAACTGTGTTGAGAGGCTATTCCGTAGAGGATAATCCATGGCAAAGCTACTCCATATTACAAATTTTCTTCGAAAATATATATTATTATACACTACACAAAATAATAAAATTATAGTAAACCTTTGAAAAAATAATCCTATAAACATTACCTGACTGTTAACTAAATATGAATGACAGAAGTATTTGGCTGTTTTAGGTGTTAACTACGATGTTGACTACACTCGACACCCACCTGTTTTAGGTGTTAACTATGATGTTGACTACACTCGACACCCACCTGTTTTAGGTGTTAACTATGATGTTGACTACACTCGACACCCACCTGTTTTAGGTGTTAACTATGATGTTGACTACACTCGACACCCACCTGTTTTAGGTGTTAACTATGATGTTGACTACACTCGACACCCACCTGTTTTAGGTGTTAACTATGATGTTGACTACACTCGACACCCACCTGTTTTAGGTGTTAACTATGATGTTGACTACACTCGACACCCACCTGTTTTAGGTGTTAACTATGATGTTGACTACACTCGACACCCACCTGCTGGTATTTTTCAGTGAGCTCAGTTGTTCTTCGAGGGTCTCAATGGTGTGGTCCTTCACTTGGATCACCTCTACAAGTTTGTGCAGCTCAGTCCTCATCTGGTTGAGTTCCTCGCCAGCATCCTCAAGTGACTTCTGCTCATGAAAGTAGAGACTCAGTTAAACTGTGCGCCAATGGACAGTTAAAGAGACGAAATACAATGAATGGTGGTTGATCCATACAACTGACGACTGTTTGGACTAGCTAGTCAACTAACCTTCGGGGACGGGTGTTATGCAATTTAGGTAACTGTTTAATGATGACAGAAGTGTTATAAAATTTAATTATGTAAACTAATATTAATATATTTTGTGTGTGGGTTCCGTGTCTACAAGAAAAAACAACATAATAGATTATTTACAGAGCTCTGTGCATCAAAGGTGGGGGAACACTTTACTTTACTTGAATATAGAAAGATGGGTCAGAAAAATAATTTTCTTTTCATCCTACATTTGTCTGATTTCTTTAAAATTGCACAATATATGAAAAACAGTTTTCGCTCACTTCCAGAGAATTGAAAGTAATTGTCAGACAAACCCCACAAAACATTCCAGCTTATGTATTATGTGCACATCAATGCTACCTCTACATACCTGTTAGAAAATTGCTTTGTTTACAAACTTGGAACATTTTGTTTGACCTTCTTAATATTCCCAAATGTTAGGCTAAAAAGTTAACACACTTGCTCTTCAAATAATGCTTCTTATTTACAAGGCTGTTAAATAAAACAATCACACAACACACAATAATCTACATGAGTTGAACTGGTACATTCAAATGAACTCACACCTCTAACTGAATCACCACCAAAGCACACAAAATTAGGTGTGTTAATTCATGTATTTTACACAGAACAACCTCCTGCTCTAGAAAGGTATTCATTTTATTTCTGTGTATCCATGGTAACACACACGCACGCACACACGCACGCACGCACGCACGCACACACACACACACACACACAGCAGAAACAACAACACAGGAAAAACCTGAGCTACTGTTTTTACAACTTAGCCACACTCACACCACAAGGAAGCTAACAATATTATTTGCGGGAAGCACACACAAGGAAACAAGGAAGAGAAAAAGAAAAGGAAGAAGGCCAACACACTACTATCTACAAGGAAAACACCTTCCATGTTGGATATCCATGCCTACATTTGGTCTCTTGAGTTATAGAGCAGGGGGTAAGTATTGTTTTACCAAACAATTGTTTACTATATCAGTGAGCAGAAACATATTTTTCAAGTTTCATTCATCTTCACAATTTGTCTTTATTTAACACTAAATAATATAACTTAAAGCACAACAGGAAAAGTTATGTTTATGTTGGATTATCATGATTTAGATAATCAACATAACATTTATTTGGTGAAAAACAAACAATAACTTTAATGCAGAAAAACTGTTTCAGCGGACAACTATCTACAATGAACTCTTTGGTCATAATGAACAATTGGTCATAATGAACAATTGGCCATTATAGACACCTGGTCATAATGGACACTTTCATTATAATGAACAATTGGTCATAATAAACAACTGATTATAACGAACCGTATGCCATCATGAACACTTGGGCAAGGTGGAATTATGCATATTTATCTGACATATTTTGCCAGTGGCAATAGTGTCCACTGTACAACAGTTTTAGCTGAATCTTGCTCACACCATCATGAAATACACTCGTTAAGGCAAAACCACCAACTTACCGAAATCTTTTTCTTTGTCTTTTCCTCCTCTATTTCCTAAATACATTCATATCTTCGTTTACCTCATTTCAAATTTCACAGACATGTAGAATGACCCGTCTTATTATTTTGACTTTTTCCAACAAAATACAATGACATCTACATGAAATCATACTAGGCATGTTGTTTTAATCAAATGCTGTATGGACAACATTTAACTAACTGATTAATTATTATCAGGTTCACTGAATTTGGCTATCTAAATATAATCTAAGGATATGGTGTCATTGAAAGGACCTGCATGAATTAGTACACAGGTAACATTGTTAGGACCTGAATTAGGAATTTGGTGACGCTGCAGTGACCTGAATTAGGACACAGGTGACACTGCAAGGACACATATTAAGACAGAGGTGCTCAGTGACCTGAACTAGGACACATGTGACACTGCAAGGACCTGAATTAGGACACAGGTGACACTGCAAGGACCTGAATTAGGACACATGTGACACTGCAAGGACCTGAATTGGGACATATGTGGCACTTCAAGGACCGGAATTAAGACATAGGTGAGACTTTAATGACCTGAATTAAGACACAGGTGTGACTGCAAGGACCTGAATTAGGACACAGGTGACACTGCAAGGACCTGAATTAGGACACACGTGACACTGCAAGGACCTGAATTGGGACACACGTGGCACTTCAAGGACCGGAATTAAGACATAGGTGAGACTTTAATGACCTGAATTAAGACACAGGTGTGACTGCAAGGACCTGAATTAGGACACAGGTGACACTGCAAGGACCTGAATTAGGACACACGTGACACTGCAAGGACCTGAATTAGGACACAGGTGACACTGTAAGAACCTGAATTAGGACACAGGTGACACTGCAAGGACCTGAATTAGGACACAGGTAACACAGCAAGGACCTGAATTAAGACACCAGTGACACTTCAAGGACCTGAGCAACTAAAACTGACCTGATTGTGACAGTTGGAATAACTTAGGCAGTCTACTCTGACCTCTCTGAGACTCTGCATGGAATGAGACTCTGTAGGGAATGAGACACTGACCTATCTGAAACTCTGTATGGAATGAGACACTGACCTTTCCGAGACTCCATATGGAACAAGACACTGACCTCTCTGATACTGCATGGAATGAGACACTGACCTCTATGAGACTCTGCATGGAATAAGACACTGACCTATCTGAGACTGCATGAAATGAGACACTGACCTCTCTGAAACTGTATGGAATGAGACACTGACCTCTCTGAGACTTTGTATGGAATGAAACACTGACCTCTCTGAAACTATGTATGAAATTAGACACTGACCTCTCTGAAACTCTGTATGGAATGAGACACTGACCTCTTTGAGACTCTGTATGAATGAGACACTGACCTCTCTGAGACTGTGAATGGAATGAGACACTGACCTCTCTGAGATTCTGTATGGTCGTTGTCTGGTCGCGTTGAGCTGTCTGTGAGTCCTCCAGGGCCAGCTGCAGCAGATCCATCTGTTTCTGCAGAGTCTTCACTTGAGATGCAAATGTCTTGGAGCTAGAGAGAAGTTCACATCAACAATTAGTGGTCATACTGGGTCACACACTCACTTGATTGTAGGTTCGGGCAGTCACTTTTTGCATCCCTTTTATATATATCAACTGATAATTTAGTTACTGACTAATGGATATAAATGGACACAGGCTGCCCTGTAGTGGCTAAAGGAGAAAAGACCTGAGCAATCGCAGAACACTATATTTTTATTAAGAACAAAGAGAATAAAAAACAAAAACCAAAGAGCTCATCTGAACCTTACACAAACAACACATCAAATGTACTAAGTAGGTTGTATCAAATTGTTACAATGTGGCAGCCACAGAGAAGTGTAGCATTGTCACTAATACACGCTCACTTCTCAAGAGCTTCTTGCTCCAGTGTCTCCACCTGGTGTTCCAACTCTGCGACTTGCTCTTCTGCACTGAGCTTCTCCGTGTCAAGCGTCGCCACCTGGCTGTTCAGTTGTGCAAGCTTTCTATCAAGGTCTTCCTTGTCTTGTGTCAGAGAAAACACTGTCTCGCTGTCATCTGGATACATCAAACGCAACATCAGGTTTGTGTTTTAACAAACTTACCAATCTTCATGTCTGGCAAGAGATTTACATTAAAGCTACCCCTGTATTTCGAATTTTCACTCCTCTCGTATCAGACACATTCTTTCATTGAACTGACTATGTTTATTACTTAAACTATTCAATCACTAGAGATCTGAACATCAACACAATTGATTCCCGATGGAATAAATTAACTGCTGAAGCAGCTTTAACATTCTACAACACACTTAATATAACAACATTAGTTATTTACAGCTTTAACATTCTACAACACACATAATATAACAACATTAGTTATTTACAGCTTTAACATTCTACAACACACGTAATATAACAACATTAGTTATTTACAGCTTTAACATTCTACAACACACTTAATATAACAACATTAGTTATTTACAGCTTTAACATTCTACAACACACGTAATATAACAACATTAGTTATTTACAGCTTTAACATTCTACAACACACTTAATATAACAACATTAGTTATTTACAGCTTAAACATTCTACAACACACTTAATATAACAACATTAGTTATTTACAGCTTTAACATTCTACAACACACTTAATATAACAACAAGATTAGTTATTCCATATAAAATTCCTTAATGCAGCCACCCACCCACCCACCCACCCACCCACCCACCCACCCACCCACCCACCCACCCACCCACCCACCCACCCACCTGTACTTGTTAAAAATATATAACCATTCTCAGAATTATCTAATGTCTAGAAAGACGTGAAAAAACTGTGACTTACTTTTGCGCTTTCTGTAGTTGGCTGTCACAAGCTGATGATGGCTCTCTTCCAGCTCCTGAAACTGCTGTCTCAGCTGTTTGTGGTTTGTATTCACTTTCGCCTTTTCTTCTTTCAATCTGCAAACAGGTCCAATACATTATACAAACACATAACTAACATATTTGCTGCAAACAGTCAGTTTATCTTTAGTAGCAGATTGTTCAATTCTTCCTGGTTAAAAAATTTATAAAAATAGATAAACACACAAATTATTAGATTAGAACAAAGTATTATTGAGAAAGTAGAATAAGCCATGTACTGATGATATGCCAAAACAAATGGTGAATTGAAGCATTAAATCAATCAATCAGAAATTTATTTCCAACAACAAACAGAATAAATTACATCATTATAAAATAATAACCCCATTTGCACGTAAAATGAAGATATATATAAACAACAGAGTGTTGGAGTGACCAGATCTATCTATGGCTCACCTTGAACAAGTGTAAATAAATAGTTACTTGTTAACAAAGCAACCAAACATCAATGTGATGTTTGTGCATGATACAGACCTGTCATAGACAACCTGGGGAACACTTTCTTCCTTCTCAGCTTTCAGTCGACCGTTCTCCTGAAACCAAACACTATGTTATCATCTACTCAACTGACTCAATCACCCATTAAATGGAATCTCAATCAGCCTTTACTTAGATTTATCATGACTGAAATACATTTACAGTCATAAACAGAATACAAAATATTAAATTACATTTAATAAACTGTATTTTGATGCTTGGTATGTTTTCAGCATAGACTGCTATTAACACTAATTATAAGACACATCATTATTACAAACACTACTTAATGTACAGCTGCTACCACTAGAGGTACTACTTTTGCCAATGCTGCTAGCACTACCAATACTATTACTACAACTAAAACAACTGCTCTGGAAGCACGATGATCCTCGGAGAAGAAGTCGACAAACCACAACTCTTCATGACATCACAGAGAAGGACATGAGACTCGATCAGTGGGAGTCACTTAGCAAACGAAATGCCTAATCAAAAACACTAGAAGGAAGTCATCATGTCAACACATCAAGTGGATGACATAAGTAAGTAAAACAACTACTACTACGATTGCTACTGTTACTACAAATACTACAATAATCATCACTATAACCACCATAAGGAGTGGTGGTAGAACCACTACCACTAATCTTACTACCACCACCACCATTCATATAATTATATCATTGCCAGCGCCAACCCACACATAATGTCCACTCTACATGACCAGTACCTTTGTGAGTTGCAACACTTGAGCCTGCAGTTGGTGGTTGTCCTGTCGGAGTGTGTCCAGTCTCACTGTCGTGTCTTCAGCTGACTTCACCAGCTTCTCCGTCTCCATCTACAATGGAAAACCAGCATGTTAGGGATTGTTAGATAATTTGCACACAAAAATAATTTCCTATTTTGTTTAATTAAAAATACTGGTTTTATTTAATGTGTTGTCACTGGAATGTTTTTACAGGAGATTGAAACAAAGAGCTTAGTGCATTTTACATAATAATAATAAATATACATGGAAGATTATCCACAGAAATGTTTTTATAATTACATATTGACAAATACTTGTAAAATAATAATAGTACTTAATAAAAACAAATTCTGTGATCTGTCAGACATATCAACAGATGTTACAGTAACCAGGAGACCAGACGATAAGATTTACCTTAAGATTTTCTTTCTCTCTTTCTAAAGTCTGTTTCACGTGTTCCAACTCACTCACAGTTCCCCTGTAAACACATACACAGTACACATCGGTGAAGTGGAAACAAAAAGTATCTTAAGAATATCTCCATCATAAACAATAGTTTGTTATAATAGCACGTCAGCTGTGGGATTTTGTGCTTCTGAGCTGTAACTTTATATGGCCCAGTGATTTGAAAGTCTGTAGTAATCTGTCTGCCATAGTTCAGTGTCTAGTCACTAGGACTGGTCACAGCACATTTCAGTCCTGACCTGTTCTCTAGGCAGGCCTCAAATTTAATGTACATTTTATGAGGAACATTGCTGTAATAGCTACTGATTGTGCAACTGCAAAATATTATTGTTATACGAGTAATGATTTGCTAAATTGAATAAAGATAGTGACAATAATTGGCTATAATTATGTAAAGCAGATAACAATGTAAGGTTGCTATGACAAATTTGGTAAATCTCTCAAGATTTATTTCAATAAGAAACATAGTTAGAGTGTTTGTTCAATGGCCTGACACACAAGTAGACTCACTGGAGCTTCAGGTGAATGACCTTTCCCTGTTCCATCTGTTGCTGCAGCTGGGTGATGTCTTGGGACCTTGCTAAGTTTCCTTCCACCTGAGTTAACAACATGCAATACAAATATTCAATTAGAGGGGTGATTCACATCAGAATAGCAACAATTAATGTTGCATCAAAGTCTGATGAGATACAATCAATATATCCCAGTTTGCACAGCCAGCTCCTTTCAAGCATGCGTGGCAAACCAGTGGACATATGTGTTCATTTGCGGCTCTTGCACATTTCTGTTACCTGTTTTATAGGTGTCCACCATTCAGGGTTGGCATGTGATGAATTATTATGTTATGAAGACGAGAAGTAAATTATTTTCATGGAAAAAAGCCGCCATGTTTAAGTTTCAGTAAAGTGCAGCTACATAGTTTTTTACAGGAAAAACATGTAAATTACTCCCAATAAACTGTGTCTGAAACATCAACTATTTATCAAACCTGGATGAGAATTCACAAAAACCTGAAAGTATATGACTGACAGGATTTTTTATAAAAGTAGTATATTACAAAATGTTCCTAGTATTTTTTTAATAAACCAAACATTATACTCACAGTTTTAGAGAGGACATTTTTCTGCACTTCCAACAACTCAATAAGTTGCTTGTTCTCTGCCTTCTCCTGCAGGAGGCGCTGGTGGTCTTCCTGCATTCTGCCGAGACAATAATTAGCAGGTAATCTTTAAGAGCACTTATTGCACCTACTAACTGGAACAATAATATATAATATTGATCACAAACTAACTAGTGGTATTATTTAAACTATTATTGACATATCTATAATCAACCATGTGAACAATTGTTTTATATACCCACCAATAATACAAATAATATCATCAACATATCCCATATTGTCTGCTGACAGATTGAAATTTCAATATGTACTATTCAAATTAAAATTAGCACCATACAATCTAACCAATTATGATTTACAGCTGTCATGGTTGGATTGTGGGTTTGACAAACCATCATTTAATGACGTCACAAATACACATACTTATCAAGTTTTTCTGCCGTCCCACTGAGTTTCTCAGCCTGTTGTTTGGTTTTCTCATACTCTGTGTTCATTGATTCATGCTGCAAATAAACAATTAATATAATAACATAATTAGTCACAACCATAGACTGAGAAACTCTCTAGCACATATCTCACTGGATCTTTTAAAAATGTTATCACTTCAAAAATGATCTGGTATGCTTTGAGACCAAACTAAAATACCACCCGCTTCAGACACAAATATTGTAGTAAACCTAAAAGACATGCAATGTATAAAACACAAAATGCTACTCTTTTAGAAAAGATATTGAAACAACAACAAAATGTTCCTTATTATTTGCAGCTGTACCTGTTGCACCAACTGCTCCAGTTTCTGGGTCAAGGTCATGACCTCCATTTCCTTGTGGCTTACAGATGTCGTCAATTTCTCACATGACTCTTTCCAACAAACAAGTTCTTTCTGTTGCGAGGCAGTCTCTTCCTTCAAGTTCTGTGATGACTGTGCAAGTTTCTGAGGCCAACAACCAAACAAAATCAAGGCCAATATTGGACTATTTTATTTAACTTATATTGATATGATTTTACCCATATATTTCTTAAATCGCTAAACTATACGTTTTACTTAACTTAATTACTTGAACCATTTATTTTTATCTAACTTTACTGCATTTTAGAATATTCTCTCAATTGTTATTATTTAATTTTAAGCAATCCTGTATTTACTTGTATATTTATGTTTTAAACTCACGACCCTTAGTAAGAATTAATTTACATTTTACAAGGTTTGTCTTGAATAAATGTTTTTACTATTATTATTAAATAACACACCGAGGAAGCAGATTTCAAGTCATTAAACAAATCCATGATGAATGTTGTGAAATCTTGCTATATGCCACATTTTTTATTTGTCAGTTAAGTCATATTTGTACACACTATGGGCATTGTTTACCAAATCATTATGAAGGTGTACTCAAGGAATGACTAGAACACATCAAACAATATAGCAACAATATTCAATATCTAATAATTCTGCTGTAAATGCTTCATACATGTGTCATGCTTCACCCAATAAATATACCAAAGTTACTCGCTGTTATTTCCTTCTCTGTGTTATGCTTGTAGCTTTGTACCGTGTCACAGACACACAATCTGTACTAGCTCTATTGTAGCTCTATTGTAGCTCTAATGTAGCTCTATTGTAGCGGTCTCTGATAAAACATACCTTCTCATATTCGTGACATTTCTTTTCCAGTTCATTCCTTTCTGATTTCACTTTCCGCAGTTCGTCTTTGAGTTTGATAAGCTGGCCATTCAATGTGTCTTTCTCTTTCATGTGGTCACGATTGAGTGACTCCATAGACTGAAATAAACACCATTATAGGTTTTTGGCATTTCAGGTTGCAAGTAAATATTTTCTGCAAAATTCTTTGCTTAGTCAGTAGCAGAAAAAGAAAACATGTACGGAACAATACGTGCCCCGTGACAATGAGTCATTTCTTTTAGTTGTCGTTGTTTCTGTTTACAATGTACCAAGATGTAGAAGCCTGTAGCAATATACACAGGAGTATATAAAGGGTGATCTCAAAGTATTGATGTACGACACCAATTGGTTTCATGAAGAAGGTTTGTCAGCTGTTAGCTGTATTATCATACATACATGTATTTTTCCCCCAAAACACTGTTAGTATGTATGTCTGTGTGGTATGTGTTGTGTGTTGTGGTATGGTGCGTGTGGTGTATGGTGGTGTGGTGTTGTGTTGTGGTGTGGTGGTGTGTGTGGTGTGTAGTATGTGGTGGTGTGTGGTAGTGTGGTGTATGGTGAATTGGTGTGTGGTGGTGTGGCGGTGTAATGTGTGGTAGTGTGGAGGGTAGTGTGTGGTGTGTGGTGGTGTGGTGGTGTAGCGTGTGATGGTGTGGTGTGTGGTGTGTGGTGCGTGGTGGTCACAGCCTGAAGGATGGACATTTTCATGGGTCGGTCAATAGTTGAACGTTTGATGTTGTGAGGAGGAGGGTGTAAGGATAAATTATATTGGTTGTAAAATTACTTCGAGAGAGAGAGAAAGAGAGAGAGAGAGAGAGAGAGAGAGAAAGAGAGAGAGAGAGAGAGAGAAAGAGAGAGGGAGAGAGAGAGAAAAAAGAGAGATAGGGAGGGAGGGAGGGAGGGAGGGAGGTAGGGAGGGAGGGAGGGAGGGAGAGAGAGAGAGAGAGAGAGAGAGAGAGAGAGAGAGAGGAGGAAGCGAGAGAGCCTTACCTGGCGGACTTTGTTGAGCTGCGCCCCGAGACTGTGGATCTCGTCCTCATACAGCTGGTGCTGCTGGTAGGCGATCTTCTTCGTCTGTTCCAGGGACACAGATTGCTGCAGCAACTCATCAGCCTTCTGCTTAGCCATTGATAGCTCCAGCGACAACAACTCACTCACCTACAACAACATAAGTCTACCGTTACACCTCACAGGCTACACCTCATAGGTTACACCTCACAGGTTACACCTCACAGGCTACACCTCACAGGCTACACCTCATAGGTTACACCTCACAGACATCAATTTGCAGACTACACTTTGCAGGCTACACTTCACAGGCTACAACTCACAGCAAACAAACACATCTTACACTACAACAACACTACATATCTCCTTAATTTGATTCCCCTGACAACACTATACATTTCTTCTCAAAACACAATATATCTCCTTACACAATATTTATTCTTGTAACATCACATTTCTCCTTAAAATACCACACATTTTAGTCAAAAGATCACACATTTTAGTCAAAACACCACACACCACACTTTTCCTCATAACACTACATATCTCCCCTTTAGGAAACATCACATCTCAAGTCATCACACACACCTAAACACTCTGACATCATTATTCACTGGTCAACGAGACAGAGAAACAGCCAACTATTACAGTGTTTGTCAACCAGTGAAGGTACAAGCTTTATAAACCAGCCACTCTGGAATAACATACCTTCTTGACAGCAGCCAACTCGTCCTGCAGTTTCCTGTTTTCTTCTGTCTTCCGGTCTACCTCTAACTTCACTTGGGCCAGCTCCGTATTGCGTTGACTGACTTCATCATCCAGAGCAAGTTTCACCTGTGGTACAATGTGTCATTGTAGATACATTTATCACAAAGTTGACAACAAAATTTAAGCCAAAAGTGACTACACTATACACTAAAGTCTTACAAATTGTTTATGGTAAAACATTATATTGTATAAACTATATTAGTTCTAGCATCTTGACTACTCAACTGTGCCACTTTCTACCTCTGACGGATGTTACATCATGAGCCATTTTTACAAGCACCGTTGAAATATGAAAATAAACAAAGGATGAGATGAAAATCAGCAAGAAAGAGTAAAAAATGAGCATGAATATCATCTAAACATCTGTTTATTTACATACTTTTAACTTTCTTTATAAGCATAAGAAATAGGTGTGACTTCTGCACTTCCCAACACTCCATTTCTCCTTACAACACCAGTGTTGTATGTTAGTGCTGAGTTTATAATGCTTAGTTATAATATCAGATTGCAGTCTAGTGTCAGAATTAAGTTTTAGGAAGTCACAAACATAATTTGTTTAACTTTTGAAGATAGTGCCAACATTATGTTGTTGAAAAATCTATTTTACTCACTGTACCGTATGTCATAAAGTGCCATTGTTGGATTAGGTGTGTATTGGTGGGGCCTGCTGCGCATTGCTAAGTTTATGTAGCAAGAGAAAACAAAACAAATATGGTTGGTAAAATGGCAATGCCCTTTAATTACATAAAGTAAAACAGTGATATGCATGACAATGGGCATTGCCGACGACCTAACTAGATATAAAAAGCAATTCCCCTATCCTAGTAACAAAGAGTTGAACATATCAGTCGATGGGGATTGCCAAAAAATTACTAGCTAAGCGTAATAAATGTGGGGCCCAGAAACCACCACCACTGTAGATCCAACAAAATCGGCACTTGTGAAGGAGAAGTTGGGGAAGGAGGGTGGGAAAACTTAACAAAAGAGCGACGATGTAGACACTGCTTCCGTGAGCGGCCAGTGATTGAAGTCTGCTGGCTGGGTCGCTCTAGCAGTGATGTGATGTCGCCTCGCCGCTTAGCGCTGTGACACCAAATAAGGAGATGTGTTCTGTGTACCGTTAGCGTCCCGTTACCTGACACCGATCCGATGCATTCCAGACTAGTGACAAGGGTGGGCCGTCTAGCCCCTGTACATAGGCAGGAACATTGTGTAAAAGGTATTATAATTCATGCTGTATTAAATACTGATTTTACTCACTGTACCGTATGTCATAAAGTGCCATTGTTGGATTAGGTGTGTATTGGTGGGGCCTGCTGCGCATTGCTAAGTTTATGTAGCAAGAGAAAACAAAACAAATATGGTTGGTAAAATGGCAATGCCCTTTAATTACATAAAGTAAAACAGTGATATGCATGACAATGGGCATTGCCGACGACCTAACTAGATATAAAAAGCAATTCCCCTATCCTAGTAACAAAGAGTTGAACATATCAGTCGATGGGGATTGCCAAAAAATTACTAGCTAAGCGTAATAAATGTGGGGCCCAGAAACCACCCGTACAAAGCAGACGATGCGTGACGAATCAGAGTGGAAAGAAAAAACTTAACAAAAGAGCGACGATGTAGACACTGCTTCCGTGAGCGGCCAGTGATTGAAGTCTGCTGGCTGGGTCGCTCTAGCAGTGATGTGATGTCGCCTCGCCGCTTAGCGCTGTGACACCAAATAAGGAGATGTGTTCTGTGTACCGTTAGCGTCCCGTTACCTGACACCGATCCGATGCATTCCAGACTAGTGACAAGGGTGGGCCGTCTAGCCCCTGTACATAGGCAGGAACATTGTGTAAAAGGTATTATAATTCATGCTGTATTAAATACTGATTAACCATTGGGTCGACCAGATGGCAGTGCTGTGTTGAGTTAGTCTGACAGACAGGGTGATTATCACAACCCTGACTGGTGGGGCAGACACAGAGAAACTTACATTCCGAGGCACTGGTTCTTTGCATATTTTTTTTCTGCACTATGTGCCTGTTTTATCATCTCTGTCGCTGCCACCATCAATGTCACTGCTGTCACCATTGATGTCAACATCGCTGTCACCGTCGCTGTCACCGTCGCTGTCACCGTCGCTGTCACCATCGCCATCACTGTCATTGTCACCATCACTGTCACCATTGCTGCCACAATCACCATCTCCATCACCATTGCCATCACCATCACCGTCACCATCACCAAACAGTGACTATCACCATCACAGTCATCATCACTGTCACTATCACTGTCACCATTGCTGTCACCATCACTCTCACCATAATCGTTGTCGCCATCACTCACTGTAAAGGTAAATTCTATAACTGTCACCATCATCATCGTCACCACCGTGCCCAGCTCCGAGTGAGCCCACTGACCCGCTGTATGTTGTCAGCCTCGAAGGACATGGCCTGCATCTGCTGGGTCAGTTTGACGGCCTCCTGCAGGAAGCGGTCCTTGTCTGCGGTGAGCTGTTGACAGGAGGTCTTGGCGTCGTGTAGACTCTCTTCCAGGTCTGTCACCCGCGTCAACAGGCGCTGTCTCTCCTGCACACAAGCCATGCACACCCACAATCACGCTAGTCAATCCCGCAAACATTACATCATAGAACATTTATACTTAGTGTATTATATGATAACAGAACTCAAATTTGTTTAACCACATCTCACACTAATCTTATACATTTAAAAAATGTCAGTAGTTCTTAAGGTAGCTGGGGCGGCTAGTGTGTCAGTAGATTGTTTTATTTTTTCCCTCATAACATGCTAGGAAATGTTGAACTGAACATTGACACCACAAATAATCACCCGGCAATCAAAATGATCGTAAACACGCCCTGTCACATGTTTGTCAGATGGCTGTCATAACGTGACATGGTAGATGACAGCACGTTACAAATACAGATTCAATGGCCATTGTGGCAGTAAATTAAGGGGACATGTCAATATTGTTATGTTTTGTCAACAATACGTAAAACGCCGGGGAAAAACGTCACATTTCAAACATGATATGCATATCTATTGACATTTCTGTTATCACTAACAAGTTGGAATTACTAAGCTGCAATTTGGCATATGGATGCATCTTAAATGTAGGCAAAATTACACGAATTTTACTTACGATTCGTGAAGGGTTTGTGTCAGAAATACACTGCTACTTTAGGCTATCATTAAACTTTTGCTTAACTTATTCATGGTGGTGTAGCAGACGTAATTCGTTTATGTTAATCAATATTTACCAGTGATACTGTCATACTTATATGTATGTCATTTATTTCTTTGGGGATTTTCTCATAATGTAATGGTATTTTGTTGAATCAAATATATTTGGATAAAATTATCTATTTCAAACAAGTTAATTAATAAAAAAAATTACATAATTTTTTTTAGTTATATCTAATACATTAGATAAAACCATTAATTATCTGTGCTTATTACCAGATGTGCCAGTTCACCAAATCAAGGAATAATTGTTTTCATTTGGATAGAAATTTAAATAAACTATCTCAAGATCCAAGACAGCAAAATTAAGCAAATATATATACCACCGACGGTGACCTACAATGCGAAGAATACAGCAGCTATACTTACTTACTTATCTTAATACTTTCTTAACTTTCAATAAAAGTAAGTTTGTAGAACTTACATGAGCGAGATCTTCCACTTTGTTCTGCAGTGCACGCTGTGATTCCATCAGGGCAAAGTTAGCCTTCTTCACATCAGCCAATTGTTTCATCAGTGATTTCATCTCTTTTGTCAGACTCCAGTTCTCCTAAAAATATCATCTACACGGTACAATTCAGAAGTTCTCACCAAATGTCTGTCTACAGTATTGCCATAATTATCTCCTAGAAATCACATTATGTTTTAGGTTCCATGTCATATTTCTGTTGATTAATTAAACCAGTTTATGAAACACTGTATATGAAGGATTTTGGGGTAAAATGCAAAAAACACCAATTCATGCAAATTTCATAACTGAAATCTGCAATAAAAATGTCAGCCGTTGCTACCATTAATACTGATGTTGGATTCTTAAGATATTCCAATGTCACGTACAAGTTTCCATTTACACTCTGAGGATGAAAAACAGAAGTAAGTTTATTTTATTTTGTCTGAAACCTGTCATATTCTCAGGGCTTGTGAATGGACCTGCAGAAAAAACTTAAATGAATTATAATCTTCTATTTAGTCAGACATATCATAGCAGTAAGTTAGTCTCCTCATAGCCCCACCTGTCTGAGGTTCTCCAGTTCCTCCTTGGTGTCACGGCTCTGGTTCTCGAGCGACTCATTGCGACTACGAGTGATTGCCAGCGATTCCTTCAGTGCTGAGATCTCCTTCATCACGGACTCTTTCGTCTGTGTAAGGACACCAGGCAGGTCAAATACTTCTGTTTATTAGTTACAGGTTTTTACAATTTCTCATTGCGTAGAAATGTACATTTGAAGTATCTGGAATTTTTTATATAGTCAATCTGAGTAAAGCCATCCTTCATGTTATGTCTATATCATAGGTCTGGTGTAAGCATAACTCAGCTTTGCTACAGTTATTGTGTGTGCGTGCATGCGTGCATGCATGCGTGCGAGGGTGCGAAGAGAAAAGAGTGAAGTATACACAAACCTTAGCAACATTGTTGTACTCCTGTTTGAGAAGACCCACACACGACAGACTCTTGTTAAGGTCTGACTGAGTCTTCTTGGCCTCCATCTCAAGTAACTTGTAGGAAGCTTCCACTGATTTCTTCTCCAAGTCCACAGACACCAATCTACAGGCAGTTGACAACACTCACAGACACCAACCTACAGACAGTTGACACTCATAGACACCAACCTACAGACAGTTGACAACACTGACAGACACCAACCCACAGACAGTTGACAACACTCATAGACACCAACCTACAGACAGTTGACAACACTCACAGACATCAACCTACAGACAGTTGACAACACTCAGACACCAACCTACATACAGTTGACAACACTCATAGACACCAACCTACAGACAGTTGACAACACTCACAGACACCAACCTACAGACAGTTGACAACACTCACAGACACCAACCTACAGACAGTTGACAACACTCACATACACCAACCTACAGACGTTCTTATATAAGTTCTTATATAACGTGGTATCCAGTCTGTTCAAAGCACTTTACACTTCACCCCTGGCAGATATGTTTATTCCACCATCAACTCAACTTTACACTTCACCCCTGGCAGATATGTTTATTCCAACACCAACTCAACTTTACACTTCATCCCCTGGCATATATGTTTATTCCAACACCAACACAACTTTACACTTCATCCCCTGGCAGATATGTTTATTCCAACACCAACTCAACTTTACACTTCATCCCCTGGCAGATATGTTTATTCCAACACCAACTCAACTTTACACTTCACCCCTTGGCAGACATGTTTATTCCACAACCAACTCAACTTTACACTTCACCCCTTGGCAGACATGTTTATTCCACAACCAACTCAACTTTACACTTCACCGCTTGGCAGACACGTTTATTCCACAACCAACTCAACTTTATACTTCACCCCTGGCAGATAATTATGTTTATTCCACAACCAACTCAACTTTACACTTCATCCCCTGGCAGATATGTTTATTCCACAACCAACTCAACTTTACACTTCATCCCCTGGCAGATATGTTTATTCCAACAACAACTCAACTTTACACGTCACCCCTTGGCAGACATGTTTATTCCACAACCAACTCAACTTTACACTTCATCTCCTGGCAGATACGTTTATTCCAACACCAACTCAACTTTACATTTCACCCCTGGCAGATATGTTTATTCTAAAACCAACTCAATTTTACACTTCACCCCCTGGTAGATATGTTTATTCCAACACCAACTCAACTTTACACTTCATCCCCTGGCAGATATGTTTATTCTAACACCAACTCAACTTTAAACTTAATCTCCCGGCAGATATGTTTATTCTAACACCAACTCAACTTTACACTTAATCCCCTGACAGATATGTTTATTCCACCACCAACTCAACTTTACACTTCACCCCCTGGCAGATATGTTTATTCTAACACCAACTCAACTTTGCACTTAATCCCCTGGCAGATATGTTTATTCTAACACCAACTCAACTTTACACTTCACCCCCTGGCAGATATGTTTATTTTAACACCAACTCAACTTTACACTTAATCCCCTGGCAGATATGTTTATTCTAACACCAACTCAACTTTACACTTAATCCCCTGGCAGATATGTTTATTCTAACACCAACTCAACTTTACACTTAATCCCCTGACAGATATGTTTATTCCACCACCAACTCAACTTTACACTTCACCCCCTGGCAGATATGTTTATTCTAACACCAACTCAACTTTGCACTTAATCCCCTGGCAGATATGTTTATTCTAACACCAACTCAACTTTACACTTAATCCCCCTGGCAGATATGTTTATTATAACACAAACTCAACTTTCCACTTAATCCCCTGGCAGATATGTTTATTCTAACACCAACTCAACTTTCCACTTAATCCCCTGGCAGATATGTTTATTCTAACACCAACTCAACTTTACACTTCACCCCCTGGCAGATATGTTTATTTTAATACCAACTCAACTTTGCACTTAATCCCCTGGCAGATATGTTTATTCTAACACCAACTCAACTTTACACTTAATCCCCTGACAGATATGTTTATTCCACCACCAACTCAACTTTACACTTCACCCCCTGGCAGATATGTTTATTCTAACACCAATTCAACTTTACACTTAATCCCCTGGCAGATATGTTTATTCTAACACCAACTGAACTTTACATTTAATCCCCAGCAGATATGTTTATTCCACCACCAACTCAACTTCTCTGGGAAGCATTCAGCCATGTAGCAATTGCTATTCGTTCACATATATCCACTGCTGTCTATAGTCAGGTACTAATTTATACAGCCGAGTGATCTGAGACAACATGGAATGAACAAAATTGTAAACATTTTGAAACAGCTGCAATAAAGAAAACACTAGGTCAGTAAAACATTGAATATATCAAATAACTGATCAGAAACATTCTCACTAAACCTTCCATGCACATTTAGTAATGGTGTTGAAATGAACAAGTTACCAGATAATGGGTGCAGCTATTATGATGACAGAGAGAAACACATTTAGACAGTGGTTTTTAAAAACACTCACTTTTCTTCCAGTCCTTCTGCATGTCTCATGTTTTCTAGATTAATTTTCTGATAGTCACACCTGTCCATCTCTAACTCTTCGATTTTCCTTTGGTATTGCTGTAAACAGACTGTCTCTATCAACACATGTTTGTGTCATTGCAATGGTAACCCGTCAATTTTATTTAAGTGTTTCAAGTATGCCAAGAAATAAAATTAATTAATAAACAAACAAACATATCCATTATAAAAAAAGTAATGTTGATAATATATAACCATTCACTTTTACAAGTTATAGAATATACAATATTAAACATTCTGTTAAAGCAGAAACATTAACAAATAATATTAGTAACTCCTAATTAGTAAAATTAATTAAATTGATTAATTATATATGTACACAGGGATACAATTTAGCATAACATTAGTGGGGCCAGCCAGACCCCCACTTTTCAGAATCTAGGTGCCTGCCACCAAAATTGGGGGCCAAAGAAGTTTGCAATACTATAAATTTTATTGACTTGTACATTTCTGTTTTGCCGCCTCCCATTTAAAAATGTGTCCCCACCTGGCAAATAACTGCAATTAAATTATATCATTGATCAAATAACTAATAAAACTAAAAACTATGGATTTTTTTCATTTTAAATTTCCAACTGAAAATTAGCAGTGAAGTTCTGAAATCCTCGCATTTTGAGAAAGTCTTAAAATGTTTTTTATCCTCAATGTTATACTAATGACAGCATTACAACTGAAATACATAGGTGATAACTAATAATTACAAAAGCCTAGAATAGTTATCAACCACAAAACGTCCAAGAATACAATTGAGAAAACCAAACCTTTGTAGCTTTGGGTGGCAATAAGCCATTGTCAGAACTTCACAGAAGGAGTTATATAATTCACTCATTAATCAGTCACATTATCATAAGTTACAAACAGTAAAGAATAAATGAGTAGGAAGAATGTTGTAGGCCACAAACATTGTTTGACTCTGACAGAGGACTGAGTAGATGTATGAAAATATGAATTCTACATGCCGATCCCAAACAGTATAACTATTAACTGCTGATCACAAAAAGTATAATTTGATCGTCGTAACACAACCTTGCACTGGCCAGGGGCTTGGACTTGGTACATTTCTTCCTATTCGTAATATGCTCAACCAATGCTACACATCCATCCGTATGGTTATTACCTCGGAAGTGATTTCCCTGGCTACCTGCCATATCACATTTCACATAGTAAGATAACTTTTCAACCCCTTTTCAGTTTTCCCCCAATACAATCTATAGCACATCCAGAAAATCGGTATGTGCTTGGCTAGCCGCTATAAATATATCACGGCCACTGATTGGTTTTTCAGTCATCAGTCAGCCAATCAAAATGCATTTTGCATCGAAAACATGTTTCTTTTCTATTGTCATGCGGCATTGGATGACCGAATTAACTATTCACCAATCACGTTTAAAGCAACTTTAACCTTTCTCAGTTCACATGTAAGTTTCAGTGGCAGCTCACAAATGAGTTTATTGACCTTACGAAGCTTGGCAAACTATGGACTCCCATAAAAAATTAAGACCTAACTGGTAATGTCTCTTAGTTGGATTAATAAAATTAGGTAATGCATATGTTTTATGCCTTCGAGACTTCGAGACCGATATCGAGGTTTTTGTCAAATTTTATGGGCCTTCAAAGGTTCGGAACTATTGGGGGTCTGGCAGTGAATATAGGAATCTGCAGACCCATGGACCCCTGCTAAATTTGAACCCTGTGAATATGACTAAAGCACCAATTAAACACCCTATTAACATTAGCAGAAAATCACAAAATCAAGCACGCAATAATGATCATACTGTAGTTTAGAGATTCGCCTATTTAAGTGAGAACTCAAATATGAGAATAAATGCACAGTTGTTACCCTTTCCTTCTGTTTGAGTGTTTCCACCGAAGATGTCTTCTCTTTGACGGCGCTTGACACATTGTTAAGTCTCTCCGCTTGTTGCTGCAATAAAGAATAAATGTGGTCAATGTATGTCTCTTTCAACCCCTTCCCACTCATTGTCCCCCTTCTTCCCTCTCATTGTCCCCCTTCTCCCCTCTCATTGTTCCCCTTCTTCCCTCTCATTGTTCCCCTTCCTCCCTCATTGTCCCACTTCCTCCCCCATTGTTCCCATTCATCCCTCACTGTCCCTCTTCGTCCCTCATTGTCCCCCATCCTACCCCATTGTCCTCTTTCCTCCCTCGTTGTCACCCTTCCTCCCTCATTGTCCCCCTTCCTCCCTCATTGGCCCTCTTTCTTCCTCATTGTCCTTCCTCCCTCACTGTCCCCCTTCCTCCCTCATTGTTCCTCTTCCTCCCTCGTTGTCCCCCTTCCTCTCTCACTGTCCCCCTTTCTTACTCATTGTCCCTCTTCCTCCCTCACTGTCCCCCTTCCTCCCTCATTGTCCCCCTTTCTTCCTCATTTTCCCAGGAGAAGGGCTTGAAGTTTATTCAAGTTTGACATGTCAGATTTTTCTGAAATTCAGAATAAGAATTCTCCATCATAGGTGATTGACTGCCTTGGGGCCGCATCTTAAGGACATAGACACGCCAGAAAGCACAGAGTATAGATGAGGTTAAGAGGTGATAAAATAGAAGTTTTTTGAAGATATTGAATGGTGATAAAGATATTGATAGAAGTATTTGTTCCCACTAAAAAAGAACTAGAGGACATTAGTAATGGTGACGGATTCGTGAGATCCCACGGAAGTAGTTTCCACGAGTGTAGCCATAGAGAAAACATACATGAATGGTGTCCTTTGCATCTATCAACTTCTGTGTCAGCAGCTGGCGTCGACTTTCACTGCTGCCGAGAGCCTGTTCGAGATCAACAGGTGTTGCCCTCGAGGGGGCTCGGGATGGACTCGACACGGGGGTCATGTAGGGTGAAGGGGGCTTGTAGAGCTGGGATGAAGGTGAAGATAATGATGCCCCAGCACTCCGGGGACGATTACCCCGCACAGGTGAGTATAGTCTGGACGTACTGGAATTAAAACAAAGAAGAATTAAGTTAATGATTGACCTAGTTTTTGTTCATAAAAAATATGTAAAGATCAAAATGTAATTATTAACCTGCCAGCAGCACAGATCAGTTCACTTAATATGGCTCATAATAACACATCAGGTGGCGTAACTGTTCATACATAATGCATAATATTTATGTATTATATGTAATCAATAGAAGGCCACATTTGTTTCATATTCCAGTTATCGTTCAACACAAAATGAGACATATCAGTAGGTCTATTGAATATTATCTTAATATTTTAATTATATAATATTATTTAGTTTGCTCTGCTTTCTCAGAAGCTGTAAATACCTTTATCATAAATATGTTGTATCTAAGTAATAAGCATGACGGTGCTCAATAACCACAAGTTATGATACTGAGTAAGATGTGCGAGACAAAGATAAATACCACATCAGATTCATTAAGGACAACCAAATTATATCATGAAATTCACAAACAGTATACACTGTACACTAAAGTATACACTGTACACTAAAGTATACACTGTACACTAAAGTATACACTGTACACTAAAGTATACACTGTACACTAATGTAAATTTCTATAATTGCCAACCAGAAGTTTATATAAAACAAAACATGCTCATTTTTCTGAAAAACTGTGCCCCGCATTTTTGCTTTCCACAAAACAACAGAACAGAAGAGGCCAATAACACAAACTGTGTGCATGAATACTGCCAACTAAAATAACAACTACATAACAAATAACACATTCAAGACAAGTCCATTGAAAGCAAGAAAACATGTTCAAACTTGTAGTTCTCAGATAGAAGGCTAACTATTCATGTGTCAACATAACAAGGATGCACAAGTTTATATCCATTCCATATATAACATTTGCGTATTTCTCATGGAGCCTGTCTTATTATCCTGTGACAGGAGTGGAATAAATCAGTATTTACAGACTGAATCACACAAAGTTTGTTCATTGTGTTGGGAATTAAGACATTACACTGTTCTGTGCGCAGTGTCAATCACTTTCCCAATCTTGGTTTTCATGTTTTGTCAATGCCACACAGACGGTTGTTATTATATAATAAAATTGGATGATTATGTATTTTTGTGGTGACATATGCTAACATGCATTCACGCATGCATGTACACATGCAAGGAAGTATTCAGCCATGTAGTACATGATGTACACAGGCAACACACTGCGTGGAGACATGCACCATGACACACAGAACAAATAATGCACTTAGTATTACAACAGTGAATATTTCGTATCTATCCACCACACACACACTCTGGCCAATGGTTTTCCCATTAAACAAGAGGAAATTATATGACAAAATCACTAATAATGATGACCAACCAAAGAAAACATTTGTTGATTTAGCAGGTTTGTTAAGACAAACTGTTTGCCTCAATCTGTGACACACATGCATAATTCTGAAATGACTGGGTTGACTGGATTGCCCTTCCAAGGCCAGACATGATTTGTTTACCCTCACCTGATGCCACTGTCTGCGTCATCGTAATAGCTGTATTCTGGGATGCCGCGCGATCTTACGGGACTGCCGCTCAGTGTGTGTTGCGATGAGTCAAGGCACACTTTCTGAAACACAACAAAAGGTTTCAACTGTAGCAGTGATTGTGTCAAAGCAGATATTCATTTCTCTTACAGTGTATAAGTTCTCTTTTCTACACTACACTACACTACACTACACAATGAAGCAAATATTATAAGTGTTTTTAATTCACACAGGGGCATACTGGAACTTAAGAACTTATCACAATAGAAAGTGGGACACTGAAATGCCTTTTGATTGTTTCAAGTTGTAAGTATGGTAGAAGAGATTTACAGTTTCTAGCGTCTCATTCGAAAGACACACACGCACACACACACACACACACACACGCACGCACGCACACCCAAACACACACACTTCTAACTTTCTTCCCATATACCAGGTGCTAGGCGAGACAGCAAGTTGTACAGTTTTGACAAAATGGTTGGTTGGGCCACTGACCTGGGATGGGTGGGCCACTGACTTGGGCTGGGTGGACCGTTGGCTTGAGCTGGGTGGGCCGCTGACCTGAGCTGGGTGGACTGTTGGTCTGAGCAGGGTGGGGCGCAGACCTGGGCTGGGTGGACCATTGGCCTGGGCTAGGTGGGCCACTGACCTGAGCTGGGTGGGCTGCTGATTTGGGTTGGGTGGACCACTGACCTGGGCTGGATGGGCTGCTGGCCTGGGCTGGGTGGACCACTGGCCTGGGTGGGCCGCTGACCTGGGCTGACTGGGGGGCTGTTGATATGGGCTGGGTGGGCCGCTGATCTGGGCTGGGTGGGTCGCTGACTCGCTGGTCTGGGCTGGGTATGCCGCTGGCCTGGGCTGGGTGGACAACTGGCCTGGGTGGGCCGTTGGCCTGGGCTGGCTGCTGGCCTAGGCTGGGTGTGCTGTTGGTCTGGGCTGGGGGGCTGCTGGTATGGGTTGGGTGAGGGTTGTTTGATTTAAATCATTTGATTTAAAACATTGATTTAAATCGCTCCAAAAAAATTTTAAAAATCATTGATTTATGATTTTTTTTACTACCGTTTTTTTAATCGCTGATTTATATGAATTTAACACAAGTAATTGTTTATAAGCATCGAGATCAACAAAGTTTTGTGTGTTTTTTAATATAAAAAGCACAAACTTGTGTAGCTGTATTGACACCAGATAGCTTGATAGTAAAATATTTTATGACATTGTGTATACCAGATTTTTAAAAAATCAAATAAATAAAAAAAATCTAATAAATAAAAAAAATCCGATTTAAATAAAAAAATCTGTTTTTTTTTGTTTTTTTTAAATCATGATTTTTTTCAACCCTGGGCTGGGTGGATATCTGGTCTGGGCTGGGTCGATTGCTAGCCTTGCCTGGGTGGGCTGCTGTAAAGTCTGGGCTTTGTGGGCGGCTGGTCTGGGCTGGGTGAGCTGCTGTTTGATACTGGAGAAAAAGGACATCCCAAAAACAACTACCGACAGACCATCGTAAGAGATGCTTAAATCTAGAAACTTATGACCTAGGACCTGGGAAGAAAGGCTGCTGTGTCGGCCTAACAGCACAGGGGGTGAGTAAGTAGCTGATTGGTATTGTTATTGAATCACCATTGTTATTACAGTAGTACAGGTCTAGGCTATCTAGCACAAGGCATTAAGTTTGTGTCATATATATGTATCCAAGAATATGTATCATAATTAGCTAAACTGTATGAATAATATATATCAACTAGTAAGTAACGTAAACATGTTTCAAAGACCTAAGGAGCTTATACTTGAGTAGATATATTGGTAAAAACTGTCTTTATGTGACTGTTCGAAAGATATGAATAGATAAATAGAGAGACTGTAGAAAGAACTTGATCGTATCCAGCGCTCCTAATTGAATTAGCAAGAATGAACACCGTACTCTGAGAACTTCTATAATCAGTCCAGCTCAAGGACAATAGCTCAATGTAAGTATCAGATTCCAGGGCATTTGGCACAAATGAATTCAATGGTCTAGAATCCTAGATTAGCATATATCAGGTTACAGTGTTTATTCTTACACTTGAAGGGGCCATACTTAATTATCATAAACCTTATGCTCTCAAAACATTGATATGCAACACTATACCAAAGTGGTTTCATGGGGGTGGGGTGGGGGGGCATAGCAAGGATCTGTTTCATTTAGCATCATACATTGGTGCATTTTCCTAAAAAACATTGTTTATTTTCTGATTACAGTTTATATATGTGTTTACTTTGAGCTGGAGAGCATTATGATGGATGAATTTATTAAAGTTTGCAACGTCGCACACAATTCGATGTATGTTTCATGTAGCAGGGGTCAGAGGTTAAATGACACCAAGTTCATGTAATGCCATACACATTTCCCTCAATGTCATGTTTTGAACTCATCCCTTAATTGTCCTGCTATAAAGACTGTCCGTGTTGAAAATGGTTTATACCTTATGCGCATTGATCACCGGAACAAAGGTCTGCTATTATAGCAATCACGGAGTGGTAAATCAGGGTCAGTTATCAAACATATCACAAAGACACCTATCACACATTAATTACATAGTCACTGTATATGCTGTAGATCTGGACAATGTCATGATTATACATGGCTCAATTAAATTAGAGGATTCCTGTAATAATGTGTGCACATATACCAGTATGTTACCATGACTAGCCAAACACATTGGATACAACCATGTCCTTTGGCTCTACCCCGGCCCAACACGCCAATAATTTCTCTCTGGTTTCCATAACATACACATAACTGTCACCTAAACTTAAGGCGACCACACCATGTAAATATTGTGCATCAACTGCATGCACACATTCATGAGATAATTTATCACTGTAACCTATCACCATTCATAGATAGACAGGAATTGTGAAATGACAGTGAATCAGAAATATGCATATTATGCAAATTAGCGATTACAAATAACTAATAATGAATATGCAGGTAAATGTTGTAAATGAATACATATACTGTGTAATTCCCAGCTGAAACCAGAGTCCTGCTCTAGTACCACATACTGCCTAATAGACATGCATGTGTAGACCATTGTAAAACTTTTGTGTCAAGATACTACCTCATAATGTTTTATTATTTGTTTAAACAGAACTTTTGATATACCTGGGATGAGACAACCCAGATATTCATACATCCCATAATAATAAACAATCTTGAATTCAAGATTGTTTATTATTATTATTAAAATGTTCACACACAACTTGAAAGTATGTGTGTAGATAACAAATATACTGATAACAATGACCAATGTTTTATATTGGCCTAGTTCAAGGTGTTATATTCACAGGTCTGGCAGCATATGCATGAATGGTGCACTGTATGTATGGCAGTACAAACAAAGAGTACATGGGTGCGTGTTCTCTTAGGGTCTACATGTAGATGTTTAGTTTAAGCCTATCCACTGTCCAGATTGTCCTGTCTGTCAGAGCAGGCCTTCACTGCACTGACCGGTAGCTGCAACTACTGGACCAATACAGCAGTGGACATGGGAGATTAAGTACAGATACTAAATCACTGGAATTGTGTTGGAATGACATCTCATACAATGACTAAATCAACAAGGGTGTTGAGTAGAGGAGAGAGCCTTGCAAGACGCCTGTACAAGCAACTCTGTTTGCCTTGTTACACCCACAGCTATGCTTGCTATGGTGACCTCATCCAAATGATATTAACTACTATCCCAGTTAGAACAACTTATCTAATTGTTATTAGTCTCTATTCCTGTTGAGAACACATCATCATTTTGTTAATAATATATTTTTTGCCTGTTCAAAGTGCTTTTTTATTGATATATATCCACAATTCATTAGTCATGGTGAAGGTATGTCTTTAGTGTATTCCTAAAATGCTATACACTTGATCCCATGTGTTGAGGACACGTTCACAGTACATGTGTACTTAGCATAGTTTTGTTGGTAATTACACATATAAATTTGTTGATTTTGTAATCAGGAAAGCATAGGATTCTAGCCATAATTAAAAAACTCAACAAATATTACATAATGTTTAGAAGTGTTCATGAGGGTTGAATGAATGAACACGTTTATTTCACAATTGTACATAATTTGCTATATATTACACATTTCAACTGATTGTGAACAAAAGTGAAATAGGGAAGAAACTAGAAGTCTTTTGACTTATATAAAGTGTTTTCCCTACACAGAGTTGATCATAAATAAATATATAAAATGAAATACACTGTAATAGGGAATTAAGGGTATATTAACTAGGTAACACTGGTATATTAACTAGGTAACACTGGTATATTAACTAGGTAACACTGGTATATTAACTAGGTAACACTGGTATTGGGAAACTGTAATTCAAGATATAATGTAGACAAGAATGGCTTCCCCCAGGCCTCTGGCCTGCTTCATCATCTCTGGTCTCTGTCTCTTAGTATAGGGGTAAGACCACAGTTGACCTTCCTGTTTATTGTTTCACACGAATGTAGGCCATATGAAATTGTAAAATGGGAACTTAATAAATTAATATTATGTGACACGAGTGCCTTTGAGCAGGAATATTCACAGGTTTGTTTGTAGAAGGTATTGGCTGTAAAACAGTGCATTTTTTAAAGAGTTTAACTGGCGGAGGGATTTATGGGAATTTTTCTGCTATGGGCCACGTGGGCGCATGAATACATGGCTATTTTTGTCAAAATTTATAGGCATCGCACGTCGGGGCGTTTTATAAGAGCTGGAGGTATGTGATTTTGATCAAATTTGGTCAGTATATCAATGAGATGATGGCAGTTGCTGTGGACAATTTTCAGAATTTTTGATGGTCACATTTTCTTATAATCAGACAAAACGTTAACATGGCCACCAATGCAATTCTCAACTGTGGTCTGACTCCTATACCTGCCAGGTGTATCTCACTGACATAAGTATACCTGTCAGGTGTATCTCACTGACACAAATATACCTGCCAGGTGTATCTCACTGACATAAGTATACCTTCCAAGTGTATCTCACTGACATAAGTATACCTTCCAAGTGTAACTCACTGACCTTAGCATACCTGCCAGGTGTATCTCACTGACATAAGTATACCTGCCAGGTGTATCTCACTGACATAAGTATACCTTCCAGGTGTATCTCACTGACATAAGTATACCTGCCAGGTGTATCTCACTGACATAAGTATACCTTCCAGGTGTATCTCACTGACATAAGTATACCTTCCAGGTGTAACTCACTGACATAAGCATACCTGCCAGGTGTATCTCACTGACATAAGCATCAGAAGTTCTTGAACATTGGGGGGCCAAAGTTGGTTTCTGCGAGCGTTTTGGGGGCAACATAAAATTTAACACATAGCCACCAAAATAATGCACCCACCATTCCAACACCTATGACTGGTGATCATTGACCATTACTGGCACTCTATCAACACATTTTTGCGAGAACCTTGATTTAGGAAAAACACTTTAATAATACTAGCAATTGCTACCATAATTTGGCTTCAGCTTTTAGAAGAATATTTACTCTTTAACGATGTTCTGGTTTCATTGGCAGTTGGGTAAACTATGTACAGTAGTTAATAACTCAATTGGGACATACAAACCCCTGGGAAATACAACTTGGGATTAACTGTCATTAAACAGATTGGTGTGAAAAGACAGTATCAGATGGAAGTTAATTAGTAAGGAGTTAGTTAAAGTGGGCTGAACACGCAGGACAAATGGAAGCAATAGGGGAAGGGTTAATGAAGAGGGTGGAGGGTAGAGAAGAAGAGGAAGACCGCGACTGAGATGGAAGGACTGTGTGGGAAAAGATTTGGCGGGATTGGGAGGGGAGTGGAGAGTGAGGGGTGGGGAGTTAAGATAGGTAGTCGAGACGGCAGTAAAACAGCTTTAGTGAATGACTGAAAGAAAACATAAATCGGGGACCTGTATCGATGCCAGCTTCACCCAGACTTCCTGGACAAAGAGGACAGCAACAGTAACTATCAGTGGACTCGTGAAATAAACGTCAGGTAGTGTTTCATCCAAATGAGATGCTCAATACTCTGTTGGTTGGTGCCGTTCGGATGTACTAACCTACTCAGCCTACTGCCGTGACATGGACACCTGAGGCCGGGCGTATAAAAACCAGTTTACGACAACACCGTATGAAGACATACCTTGTATCTGTGACTGTGTTTCGGTGGCGGCGTGTACCCGAGGGCTTCCTCTCCGCTGATGGATCGACACGGACTCAGGAATATATGGGCCGTCCCTACCAAGGCGGGCGAAGATCCGAGAGGCGAAGAGAGGCCGACAGTCCCCATGATCTCGTTCACCGACATCGAGTCGCTGCGAGTAGCGGCGTCCCCTCCGAACTGCGACGCGGACGGGCCGATACTCCCGATGTTATCGTCGCAGATGTACTCGACATTCATGACTTAAACACCACCTGCTCTGTGCAAAATTACTGAGAGTCCAGCCCGTGTGTAAACAAAAGCACAGTGTTTGTAGCCGCGAACGCCTTTGACTCGGCACACAATCGATTTTAAAGTTGCGCGCCCAAACATGGCTGGACATGTAGCGACAGGCGTGGACGCGACCGGCGAGGGGGCCAACCTCAAAGACAGTCATAATCACTGTGGCCGAGTAGGCACACCGTGCACAAATTGCGTGGTTCGTCTAATTGCGTGGTTCCACTTAATTAGTTTTCGACCTCAGGTGCGCAACGGAAGACTCGCTGTCTCGTGTGCTGACTGGCCCCCTATCATTCGCCAGAAGATTGTTTCGCAACGGAATTCGATAAGCGCTCTGACAAACCTGCTGTTTGCGGCTTATGACTATAAGGGTCTATTAAATATACATCTCGTTAGGATAATGCGAACTATTTTCTTTTCATTGGTGATGATTAACTGGCCCTTATAGAACTATAGGCCTACCTATTTCAAGAAATGCGCCCTGTTAGGAAATTTAATGCGTGTGCCGCGAACGTTAAAGTTGCAATTAGTCTCATAAAATTAAAATACACTGAAAGTTTAATATTTTGATCGTAAGGTCGTGTTATATAAGTACAAAGTCTCATGCTTATCCTTCTTATTTGAGATTTCTAGCTACTACTTTTCCTTTTTTAATAATCTTCTTTTTGAACCAACTCCATGAATGAGGGGTGCGGTAGGGGTCTCAACCTCCATCTCCCATCTGTTTACGGGGCCAACCTCCCATCTCCCACCATTTTAAGAGTCCACTCTCCCACCTCCTGTCATTGTGCAATACTGTTATTTAAAACTATTATATGACGTTAAATGGTTATGTTTACTTCCATAGACAATTGTTTGTGTGCATTCCGATATAAGATATCCCCAGAACGCAATTATTTATTTATTTAGTAAGATTCAACAAGATTACAATCCAAGGCAAAGGCCCAGATGGCAAGTGGACAAGGAAGCCATTGGTTTATCGAGAACCCAACAATTTGTCATCTATGTGTAACCCGCCCTCCTGAGATATGTGTCAACTTTGTTTTAAAACGTATTCACACTGCTAGCATTTACATAATCTGTAGATAATTTGTTCCATTCATTTATTGTCCTGTGTGAGAACGAGTACTTCCTGATATTCAGTATACACTGATCCTTCATTAATGTTACTCCATGTCCTCTATTTCTACTATCTTTCTTGAGTGAGAAGAAATATTTCTATCAATATCTTCATACCAATTTAATAGCTTAACAACAGGAATTTTTTTGGCGAACTCTGTAATAGTAATACATTACATTGCCTTCAACATGTAATATTAATAGGAAACCAAGTAACAGTAATCTAGTAATAAATTACATTGCAATGTAAATGACCCAAGGCCTGTCTGATAGCAATAACATCTTCACCTGTTTTGAACTATTGTGAAATTGTGTGAGCTTATTAATAAACTTGTGATATATGCAGTACATTTTATTGAAAGTAGTTTTTACTTAAAAAACATTTTTGGGGAGATGTTTTTACTTTAGTACTTGTTTGGTGGGTTACTTTTAGTTTTAATTTACTTCGAAAGTACTGTACAGCAGTACGTGTCCGAGCACTGCGCGTTGTACAAGAAATGCAAGACAAACAGTTATCATATGGTGTGACATTCGCCAGTCTCGTGTTGTGTACAGTGTTATTTCGTGTTATTGCTTATATTATTGCATAAAATGGTGATGCACATTAGTTATAATGTTCTTTTCGTAGTAAATATGTCACACGTGTGACACCTTTTGAAGAATTCCGGTGACACCCTTTGGCTGCCAGCGATATAGTGCTTCCACCTACCGTACTGGTGCACCGACTCAATGGTCAGATGTAAGCGATGTCCAGTAATTGCTAGGCACGAATTCCGGAGACACCTTAACTGCCGATCGGCC